>JAHIAM010004509.1:0-309912 GCA_021605205.1 Aegilops longissima
GCACTAAGGCAATCATAATGCAAGTCAATCCATGTATAAAGTGCAAACTTGTTATGAGAGTTGTTGTACCATGGCTCAATGTCGTGGTAGAAATGGTGGTCCGTTGGTGAATCCACTAAGTCCGAGCACACCTCAACTTGAAGGTCCATAGGGTCCATCTCCAATGCCGGTCCTCCATCCAATAGATGTATCATGTAGATAACAAGAAGGAAACAACAATGAAAGAATGGCCCGTCCTGATAGAGGCGAAGGTGTCCCGTCTTTCGATGAGATGTTGGTTTTCGCTTTGGAGGAAGTCGACTTTGACGATCCGACTACTTAACGCAGGAGGACGCCGCTACTTTAGCAATCGCTAAACCAACTCCGAGAGGTTATTGACCACGCCGGAGAACGATCATCCTGACCACGAGGGCCTGTTTCCTACGAGCAAACGAAGAACAAGCAAGAAACTGAGATTGCAATCTGGATATTGCGAATATAATATGAAAGCTTTATTGATCAAGGTGGGGTTCTGTGACGCCTTTGTCTGGTCGTTGAACACAAACGGCACGCGGTTGCAGCTATGGCTAACTTTTAATCTAAACAAAACCCAAAGTCTAAACGACGCCCTAAGGGCTGTATATATGGAGGAAGAGGAGGGAATTTCGTGGCCCTTGAGGGAGAGGTCCGAAACCAACCCTAACTCTTGTTTCCCCACACATACGGACTCTAAAAACAGCCTATACTTAAGTATTTCGAAATTACATGGGCCTGGCCAATAATAAGGTGACGAAAGCACCTAGAATAGCCTATGGACGAATATTATGAAGTGGCATCTTGTATATTTCGTCCAAGGCCTCATGCACTCATTAAGGTGGCTTCAAAGTCCTGAATCATCACTTGTAACTCCGTTTGTTCCCTTATGCATGCCAACATCTCCATGCTTGAACTTGCTCCAAGGTTCATCTTTCTTGTCCATGGTAGGCCCTTCATTTGTAAGAAAACAAATGTATCCAATTTAGGAAGCATCATATTCTCATGAACATTGGAATCATTACCAAGAAACGAAAGTACCTGATAATTCAATTGGCATGCGCGAGCTCTAGTAATTGGTCCAAGATGTATAGCAAGAGGGCTGTGGGTGTAACAATGGTATTGATGTCCTCATCATCCTCCCTTCTTGAAATGAAGTCGCCCTCGACGGAAGCTCATCTTCCTCACCCAAATAAGGCTTCAAATCTGCAATGTTAAAAGTGGGACTAACCCCAAAATCTGCAGCAGCTCAAGTTTATATGCATTATCATTTATTATCTCTAACACCTTAAATGGAACATCAAGACGTGGCATTAGCTTTGATTTATGCAAATTAGAAATCTATCCTCACGCAAATGTAACCAAACAAGATCTCCAGTGCAAAGACAACATGTTTTCTACCCTTATCTCCAAAGAAGTTTATATTTAGCATTCATACGCCAATGTTTTCCTTAGTTAACTCATGCATTTTAAAATCAATTCAGCACGTTCTTTAGCATCAAAATTAACCTTCTCCCAAGATGGAAGAGGCAACAAATCAATAGGTGCACGAGGTAGGAAGCCATAAACAATTTCAAAAGGGCACATCTTAGTAGTAGAATGCAATGAACGATTATAAGCAAATTCAATATGAGGCAAGCATTCTTCCCACATTTTCTTATTATTCTTCAAAACAGCCCTAAGCATAGTAGACAATGTTCTATTGACTACTTCATTTTGTCCATCAGTTTGGGGGTGACAAGTAGTACTAAAAAGCAGTTTAGTCCCCAACTTAGCCCATAAACATCTCCAAAAGTGGCTAAGAAATTTAGTATCACGATCTGAAACAATAGTATTTGGCACACCATGCAAGTTTAATAATTTCACTAAAGAACAAATCAGCAACATTAACAAAGATCATCGCTTTTATGACATGGTATAAAGTGTGCCATTTTCGAGAATCTATCCACGACAACAAATATGCTATCCTCCCTTCTTTGTTCGAGGTAAACCTAAAAGAAAGTCCATAGATATATCCTCCCAAGGAACACTAGGTACAGCAAAGGCATATATAAACCATGAGGATTGAGTCGTGACTTAGCTTTTTGACATGTAGTGCAGCGAGCAACAAAACGCCAACATCCCGCCTCATCTTTGGCCAAAAGAAATGTGTAGCAAGTATATCCTCCGCCTTCTTCACGCCAAAGTGTCCCATTAATCCTCCTCCATGCGCCCCGCAACAACAAAGATGAACAGAGCTAGCAGGAATGCATAGCTTGTTAGCACGAACACAAAATCATCATTAATAACGAACTTGTTCCATGTTCTTCCTTCTTTACAATTCTGCATTACATCTTTAAAATCAGCATCATGCACATATTGATCTTTGATGGTCTCCAAACCAAATATTTTGAAGTCAAGTTGTGAAAGCATAGTATAGCGATTTAGACAAAGCATCAAGAATAACATTTTCTTTACCCTTCTTGTGTTTAATGACATAAGGGAAAGTCTCAATGAATTCAACCCATTTAGCATGTCTACGATTCAGTTTAGCTTGACTTTTAATATGTTTCAAAGATTCATGATCGTAATGTATAACAAATTCTTTGGGCCATAAATAATGTTGCCATGTCTCTAAAGTCCGAACAAGAGCATATAATTCTTTGTCATAAGTAGAATAGTTCAGACTAGGCCCACTCAATTTTTCAGAAAAGTATGCAACAGGTTTGCCATCTTGTAATAACACACCTCCTAATCCAATTCCACTAGCATCACATTTGATGAGGACATCAATACCATTGTTACACCCACAGCCCGTACTGCTACATATACTGGACCAATTACTAGAGCTCTCAAGACGCCAATTAAATTATTAGGTACTTTCGCTTTTGGTAATGATTCTAATGTTCATGAGAATATGATGCTGCTTAAATTGGATACATTTGTTTTGCTTACAAATGAAGGCCATAGCTTGGAGAAGGATGGACATTGAGCAAGAACAAGCATGGAGATAATGCCATGCTAAGGGGAACAAGAACGGAGTTACAAGTGATGATTTCAGGACTTTGAAGCCACCATAATGGGTGCATGAAGCCTTGGACGAAATATACAAGATGCTACTTCATAAATGTCGCCCCGAGGCTATTCTAGGTGCTGCACACCTTATTAGTGGGCCAGGCCCATGTAATTTCGAAATACACAAGTATAGGCTGTTTTTAGAGTCCATATGTGTGGGGAAACAAGAGATAGGGTTGATTTCGACCCTCCACCAAGGGCCACGAAATTCCCCCCACCCTCTTCCTCCATATATACAGCCCTTAGGGCACCGCTTAGACCTTGGGTTTTGTTTAGATTAAAAGTTCGCCATAGCTGCAACTTCGCAGATTTCGCTTGTGTTCAACGACTGCATAAAGGCGCCACGTAACCCCACCTTGATCAATAAAGCTTTCATCTTATATTCGCAATATCCAGATTGCAATCTCAGTTTCTTGCTTGTTCTTCGCTTGCTCGCAGGAAATGCACCTCGTGGTCGTTGATCGTGTTCGCGTGGTCAATAACCTCTCGGAGTTGGTTTAGCGATTGCTAAGGCGCGACGCCCTCAAGACGCTCAGTAGTCGGATCGCCAAAGTCGACTTCCTCCAAAGCGAAAACCACATCTCATCGAAAGACGGACACCTTTGCCTCTATCAAGTGGTATCAGATTTTCGTGTTGCTCGTGAGATTTTACAGTTTTTCGTAGTTTAGATCGAGTCTGTTCTTCATACCTAAAGTCCACGAAAAAGCCACAAAAAATTAGGTTAGTTCATCATATCCGAACCAATCTGAGCCTTTGCATAATCTTTTTAGGGTTTTGCTTTGTTGAATTTATGTTGCATCGTCGTGTCTAGTTGCTGGTCTTAGAGTCTAGTCTTTAGAGTTTCGAAGTTCTGGTCATAAGTTGTCACGCCGCCACCGCACCATCATCATCGCCTCGCCACCTACCACCACCGCCCGAACTGTGATCCAGAGACCACCACCAATCCGTGTCCATATACCACCACCGATCCATATCCATATACTACCACCGCTACCACCACCGCTGCCATATACCACCACCATATATCCACCACCATATATCCACCACCAATCCGAAGTTCTTCTTCATATTAGGTTTGTTTTTAGATCCATCTAGTTTCCGATTTGTGTTTTCCTTGCCGAGTAGGTTTCGAAAAAAAAAAAAAAAACCACCTGCTTAGGCCCAAAATTTTCCAAAACGCACTTGTCAAAAAAATTTTCTCGCTATCCTATTTTTAGGTGTTTCTAAGTGTATTGAGACAACGCCGTTATAGAAAGTTTTTTGACCTGCTTCAGCTTTTGGGTCCGGCAATAAAAAAAAATTTGGTCGAAAAATTTCGTGCCCATCCCGCAGCTTGACCTGGAAGAGTTTTGAGACACTCGCCATTATAGTGATTTTCGAAAAAAAAAAAAAGCAGCAAAAAAAAAAAGCAAAAAAAAAAGCGATTTTTTTCCAGAGTGTGCTTTTCCCTTGTTTACGCAGCAGCCGTGATTTTGTTAGTGTTCTAGGCTCGCCTCTAGCACGGTTCAGCCTAGGACCAAAGACAAGATGCCGCTGAGCGCTTATTCAACTTTGCATCTCTCGAATTGATTATTGCTGACCTTTTTGCTACCATATTATAAGCCTTCCCAGCTCCACATACATCTACATCGTATGCTTGACTCTCCCGGTAATCGCCTATCCAAGCTTTGAGAGTTTTGACTACATCGGTTGCCGATCACCGCCGCCGGGTAAGAACTGTAAGAATTTGAGATTTGCTTGACGGATTTGTGATCGCCCACCACACCACCACCACCACTTCCTAGTAGTCCGTCAATCATATTCTTGTGTGTTTCTATTGCTGCTAACCATGGCAGGATCATGTCGACGTAGATCGACCGGGAGAACATGACAAACAAAGCGCTACATGATAAGTTTCAACAAATGATGAGTGGGCAGGTGGAAGATGTGCTAAATAGATTTGAAGAGGCCATGGAGAAGATAGATGGCATTGAGAAGGCGTCAAACAAAGCTCGATAACAAGTTTAATGAATTGCTCGCACGCCTACCACCACCACCACCGGCTGCACCTAACGCACCTCTACTACAACAACAAGGACTACCTCCACATCGCGAAACAGCCCTCCGCCGAAGCTTCCCGTGTCCTCTTCACCGCCAAGCTGCCGGTGCTGCTGTTGATACTTCGTGGCTCCTCGCTGCCGCGGTGGGGAGGATGATTATGTGAGAGATTACGAGGATGAGGTTGATCAACATCGAACTACGGCAACCACCAGACCACAACCACCGTGTCGCCCACATGCAAATAATGGCAATGTTCGGCCCTTCAGTACGAGATCATGACCATCTCCCTAAACTGAAATTGAATATTCCACCATTTGAGGGTAGATATGTTCCTGATATATATCTTACTTGGGAGTTAGAAACTGAACAACGATTTACATGTTTACAATATCCCGAGGAGAGACGTGTTCTCGCCGCTGTTTGTGCTTTCACTAGCTTTGCATGTGTTTGGTGGTCCAACATTGTAGATTATATCCTGCTCCAGCTACTTGGGCTGCTTTGAAAACTGCTATGCGCACTCGCTGGTTCCACCATATTATCAGCGTGAATTACTTCAAAAATTGCAGCGCTTAAGACAAGGAAAAATTCGTAGAAGAATATTATCGAATTACAAACCGGCTTGATTAGATGTGGTATTGTTGAGGAGAATGAAGCTATGCTTGCACGCTTTCTCGGGTGGATTAAATAGAGAGATTCAAACCATTCTAGACTACAAGGATTATAATAATATCACCGATTATTCCATCTTGCTTGTAAAGCTGAACGTGAAGTGTAGGATCGACAGTGCCTTGGCGCGACTAACTTTTCTCGCAGGTCGACCTTCATCATGGACACCACGCATCATCTACTTCCACACGCTCTACTACACCGCACCTCCGCCGGCTGCCACCTCCAACCGTGATACAAGAAAGCAGGCACAACCACCACTATCTCGCCAAGAGCACACCGCTGGGCCTACACAGAGCTCTTCTTCTTCCATGGCGCCAACAGGCACACAAGTGATATTATTTGTCGTCGCTGTAAGGGAAGAGGACATTTTATGAGAGAATGCCAATCTCAGCGGTGATGATTGCTACCGAGGATGGTGGGTATGAGTCCGCTAGTGACTATGATGAAGAGACTTTGGCTCTTATTACACATGAAGAACACGGTGGAGATGATTCTGATCATGAGACGCAATACATGGCTGTCAAGATGCCGACAGTATGAATGTTTAGTTGCTCAACGTGTTTTGAGTGTGCAGGTTACACAAGCTGAGCAAAATCAGAGGCATAACTTGTTCCATACAAAGGAGTTGTGAAGGAACGCTCTATTCAAGGCCATCATAGATGGAGGGAGCTGCAACAACTTGGCTAGCATGGATATGGTGGAGAAGCTTTCTCACCACAAGACCACATCCACATCCTTACTACATCCAATGGTTCAACAACAGCGGCAAGGTTAAGGTAACACATACTGTTCGTGTGTATTTTAGTATCTCTACATATGCTGATTATGTTGATTGTGATGTGGTACCTATGCAAGCATGTTCCTTATTACTTGGTAGACCATGGCAATTTGATAAAAATTCTGTACACCATGGTAGAAACAATCAGATACTCTTGTTCACAAGGATAAAATATTACTTTGCTTCCTATGACTCCTGATTCCATTTTGAAAGATGATATTAATAGAGCTAATAAAGCAAAACAGAGAAAATAAGAGTGAAAATCAGATTGTGGCAAAAGAATTTGAGCAACAAATGAAGCCTAATAATAAACCATCTAATGTTGCTTCTGAAATTAAACTGAAAAGTGCATGTTTATTTGCCACCAAATCTGATATTGATGAGCTAGATTCTAGCAAATCTGTTTGCTATGCTTTTGTGTGCAAAGAGGCATTATTTTCATTCGAGGACGTGTTTTCCTCTTTGCCCCCGCTGTCACTAACATTTTGCAGAGTTCACGACGCCTTCCCACAAGACGTGCCACCGGATTACCACCTATTCGAGGGATTGAGCATCAAATTGACTTAATTCCTGCATCGCTACCCAACCGCACCATACCGCATCAATCCAGAGGAGACGAAGGAGATTATGCGCCAAGTACAGTGAGCTGCTCGACAAAGGTTATATACGCGAATCTCTTAGTCCTTGTGCTGTTCCTATTATACTAGTGCCTAAAAAGGATGGTACGTCACAGATGTGTGTTGATTGTAGAGGCATTAATAATATTACTATTCGTTATCGCCATCCTATTCCTAGGCTAGATGATATGCTTGATGAATTGAGTGGCTCTACAATATTCTCCAAAGTTGATTTATGAGTGGATACCATCAAATTGTATGAAATTGGGAGATGAATGGAAAACAACATTTAAAACTAAGTTTGGATTATATGAGTGGTTAGTCATGCCTTTGGGTTAACTAATGCACCTAGTACTTTCATGAGATTAATGAACTAAGTTTTACGTGCTTTCATTGACGATTTGTGGTAGTTTACTTTGATGATATACTGATTTATAGCAAATCTTTGGAAGAACATTTGGAACATTTACGTGTTGTTTTTAATGCTCTACGTGATGCACGCTTGTTTGGTAACCTTGGGAAGTGCACCTTTTGCACCGATCGAGTATCTTTTCTTGGCTATGTTGTTACTCCACAGGAATTGAAGTTGATAAAGCCAAGATTGAAGCTATTGAGAGTTGGCCGCAGCCCAAAACGGTCACACAAGTGAGGAGTTTTCTTGGACTCGCTGGTTTCTATAGGCGCTTTGTAGAGAGACTTTAGCACCATTGCTGCACCTCTCAATGAGCTTACAAAGAAGGATGTGCCTTTTGTTTGGGGTACCGCATGTGAAGAAGCCTTCACGGTATTGAAAGATAAGTTGACACATGCCCTTTACTCCAACTTCCCGACTTTAATAAGACTTTTGAGCTTGAATGTGATGCTAGTGGAATTGGATTAGGAGGTGTGTTATTACAAGATGGCAAACCTGTTGTATACTTTTCTGAAAAATTGAGTGGGCCTAGTCTGAACTATTCTACTTATGACAAAGAATTATATGCTCTTGTTCGGACTTTAGAGACATGGCAACATTATTTATGGCCCAAAGAATTTGTTATACATTCTGATCATGAATCTTTGAAACATATTAAAAGTCAAGCTAAACTGAATCGAGACATGCTAAATGGGTTGAATTCATTGAGACTTTCCTTATGTCATTAAACACAAGAAGGGTAAAGAAAATGTTATTGCTGATGCTTTGTCTCGTCGCTATACTATGCTTTCACAACTTGACTTCAAAATATTTGGTTTGGAGACCATCAAAGATCAATATGTGCATGATGCTGATTTTAAAGATGTAATGCAGAATTGTAAAGAAGGAAGAACATGGAACAAGTTCGTTATTAATGATGGTTTTGTGTTCCGTGCTAACAAGCTATGCATTCCTCGCTAGCTCTGTTCGCCTTTTGTTGTTGCAGGAGGCGATGGAGGAGGATTAATGGGACACTTTACGCCAAGAAGACGGAGGATATACTTGCTACACATTTCTTTTGGCCAAAGATGAGACGGATGTTGAGCGCTTTGTTGCTCGCTGCACTACATGTCAAAAAGCTAAGTCACGACTCAATCCTCATGGTTTATATATGCCTTTGCCTGTGCCTAGTGTTCCTTGGGAGGATATATCTATGGACTTTGTTTTAGGTTTACCTCTAACAAAGAAGGAGGGATAGCATATTTGTTGTCGTGGATAGATTCTCTAAAATGGCACACTTTATACCATGTCATAAAAGCGATGATGTGTTAATGTTGCTGATTTGTTCTTTCGTGAAATTATTCGCTTGCATGGTGTGCCAAATACTATTGTTTCAGATCGTGATACTAAATTTCTTAGCCACTTTTGGAGATGTTTATGGGCTAAGTTGGGGACTAAACCGATGGATAAAATGAAGTAGTCAATAGAACATTGTCTACTATGCTTAGGGCTGTTTTGAAGAATAATAAGAAAATGTGGGAAGAATGCTTGCCTCATATTGAATTTGCTTATAATCGCTCATTGCATTCTACTACTAAGATGTGCCCTTTGAAATTGTGTATGGCTTCCTACCCGCGGCACCTATTGATTTGTTGCCTCTTCCATCTTCGGAGAAGGTTAATTTTGATGCTAAAGAACGTGCTGAATTGATTTTAAAATGCATGAGATAACTAAGGAAAACATTGAGCGATGAATGCTAAATATAAACTTGTTGGAGATAAGGGTAGAAAACATGTTGTCTTTGCACCGGAGATCTTGTTTGGTTACATTTATGTAAGGATAGGTTTCCTAATTTGTGCAAATCAAAGCTAATGCCACGTGTCGATGGTCCATTTAAGGTGTTAGAGAAAATAAATGATAATGCATATAAACTTGAGCTGCCTGCAGATTTTGGGGTTAGTCCCACTTTTAACATTGCAGATTTGAAGCCTTATTTGGGTGAGGAAGATGAGCTCCGTCGAGGACGACTTCATTTCAAGAAGGGGAGGATGATGAGGACATCAATACCATTGTTACACCCACAGCCCCTCATCGCTACATATATCGGACCAATTACTAGAGCTCACAAGACGCCAATTAAATTATCGTACTTTCGCTTTTTGGTAATGATTCTAATGTTCATGAGAATATGATGCTGCCTAAATTGGATACATTTGTTTTGCTTATAAATGAAGGCCCTAGCTTGGAGAAGGATGGACATTGAGCAAGAACAAGCATGGAGATAATGCCATGCTAAGGGGAACAAGAACGGAGTTACAAGTGATGATTTCAAGACTTTGAAGCCACCATAATGGGTGCATGAAGCCTTGGACGAAATATACAAGATGCTACTTCATAAATGTCGCCCCGAGGCTATTCTAGGTGTTGCGTCACCTTATTAGTGGGCCAGGCCCATGTAATTTCGAAATACTTAAGTATAGGCTATTTTAGAGTCCGATGTGTGGGGAACAAGAGATAGGGTTGATTTCGACCCTCCACCAAGGGCCACGAAATTCCCTCTTCCTCCATATATACAGCCCTTAGGGCACCGCTTAGACCTTGGGTTTTGTTTAGATTAAAAGTTCGCCATAGCTGCAACTTCGCTGCATTTCGCTTGTGTTCAACGACTGCATAAAGGCGCCACAGTAACCCCACCTTGATCAATAAAGCTTTCATCTTATATTCGCAATATCCAGATTGCAATCTCAGTTTCTTGCTTGTTCTTCGCTTGCTCGCAGGAAAATGCCCTCGTGGTCGTTGATCGTGTTCGCGTGGTCAATAACCTCGGAGTTGGTTTAGCGATTGCTAAGGCGCGACGCCCTCAAGACGCTCGTAGTCGGATCGCCAAAGTCGACTTCCTCCAAAGCGAAAAACCACATCTCATCGAAAAGACGGGACACCACTTTGCCTCTATCAACATTCAAGCTCAAAAGTCTTATTAAAGTCGAAGTTGGAGTAAAGGAGCATGTGTCAACTTATCTTTCAATACCGTGAAGGCTTCTTCCCGCATGCGGTACCCCAAACAAAAGGCACATCCTTCTTCGTAAGCTCATTGAGAGGTGCAGCAATGGTTCTAAAGTCTCTCACAAAACGCCTATAGAAACCAGCGAGTCCAAGAAAACTCCTCACGCAGTGTGACTGCTTTGGGCTGCGCCAACTCTCAATAGCTTCAATCTTGGCTTTATCAACTTCAATTCCCGTGGAGTAACAACATAGCCAAGAAAAGATACTCGGTCGGTGCAAAAGGTGCACTTCCCAAGGTTACCAAACAAACGCATCACGAGAGCATTAAAAACAGCACGTAAATGTTCCAAATGTTCTTCCAAAGATTTGCTATAAATCAGTATATCATCAAAATAGACTACCACAAATCGTCCAATGAAAGCACGTAAAACTTTGTTCATTAGTCTCATGAAAGTACTAGGTGCATTAGTTAACCCAAAACGCATGACTAACCACTCATATAAACCAAACTTAGTTTTAAATGCTGTTTTCCATTCATCTCCCAATTTCATACGAATTTGATGGTATCCACTACGCAAATCAACTTTGGAGAATATTGTAGAGCCACTCAATTTATCAAGCATATCAACTAGCCTAGGAATAGGATGACGATAACGAATAGTAATATTATTAATGCCTCTACAATCAACACACATACGCCGACGCATCATCCTTTTTAGGCACTAGTATAATAGGAACAGCACAAGGACTAAGAGATTCGCAGATATAACCTTTGTCGAGCAGCTCCTGTGACTTGACGATAATCTCCTTCGCCTCCTCCGGATTGGTACGGTATGGTGCACGGTTGGTAGCGATGCACCGAATTAAGTCAATTTGATGCTCAATCCTCGAATAGGTGGTAAACCCGTGGAACGCCTTGTGGGAAGACGCCAACGAACTCCCCGCAAAATGTTAGTGATAGCAGGGGCAAAGAGGAAGGCACGCCCTCTAATGAAAATAATGCCTCTTTGCACACAAAAGCATAGCAAACAGATTTGCTAGAATTTAACTCATCAATATCAGATTTGGTGGCAAGTAAACATGCACTTTTCAGTTTAATTTCGAAGCAACATTAGATGGTTTATTATTAGGCTTCATTTGTTGCTCAAATTCTTTTGCCACAATCTGATTTTCACTCTTATTTTTCTCCTGTTTTGCTTTATTAGCTCTATTAATATCATCTTTCAAAATGGAATCAGGAGTCATAGGAAGCAAAGTAATATTTTTATCCTTGTGAACAAGAGTATACTGATTGTTTCTACCATGGTGTACAGAATTTTATCAAATTGCCATGGTCTACCAAGTAATAAGGAACATGCTTGCATAGGTACCACATCACAATCAACATAATCAGATATGTAGAGATACTAAAATACACACTAACAAAGACGTGTTACCTTAACCTTGCCGCTGTTGTTGAACCATTGGATGTAGTAAGGATGTGGATGTGGTCTTGTGGTGAGAGAAAGCTTCCACCATATCCATGCTAGCCAAGTTGTTGCAGCTCCCTCCATCTATGATGACGCTAATAGAACGCTCCTTCACAACTCCCTTTGTATGGAACAAGTTATGCCTCCGATTTTGCTCAGCTTGTGTAACCTGCACACTCAAAACACGTTGAGCAACTAAACATTCATACATGTCAAGATCTTCAAAGCAGCCATGTATTGCGCCTCATGATCGTAATCATCTCCACCGTGTTCTTCATGTGTAATAAGAGCCAAAGTCTCTTCATCATAGTCACTAGCGGACTTATACCCACCATCCTCAGAGCAATCATCACACGCTGAGATTGGCATTCTCTCAAAAATGTCCTCTTCCCTTACAACAACGACAAATAATATCACTTGTGTGCCCTGCTGACGCCATGGAAGAAGAAGAGCTCTGTAGGCCCAGCAGTGTGCTCTTGGTAGATAGTGGTGGTTGTGCCTGCTTTCTTGTATCACGTTGGAGGTGGCAGCCACGGAGGTGCCGTGTAGTAGAACGTGGAAGTAGATGATGCACGTGGTGTCCATGATGAAGGTCGACCTGCAGAAAAGTTAGTCCCGCCAACGCCTCGTCGATCCCTGACTTCACGCTCAGCTTTACAAGCAAGATGGAATAATCGAGTGATATTATTATAATCCTTGTAGTCTAGAATGGTCTGAATCTCTATTTAATCCACCCGTAAAACGTGCAAGCATAGCTTCATTCTCCTCAACAATACCACATCTAATCAAGCCAGTTTGTAATTCCTGATAATATTCTTCTACCGAATTTTTTCCTTGTGTTAAGCGCTGCAATTATTGAAGTAATTCACGTTGATACTATGCTGGAACCCAACGAGTACGCATAGCAGTTTTGAAAGCAGCCCAAGTAGCTGGAACAGGATATAATCTACAATGTTCAGACCACCAAACACATGCAAAGCTAGTGAAAGCACAAACAGCAGCAGGAACATGTCTCTCCTTAGGATATTGTAAACATGTAAATCGTTGTTCAGTTTCTAACTCCCAAGTAAGATATATATCAGAACATATCTACCCTCAAATGGTGGAATATTCAATTTCAGTTTAGGAGATGGTCATGATCTCGCACTGAAGGGGAGCCCTAACATTGCCATTATTTGCATGTGGACGACCTGGTGGTTGTGGTGCTGGTGGTTGCACGAGTTCGATGTTGATCAACCTCATCCTCGTAATCTCCCACATAATCATCCTCCCCACATCGCAGCAGCAGGAGCCACAAAGTATCAACAAAGCAGCACCAAAGAGCTTGGCCAGCTGAAGAGGGACACGGAAGCTCATGGAGGCTGTTTCACATGTGGAGGTAGTCGTTGTTGTTGTAGTAGAGGTGCGTTAGGTGCAGCCAGTGGTGGTGGTGGTAGACGCGCGAGCAATTCATTAAACTTGTTATCGAGCTTTGTTTCGAACGCCTTCTCAATGCCATCTATCTTCTCCATGGCCTCTTCAAATCTATTTAGCACATCTTCCACCTGCCCACTCATCATTTCTTGAAACTTATCATGTAGTGCTTTGTTTGTCATGTTCTCCCAGTCAGTCTCGTCGGCTTGTGATCCCACCATGGTTAGCAGCAATTGAAACACACAAGAATACGATTCGATAGACTACTAGGAAGTGGTGGTGGTGGTGTGGTGGACAAACACAAACCATCAAGCAAATCTCAAATTCTTACCAGTTCTACCTAGCAAGAAAGCGGTGATCGCAACCGATGTAGTCAAAACTCTCAAAGCTTTGATAGAGCGATTGCTGTGGAGAGTCAAACGCACGATGTAGATGTATGTGGAGCTGGGAAGGCTTATAATATGGTAGCAAAAAGGGTCAGCAATAATCAATTCAGAGATGGAAAGTTTAATAAACGCCAACGACGGCAGATCAGGTGCTGGTCCTAGGCTAGATCGTATAGAGACGCGAGCCTAGAACACTAACAAAATGACGGCACTCGCACGTAAACAAGGGAAAAGCACACTGGAATTTTTTTTCGCTGTTTTTTTTTTGCGCTGCTTTTTTTTGCGCTTTTTTTTTTTTTTTTTTTGCGAAAAATCACAATAATGACGAGTGTCTCAAAACTCTTCCCAGGTCAAATCGACAGATGGGCACGAAATTTTTCGACTAAAAATTTTTTTTCGATCGCCTTGACCCAAAAACTGAAACGGGTCAAAAAACTTTCTATAACGGCGATCGCCTCAATACGCTTAGAAACACCTAAAATAGGATAGCCAGAAATTTTTTCGACAAGTGCTTTGAAAATTTTGGGCCTAAACGAGGGTGGTTTTGACTTTTTTTTCAAACCTACTCCGGAAGGAAACACGAATCGAAACTAGATGGATCTCAAAACAAACCTAATATGCAAGGAACTCGGATTGGTGGTGGATATATGGTGGTGGTATATGGCAGCGGTGGTAGTATATGGATATGGATCGGTGGTGGTATATGGACACGGATTGGTGGTGGTATATGGATACGGATTCGAGCGGTGATGGTAAGTGGCGTGGGGATGATGATGATGGTGCGTGGCGGCGTGACAACTTATGACCGTAACTCAAACTCTAAAAGACTAGACACTAAGACCAAAGAACTAGACACGACGATGCAACCGCAAATTCAACAAAGCAAAACCCTAAAAAGATTATGCAAAGGCTCGATTGGTTCGGATATGATGAACTAACCCTAATTTTTTGTGGCTTTTTCGTGGACTATAGGTATGAAGAATGACTCGATCTAAACTACGGAAAACTGTAAAATCTTACCGAGCAACCCGGAAATCTGATACCACTTGATAGAGGCAAAGGTGTCCCGCCTTCGATGAGATGTTGGTTTTCGCTTTGGAGGAAGTCGATTTTGACGATCCGACCATTTAACGGCGAGGACGCCGCTACTTAGCAATCGCTAAACCAACTCCGAGAGGTTATTGACCACGCCGAGCACGATCAACCTGACCACGAGGGTCTGCTTTCGCGAGCAAACGAAGAACAAGCAAGAAACTGAGATTGCAATCTGGATATTGCGAATATATGATGAAAGCTTTATTGATCAAGGTGGGGTTCTGTGGACGCCTTTGTCCGGTCGTTGAACACAAACGGCACGCCGGGTTGCAGCTATGGCTAACTTTTAATCTAAACAAAACCCAAAGTCTAAACGACGCCCTAAGGGCTGTATATATGGAGGAAGAGGAGGGAATTTCGTGGCCCTTGAGGGAGGGGTTCGAAACCAACCCTAATTCTTTTTTCCCCACACATACGGACTCTAAAAACAGCCTATACTTAAGTATTTCGAAATTACATGGCCTGGCCCAATAATAAGGTGAGGCAGCACCTAGAATAGCCTATGGACGAATATTATGAAGTGGCATCTTGTATATTTCGTCCAAGGCCTCATGCACTCATTAAGGTGGCTTCAAAGTCCTGAATCATCACTTGTAACTCCGTTTGTTCCTTCTATGCATGCCAACATCTCCATGCTTGAACTTGCTCCAAGGTTCATCTTTCTTGTCCATGGTAGGCCCTTCATTTGTAAGCAAAACAAATGTATCCAATTTAGGCATCATCATATTCTCATGAACATTGGAATCGTTACCAAGAAACGAAAGTACCTGATAATTCAATTGGCGTGCGCGAGCTCTAGTAATTGGTCCAGTATGTATAGCAGCAGGGGTTGTGGGTGTAACAATGGTATTGATGTCCTCATCACGTCCACTATGTGTATTTGAGGATGGCTCAAAGGGAAGGAGGTCACCTTTAGGAGGTTCTCGAAGATGTTGGAGTTACACATCATGTATGCCTTCACATAACCAATATGTCGCATAACGGCACAGCCTTGTGAATCCTCCAAAATGAAAGAACATGACAAACACTCGGAAAAGCAAATGAGGTGAGGCGGAGCATCCCTCGCTCATCCCCATGGACGTGTCTACATCTTCCTCAACACCACTTGGGCCCATGACAAGAGCTAGAGCCAAGGCTATCAAGATAAGATGAACTCGCCCTTTCCAAACTTCCTCTCTACTCACGAGACTTGCCTACTACCTCATATGGACACTTTTGTGTGATCAGTACTGGAGGAAAGCCATGGTGCATCTACATCCATTGGACAAGGAGACGGTTACCAACCGCAAAGGACAAGAAGAAGAGCTACCGGAGAAAATCTCCAGCCACCGGACGACCGGTAGGGACCGGACGTCCGCCGCCAAGCCCCAAAGAAGCGGACGTCTGCCCGGACCGACGACCGCCACACTCTCACAGCGAAGCGGACATCCGCCTCCAGCTGGACGACCGCCCTCAAGACCCGAAATAATCATGGAAGACCGGTGCCAACGGACGACCGGAAATCATCGGACGCCCGGTGCCCTCGACCCGAGCCAAATCAGCGGAAGATGAAGAAACCGGACGACCGGCGCCTTCACGAACGGATCCATCGGACGTCCGGGCGACACCGGACGACGGTCCCGCTGACACTCAGACGACCGCCCCAATGGACGCCCTGCACTGCTCACAAGACAATTTCGGGCCGAAGCCCATGTACCCCTTCACTTCGCCCCCTTTTCCACTAAGACTATAAATAGAACCCCTCCTCCTCCTAGCTAAGGTAGCTTAGGTTTAGCTCATGTTTGTGTGAGAGCCTTGCTCATCCACTTGGTTACTTCTCCTCGAGCTCAGACCTCTTCGAGAAGATCCCCCAAGCGGATTCAAGACCCCCTTCTAGGGTGGACCCCATCAAGGCCTCCTCTCAGAGAAGAACGGCTACTCATATATCCTTACCTTTGTTGATCTTGAATCTTGTGCCACTTTATGTGATCGGTGATCTAGCACTTGTGTGATTGATATCTTGTCGGTTTAGTGATTTCTCTCTCGCTTCTCCGTGTTTCCTCTTGATCTTCCGCTGTTCTTCGTGATTCCCGAGGATCCGCTCCAACGTGAAAGATCGCCCACATAGGGTTCCGCCTACATCATCTTGGTATCATGAGCCACGCTGATCACGCTCTTGGAGCCCCTACACCGTGTTTTCTAGCTTGATTTTGTTGTTTTCGCCCTAAATTGAAAAATCCCCACCAAAAATAGCCCCAAAAATTTTTGTGATTTGTTTGTGAGTTGAGATTTTGTTGATTTGGTCCATGGATTTGTGTTGCTACGTGGATCTAGCTTTTTCCCACCCTCCCCACCCTTTTCCATCCACCAAACCACTCGATTTCGACCTCACCATCCCCTTCCACCGCTAAACCGAGCAGTTCTTCCTGCGTCTTAAAATCACTTCAGCACCGGACGACCGGCAGGTACCGGACGTCTGACGCCGACGACCGCAAAAACCGGACGTCTGCTCATCTCTCGATTTAAACTGAATTTTCAGTTCGCCACCACCACAACCCCACCTCCCACCACATCTCCCAAACCCACATACACCAAAATCTTCCACGATACTTCTGATGATGATTTTGACACATTTTGGTCCTTGAAATTTTGAGTTGTGGTTTCCCGTATCCAATTGTGTTTCGGCTATCTAGGTACGGTGTGAATTCATCATCACCACCGCTCATCTACATCGACTAGTCATCATCGCAAGGATGGTAACTTCGACGACATCTTTGTCATACCTTGCAATTGCATTGATAACCCACATTGCCTCATTTTGCGTAGCTTACCCATCGAGACTAGCGTTTGAGTATTGCTGGCAACGTGACTTGTGCACATTTAGTGATCATACTCCATAGCATACATACCATACCATAGTGGTGCATATCTTGGGATCCACTTGTGTGTCACAAGGTTGTCATAGCATACACAATTGCTATCTTGGTTCGTGAAGTTCTGCATGAGAAAAGAGCTCAAAAGAGAAAGAGCCAATCAAGCTTTTAAGCAAAGAGAGAAAGATAAGCAAAGAGCTTAAGAGCAAGAACCATAGCATCATACTACATTAAGATTGCCATATTGGATCATCTTGGATCATAGCACCGAAATACCATACATATAGCATAATTGGGATAGAGATAGTTGCATTTTGCCTAGTAGGTTGTGCACAAGTTTGCATATCCGCCTATTGTGCAATCGTATAGCTGCTCTCTAGTGTTGTGCAACAAGAGCATCTTGTGAATTCCACATTTTGGCTCATCTTTGGTTGCATAACCCCATATTATCTATTTATGTGTGTGTTTCCGTACCATATCTTGCTATTGGTCTACTTGTTGCATTTGCAAATTTGTGAATCATTTCCAACATTATTGAGTCTCACTTACAATTGCATCAAATTTTGTGCCACCATCCTAACCGAGCCCCACCATAAGCTTTTATTTGTGTAGGTGTGAGAACCAACAAGAATCGGTACTAAGATGCTATTTCATTGTCCGCATTTGAGTGAACTTGATTCATCTTCAACATCGGTCAAAGGTACATTGGTATAAGTTCTTTCCGCTCTACCACTCACATTTTGCTTGGAATGATGGATAGGCCAAATACCTCTACCAACCCACTCTTCATCGAAAGCAAGACGATTTACATGTCATCATACGTCACCAAGAGCCACCTCTTTGGTGCACAACGAGCGCTGCACCAAGAACAACAAGCAATGAGCGATCGCGATCGACAACCTCGCTATCGACTTCATGACTTCTCCGAGCAACGCATAAGGGACTACTTCGACAACAAGTTCGACCTCACAAGCAAGAGAATGATGCAAGAATGGACGAGATACGCGCTTTGATGAGAAGTGATAGAGGCAAAGGTGTCCCGATCTTCGATGAGATGATAACTATCGATTTGGTGGAGTCGACTTTGACGATCCGACTACAAACGCACGACGCTGCGCTTTAGCAATCGCTAAACCAATCTCCCGAGGTTACCGACGATGCCGAAGCATGATCACCTGACCACGAAGGTCTATTCCCGCAAGCAATCAAGAACAAGCAAAAATATGATAAAGCAATCTGAATATTGCGAATATATATGAAGTATTTATAATGGTGGGGATCCGTAAGCGTCTTGGTCCGGTCGTTGGACACAAATGAAGTACACGAATTTGCAATGGCTAACTTTAACTAAACAAACCCTGTGTCTAAACGGTGCCCTAAGGGCTGTATATATGGAGGAAGAGGGGAATTTCGTGGCCCTTGGTGGAGGGGTCCAAATCAACCCTATCTCTTGTTTCCCCACACATACGGACTCTAAAAATAGCCTATACTTGTGTATTTCGAAATTACAAGGGCCTGGCCCACTAATAAGGTGACGAAGCACCTAGAATAGCCTCGGACGACATTTATGAAGTAGCATCTTGTATATTTCGTCCAAGGCTTCATGCACCCATTATGGTGGCTTCAAAGTCCTGAAATCATCACTTGTAACTCCGTTTGTTCCTCTTGCATGGCATTATCTCCATGCTTGTTCTTGCTCCAATGTCCATCCTTCTCCAAGTTAGGGCCTTCATTTGTAAGCAAAACAAATGTATCCAATTTAGGAAGCATCATATTCTCATGAACATTAGAATCATTACCAAGAAACGAAAGTACCGATAATTTAATTGGCGCATGCGAGCTCTAGTAATTGGTCCAAGATATGTAGCAAGAGGGGCTGTGGGTGTAACAATGGTATTGATGTCCTCATCATCCTCCCTTCTTGAAATGAAGTCGCCCTCGACGGAAGCTCATCTTCCTCACCCAAATAAGGCTTCAAATCTGCAATGTTAAAAGTGGACTAACCCCAAAATCTGCAGCAGCTCAAGTTTATATGCATTATCATTTATTTTCTCTAACACCTTAAATGGACCATCAAGACGTGGCATTAGCTTTGATTTATGCAAATTAGGAAACCTATCTCACGCAAATGTAACCAAACAAGATCTCCTGTGCAAAGACAACATGTTTTCTACCCTTATCTCCAAAGAAGTTTATATTTAGCATTCATACGCTCAATGTTTTCCTTAGTTATCTCATGCATTTTTAAAATCAATTCAGCACGTTCTTTAGCATCAAAATTAACCTTCTCCAAGATGGAAGAGGCAACAAATCAATAGGTGCACGAGGTAGGAAGCCATACAGAATTTCAAAAGGGCACATCTTAGTAGTAGAATGCAATGAACGATTATAAGCAAATTCAATATGAGGCAAGCATTCTTCCCACATTTTCTTATTATTCTTCAAAACAGCCCTAAGCATAGTAGACAATGTTCTATTGACTACTTCAGTTTGTCCATCAGTTTGGTGGTGACAAGTAGTACTAAAATGCAGTTTAGTCCCCAACTTAGCCCATAAACATCTCCAAAAGTGGCTAAGAAATTTAGTATCACGATCTGAAATAATAGTATTTGGCACACCATGCAAGTTTAATAATTTCAATAAAGAACAAATCAGCAACATTAACAAAGATCATCGCTTTTATGACATGGTATAAAGTGTGCCATTTTCGAGAATCTATCCACGATAACAAATATGCTATCCTCCCTTCTTTGTTCGAGGTAAACCTAAAACAAAGTCCATAGATATATCCTCCCAAGGAACACTAGGCACAGCAAAGGCATATATAAACCATGAGGATTGAGTCGTGACTTAGCTTTTTGACATGTAGTGCAGCGAGCAACAAAACGCTCAACATCCCGCCTCATCTTTGGCCAAAAGAAATGTGTAGCAAGTATATCCTCCGCCTTCTTCACGCCAAAGTGTCCCATTAATCCTCCTCCATGCGCCTCCCGCAACAACAAAAGACTAACAGAGCTAGCAGGAATGCATAGCTTGTTAGCACGGAACACAAAACCATCATTAATAACTAACTTGTTCCATGTTCTTCCTTCTTTACATTTCTGCATTACATCTTTAAAATCAGCATCATGCACATATTGATCTTTGATGGTCTCCAAACCAAATATTTTGAAGTCAAGTTGTGAAAGCATAGTATAGCGATTTAGACAAAGCATCAAGAATAACATTTTCTTTACCCTTCTTGTGTTTAATGACATAAGGGAAAGTCTCAATGAATTCAACCCATTTAGCATGTCTACGATTCAGTTTAGCTTGACTTTTAATATGTTTCAAAGATTCATGATCGAATGTATAACAAATTCTTTGGGCCATAAATAATGTTGCCATGTCTCTAAAGTCCTAACAAGAGCATATAATTTTTTGTCATAAGTAGAATAGTTCAGACTAGGCCCACTCAATTTTTCGTAAAAGTATGCAACAGGTTTGCTATCTTGTAATAACACACCTCCTAATCCAATTCCACTAGCATCACATTCAAGCTCAAAAGTCTTATTAAAGTCGAAGTTGGAGTAAAGGAGCATGTGTCAACTTATCTTTCAATACCGTGAAGGCTTCTTCCCGTAAGCGGTACCCCAAACAAAAGGCACATCCTTCTTTGTAAGCTCATTGAGAGGTGCAACAATGGTGCTAAAGTCTCTCACAAAACGCCTATAGAAACCAGCGAGTCCAAGAAAACTCCTCACTTGTGTGACCGCTTTTGGCCATGCAAACTCTCAATAGCTTCAATCTTGGCTTTATCAACTTCAATTCCTCGTGGAGTAACAACATAGCCAAGAAAAGATACTCGGTCTGTGCAAAAGGTGCACTTCCCAAGGTTACCAAACAAACGCATCACGAGAGCATTAAAACAACACGAAATGTTCCAAATGTTCTTCCAAAGATTTGCTATAAATCAAGATATCATCAAAATAGACTACCACAAATCGTCCAATGAAAGCACGAAACTTCGCTCATTAATCTCATGAAAGTACTAGGTGCATTAGTTAACCCAAAAGGCATGACTAACCACTCATATAAACCAAACTTAGTTTTAAATGCTGTTTTCCATTCATCTCCCAATTTCATACGAATTTGATGGTATCCACTACGCAAATCAACTTTGGAGAATATTGTAGAGCCACTCAATTCATCAAGCATATCATCTAGCCTAGGAATAGGATGATGATAACGAATAGTAATATTATTAATGCCTCTACAATCAACACACATACGCCGACGCACCATCCTTTTTAGGCACTAGTATAATAGGAACAGCACAAGGACTAAGAGATTCGCAGATATAACCTTTGTCGAGCAGCTCCTCGTGACTTGACGATAATCTCCTTCATCTCCTCCGGATTGGTACGGTATGGTGCACGGTTGGTAGCGATGCACGGGAATTAAGTCAATTTGATGCTCAATCCTCGAATAGGTGGTAATCCCGTGGCACGCCTTGTGGGAAGACGCCAAATAACTCCCGCAAAATGTTAGTGACAGTAGGGGCAAAGAGGAAGGCACGCCCTCGAATGAAAATAATGCCTCTTTGCACACAAAAGCATAGCAAACAGATTTGCTAGAATCTAGCTCATCAATATCAGATTTGGTGGCAAATAAACATGCACTTTTCAGTTTAATTTCGAAGCAACATTAGATGGTTTATTATTAGGCTTCATTTGTTGCTCAAATTCTTTTGCCACAATCTGATTTTCACTCTTATTTTCTCCTGTTTTGCTTTATTAGCTCTATTAATATCATCTTTCAAAATGGAATCAGAGTCATAGGAAGCAAAGTAATATTTTTATCCTTGTGAACAAGAGTATATCGATTGTTTCTACCATGGTGTACAGAATTTTATCAAATTGCCATGGTCTACCAAGTAATAAGGAACATGCTTGCATAGGTACCACATCACAATCAACATAATCAGCATATGTAGAGATACTAAAATACACACTAAAGACGTGTTACCTTAACCTTGCCGCTGTTGTTGAACCATTGGATGTAGTAAGGATGTGGATGTGGTCTTGTGGTGAGAGAAAGCTTCCACCATATCCATGCTAGCAAGTTGTTGCAGCTCCCTCCATCTATGATGACGCTAATAGAACGCTCCTTCACAACTCCCTTTGTATGGAACAAGTTATGCCTCTGATTTTGCTCAGCTTGTGTAACCTGCACACTCAAAACACGTTGAGCAACTAAACATTCATACCTGCCAAGATCTTCAAGAGCCATGTATTGCGCCTCATGATCGTAATCATCTCCACCGTGTTCTTCATGTGTAATAAGAGCCAAAGTCTCTTCATCATAGTCACTAGCGGACTCATACCCACCATCCTCGCCATAATCATCACACGCTGAGATTGGCATTCTCTCACAAAATGTCCTCTTCCCTTACAACGATTTACAAATAATATCACTTGTGTGCCCTGCTGACGCCATGGAAGAAGAAGAGCTCTGTAGGCCCAAGCAGTGTGCTCTTGGCGATAGTGGTGGTTGTGCCTGCTTTCTTGTATCACGGTTGAGGTGGCAGCCGACGGAGGTGCCGCGTAGTAGAACGGTGGAAGTAGATGATGCACGTGGTGTCCATGATGAAGGTCGACCAGAAAAGTTAGTTCGCGCCAACGCTGCCGATCCTGCACTTCACGCTCAGCTTTACAAGCAAGATGGAATAATCGAGTGATATTATTATAATCCTTGTAGTCTAGAATGGTCTGAATCTCTATTTAATCCACCCAGTAAAACGCAAGCATAGCTTCATTCTCCTCAACAATACCACATCTAATCAAGCTAGTTTGTAATTCCCGATAATATTCTTCACCAAATTTTTTCCTTGTCTTAAGCGCTGCAATTTTTGAAGTAATTCACGCTGATAATATGGTGGAACCCAACGAGCACGCATAGCAGTTTTCAAAGCAGCCCAAGTAGCTGGAACAGGATATAATCTACAATGTTCGACCACCAAACACATGCAAAGCTAGTGAAAGCACAAACAGCAAAGCAGAACACGCCTCCTCGTGATATTGTAAACATGTAAATCGTTGTTCAGTTTCTAACTCCCAAGTAAGATATATATCAGAACATATCTACCCTCAAATGGTGGAATATTCAATTTCAGTTTAGGAGATGGTCATGATCTCGCACTCAAGGGGAGCCCAACATTGCCATTATTTGCATGTGGACGACCGGTGGTTGTGGTGCTGGTGGTTGCACGAGTTCGATGTTGATCAACCTCATCCTCGTAAGCTCTCACATAATCATCCTCCCCGCCGCAGCAGCAGGAGCCATGTATATCAACAAAGAGCACCAAAGAGCTTGGCCAGCTGAAGAGGGACACGGAAGCTCGGCGGAGGGCTGTTTCATGATGTGGAGGTAGTCCTTGTTGTTGTAGTAGAGGTGCGTTAGGTGCAGCCGGTGGTGGTGGTGGTAGACGGCGAGCAATTCATTAAACTTGTTATCGAGCTTTGTTTCAACGCCTTCTCAATGCCATCTATCTTCTCCATGGCCTCTTCAAATCTATTTAGCACATCTTCCACCTGCCCACTCATCATTTGTTGAAACTTATCATGTAGCGCTTTGTTTGTCATGTTCTCCCAAATACCACGCCGGCTTGTGATCCTGCCATGGTTAGCAGCAATAGAAACACACAAGAATATGATTCGGCTGACTACTAGGAAGTGGTGGTGGTGGTGGTGGATGTCACAAACCGCAAGCAAATCTCAAATTCTTACCAGTTTTACCCAGAAGAAAGCGGTGATCGGCAACCGATGTAGTCAAACTCTCAAAGCTTGATAGAGCGATTACTGTGGAGAGTCAAACGACGATGTAGATGTATGTGGAGCTGGAAGGCTTATAATATGGTAGCAAAAGGGTCAGCAATAATCAATTCGAGATGCAAAGTTGAATAAACGCCAACGACGGTATTGTGCTGGTCCTAGGCTAGACCGCATAGAGACGCGAGCCTAGAACACTAACAAAATCACGGCGCTGCACGTAAACAAGGGAAAAGCACACTGAATTTTTTTTTTTTTTCGCTTTTTTTTTTTGCTTGCTTTTTTTTTTTTTTTTTTTTTTTTTTGCTAAAAATCACTATAATGGCGAGTGTCTCAAAACTCTTCCTGTGTCAAATCGACAGATGGGCACGAAATTTTTCGACTAAAAATTTTTTTTTTCGAACGCCTGACCCAAAACCGAAACGGGTCAAAAAACTTTCTATAACGGTGACTGCCTCAATACACTTAGAAACACCTAAAATAGGATAGGCAGAAAATTTTTCGACAAGCGCTGAAAATTTTGGGCCTAAACGGAGGGTGGTTTTCGATTTTTTTTTTCCCAAACCTACTCCGCAAGGAAACACGAATCGAAACTAGATGGATCTCAAACAAACCTAATATGCAAGGAACTCGGATTGGTGGTGGATATATGGTGGTGGTATATGGCAGCGTGGTGGTAGCGGTGGTAGTATATGGATATGGATCGGTGGTGGTATATGGACACGGATTGGTGGTGGTCTATGGATACGGATTCAGAGCGGTG
Source organism: Aegilops longissima (assembly GCA_021605205.1). Lineage (NCBI taxonomy): Eukaryota > Viridiplantae > Streptophyta > Magnoliopsida > Poales > Poaceae > Aegilops > Aegilops longissima. Next base: position 25,353 of record JAHIAM010004509.1, read on the forward strand.
GTGGTAGGTGGTGGGCGATGATGATGGTGCGGTGGCGGCGTGACAACTTATGACCGTAACTCAAACTCTAAAAGACTAGACGCTAAGACCAGAACTAGACACGACGATGCAACCGCAAATTCAACAAAGCAAAACCCTAAAAAGATTATGCAAAGGCTCGATTGGTTCGGATATGATGAACTAACCCTAATTTTTTTGTGGCTTTTTCGTGGACTTTAGGTATGAAGAATGACTCGATCTAATCTACTTAAAAACTGTAAAATCTCACCGAGCAACCTGAAAATCTGATACCACTTGATAGAGGCAAAGGTGTCCCGATCTTTCGATGAGATGATAACTATCGATTTGGTGGAGTCGCCTTTGACGATCCGACTACAAACGCAGCACGACGCTGCGCCTTAGCAATCGCTAAACCAATCTCCCGAGGTTACCGACGATGCCGAAAGCATGATCAACCCGACCACGAAGGTCTATTCCTGCAAGCAATCAAGAACAAGCAAAATATGATAAAGCAATCTGAATATTGCTAATATATATGAAGTATTTATAATGGTGGGGATCCGTAAGCGTCTTGGTCTGGTCGTTGGACACAAACGGCACACGGTTGCAATGGCTAACTTTAACTAAACAAACCCAAGGTCTAAACGGTGCCCTAAGGGCTGTATATATGGAGGAAGAGGGGAATTTCGTGGCCCTTGGTGGAGGGGTCCAAATCAATCCTATCTCTTGTTTCCCCACACATACGGACTCTAAAAATAGCCTATACTTGTGTATTTCGAAATTACAAGGGCCTGGCCCACTAATAAGGTGACGCAGCACCTAGAATAGCCTCGGACGACATTTATGAAGTAGCATCTTGTATATTTCGTCCAAGGCTTCATGCACCCATTATGGTGGCTTCAAAGTCCTGAAATCATCACTTGTAACTCCGTTTGTTCCTCTTATGCATGGCATTATCTCCATGCTTGTTCTTGCTCCAATGTCCATCCTTCTCCAAGCTAGGGCCTTCATTTGTAAGCAAAACAAATGTATCCAATTTAGGAAGCATCATATTCTCATGAACATTAGAATCATTACCAAGAAACGAAAGTACTGATAATTTAATTGGCGCATGAGCTCTAGTAATTGGTCCAAGATATGTAGCAAGAGGGGCTGTGGGTATAACAATGGTATTGATGTCCTCATCAAGACGCCGACATCATTCTACTTCTTCATCATCAAGACGGAGCCGCCGAGTTTATTAATTCGAATTTACACCTTCTACGACTCAAGTACACCTACTTAACACTCTTTCGTGTCATTGGTCAAGACCGCTATGCATCTCGCAACCCGCTACATGACAAGCATTCACAAGAGCAAGTTGATGATCAAGTTCTCGCCCTCAATCAAACCAGAGGCTTTTGCTCAAGCTCAAGAACGACAATGTCTTCGCCGCCAACAAGAGGAAGAACGAACACGCCTTCACCAAGATTTAACAAGACGCCAAGGCTCAACGCCTTCAACAACAACAACGTGAAGCGCAAGCTCTTGAGGCGCAACGTGCCCTTCAAGAATCAAGTAGAGCAATCGCCAACCGCAATCGCGAACGGGCGCAATCAAGAGGAAGCCCTTCGAGAAGAAATCCAAGAGAGGAACTACCAACCTCATGTACAACGCCAAGTTCCTCAAGCTCCTCCACAAGCTCGCCAAGCTCCACCTCAACCTCACGCTCAACAAGAGCAAGTTGATCATGGTCTTCCTCCCGCCAAGAGCAACATGAAGATTTAGTACAATCCACGCCAAGGACGCCATCATCAACATCGCCAACAACACAATGAAGAGCAACGCCACGGCAAGCTAAAATTCACCATGCCCAAGTTCAATGGAAGCAATGACCCCAAGACTACCTCTCATGGGCATTGAAGGTTGACAAAATCTTCCGCTGCATAACTACGATGAAGCTTAATAAATTCGCTATGGCATCACTTGAGTTCCAAGATTATGTGCTCATATGGTGGGACCAAATCATTGAGAGATTTACAAGCAGGAGGTGAACTCCAATCACCACTTGGGCTCAAATGAAGGATGTCATGCGAGCACGCTTTGTGCCAACATACTACAACCGCGACCTCTTCAAGAAACTCCAACTACTCAAGCAAGGAACAAAGAGCGTTGAAGAATATTACAAGGAAATGGAGATAGCCATGATTCGAGCCAATGTCAAGGAAGATGATGAGCAACTATGGCACGCTTCTTGAATGGACTCAATCATCCCATCAAGAAGATCGCCGACTTCCAACCATACTCATCCTCATTGAGCTCTGCATCAAGCTACAAAGGCGAACGCCAAGTACAAGATGACTTCAAGCACGCCAAGTACTCATCCAAGACCCACGGCTTCTCCAACAACCAAGCTTCAACGACTCCTCCAACATCTACATCAACCAAGCTTTCTTCAAGAAACGACGACAAGTCAAGTTACAAGAAGAAATCGCAAGTTCAAGTCGCCCTCCTCCTACTACAAGCAACCTCAAGTCACAGGCTTCATCCTCGACCTCGACCGATGAGACCATCAAAACAAGCTCCTTCAAGTGTTTCACTTATGCGCGGCCGAGGCCACAAGTCATAGAATGCACCAACAAGCGCACCATGATCCTCAACGATTTATGGCACATATGACTCCATGAGTGAAGAGGAAATGGAAGCCCTTGAGCAAGTGGCCATGCACCGGCAAGTGAATGAAGATGAAGATGATCATGTCTTTTGTGACGAGGATTCGAGCCCCGCTCTCGTTGTCTCCAAGGTCTTGACTCTACAACATCAACAAGAAGAAGACCAACTGATATAGGGTAAAACCCTATGTGGACGATCTTTCATGTTTGGAGAGATTCCCTACGAGGAACACGAAGAACACGCGGAAGAACAAGAGGGAAAACACGGGAAAGAGAGAGATCACTCAACCGACAAGAAATCAATCACACAAGCGCTAGATCGATGAACACATAGAGTGGCACAAGATTCAAGAACAATAAAGGTAAAGATACAAGAGTAGCCGTTCTTCTCCGAGAGGAGGTCTTGATGGGTCCACCCTAAAAGGGGGTCTTGAATCCGCTTGGGAATCTTCTCCGTAGAGCTCCCGATCTCCGAGGAGAAGTAGCTAAGTGGATGAGCAAAGCTCTCACACTAATATGAGCCAACTTTGCTAACCCTAACTAGGAGATAGGAGGGTCCTATTTATAGTCTTAGTGCAAATGGAAGTCAAAACGAGGGTTACATGGGCTTCAGCCAAGACAGCATCGGACGTCCGGAAGGCGCCGGACGTCCGGAGGTTCGGGAAGGTCCGGCCGTCTGGAGACGCTCGGACGTCTGTGAGATTCTTCTTCGTCAGAGGTGCGCCTGGGCCGTCTGTAGGGGACCGGGTCGTCCGGGCTTCAGGAGGGTCCGGCCGTCCGGAGGCTGCTTGGTCGTCTGTAGTTCCGCTCGGAGGTCAGAGTCCGGACGTCCGTCAGCTCCGGCCGTCTGTAGGTTTGATTCGGTGACGATGTTCCGGACGCCCGGAGGGCGCTGGACGCCCTGTGTCTCGGGAATCGCTTGACGTCCGGAAGGGGTCTGACGTCCGTGTCTCAGAAGCTTCAGCTGCATCCCTTCTTCCTCTTCGACATACTTGGGGTCCTCGCCGCCTTGGCTCTTGCAAGTAGTAGATCCTTGGTTCGCTCCATGTATCTGATTACACATAGAGTTTCGAATGAGGTAGTAGCCATGTCTCATGGGTAGAGATAAGAAGTTCGGAGAGGAGCGAAGTTCACCTTATCTTCAATAGCCTTGGCTCGGCTCTTGTCATGGGTCCCGTGGTGTTGAGGGAGATGTAGGCACGTCTGGGGATGAGTGAGGGCTGCCCGCATCATCTCCCCTTGGGAGAGATCCGACTGGATCAAAAACTTCATCTCCATGGAAAGGTGCAAGGTCCTTGACGTTGAAGATGTTGTTGACGCTTGTACTTGTCTCTGGGTATGTCGATCTTGTAAGCGTTGTCGCTAGTAGCGAAGCTAGCACCTTGAAAGGTCCGTCGCCCGAGGGAGAAGTTTGACTTATGCTCTTTGGGGAAGCGGTCTCATGAAGGTGTAGCCACACTAGATCACCAATGTTGAAGACGATGGGTTGTTTGTTGGCATTGAGCTTGTTTGCTTGGCGCTGTACTTGGCGCCAATTGTGTGCCTTGTATCTTCGTGCATCTTCTTGATGTAGTTTGCCTGCTCACTTGCATCCATGTTGGTGCGCCTTGGAGAGGGAGTGGTAGAATGTCCAATGGGGACAACGGGTTGAAACCGAGACGACCTCAAGGGGGACTTGCCGGTAGTAGAATGTCTTGCACGATTGTAGGCGATTTCATGATGGGTAGACATGCTTCCCATTCCTTGATGTTCTTCTTGATCAAGACACGAAGTAGAGTGGATAGTAAGTGTTCGTCACCTCCGCTTGGCCGCCGGTTTGAGGATGGTATGCCGAGGAGAACAAGAGCTTGATTCCGAAGCTTTGCACATAGGGTCTTCCAAAAGTAACTCAAGAACTTGACGTCACGATCAAGATGATTGTCTTTGGTATGCCATGGAGTCGCAAGATTTCCTACAAAAGAGATTTGCAACATGTGAAGCATCGCTCATCTTGTTGCAAGGTATGAAATGTGCCATCTTAGAAAATCTATCCACAACAACAAAGACGGAATCCTTGCCATTTTGAGTCCTAGGCAAACCAAGTACAAAATCCATACTAATGTCTTCCCATGGTTGATATGGGATAGGAAGAGGCATGTAAAGACCATGAGATTGAGCTTTAGACTTAGCTTTATACATGTATAGCATCGGTTGGTGAAGCGCCAACGTCATGAACATCTTGGGCCAAAAGTAGTTGTTGGAGAGCGCATAATGTTTTGTCACGTCCAAAGTGTCCCATGAGTCCGCCCATGAGCCTCTTGCAAAAGGAGCAAACGAAGAGAAGACTGGAATGCAAAGTTTGTTAGCTCTCATAAGATAACCATCCTTGATGTAATATTGTTCCCAAGATGTATGCGCCAAACACTTAGCATAAGGAGAAGCAAAAATGGATCATGCTCATACAAGTCTTTTATATGCTCAAAACCAATGACATTCAACTCAAGTTGAGTGACAAGCATGCATATGCGTGAAAGCTGTTTAAGCAACTACATTCTCTTTACCCTTAATGTACTTGATCACATAAGGAAAAGATTCAATGAATTCACTCCATTTGGCATGACGCTTGTTTAATTTAGTTTGACCTTTGAGGTACTTAAGCGCTTCATGATCGGTATGGATGACAAACTCATGAGGTCTAAGGTAATGTTCCCAAACATGGAGCACACGCACTAAAGCATACAATTCCTTATCATAGATGGGATAATTGTTGAGCACCGGAGAGTTTTTCACTAAAATATGCAATGGCTCGTTTTTCTTGCATTAAAACTCCGCCAATTCCGCACCACTTGCATCACAATGAACCTCAAAAGTTTTGTCAAAATTGGGCAAAGCAAGAATCGGAGCATGAGTAAGCAAAGACTTGAGCTTCTCAAAAGCGGTTGATTGCAAAGTTCCCAAACAAAGGGAGTATTCTTCTTGCTCAAAGCATGCAAAGGAGCTGCAATTGTGCTAAAATCTTTCACAAAGCTTATTTATAAAACCCGCAAGACCAAGAAAACTTCGTGACTTGTTGCAAATTGTGGGTTAGCCAAGTTTTGATTGCTTCAATTTTTGATTCATCAACATGGACACCCTTTGAGGAAACAACAAAACCCAAGAGAACCACTTTGTCAACTCCAAAAGTGCATTTTTTCAAGTTTGCATAAAGGCTTTCTCATGTAAGAGTTTGCAACACAGATTTTACATGATTGATGTGCTCTTTCATTGTTTTGCTAAACACAAGAATATCGTCAAAGTAAACCACAACAAAGACTCCAATGTAAGGACGAAGTACATGATGCATAAGACGCACAAAAGTACCGGGAGCTTCCGAAAGACCCATAGGCATCACTAACCACTCTATAAACCAAATTTGGTTTTGAAAGCAGTTTTCCATTCATCACCCTCTTGTATGTGGATTTGATAATAGCCACTTTTAAGATCAATTTTTGAGAAAAAGTTGGCTCCACTAAGTTCATCAAGCATGTCATCTAAGCGAGGAATGGGATGCCTATATCGAACGGTAATAGCATTGATAGGTCTAGAATCGAACACAAGCGGAAACTTCCATCGGCTTAGGCACAAGAATAACCGAACGGCACAAGGGCTTAGGCTTTCACGCACATGACCGCTGTCGATGAGTTGTTGTACTTGCCGCTGAATCTCCTTGGTTTCTTCCGGATTGACTCGGTATGGAGCTTTGTTTGGTAGAGGCACCCGGGATGAGGTCGATTCGATGCTCAATGCCTCAAGAGGAGGTAGACCCGAGGTAGCTCATCGGAAAAACATCTTGGAATTCCTGCAAAGAGATTGAAACACCAAAGGTAGCTCGTGAATGGTGTTAGTTTTGGTTATCCATCCTTGCACACAAGGACAAAGTGCATCACGGTAGATGGGTTCTCACACACTGCTCTCATCTCACTTTTGGTGGCAAATAGAATGAGGTTTTTCTCTAGGCTAAGAGTCGCTCAAATTTGGCTTGTGGCTCTCACTCACTTTTTGGTGGATCGCTTTCACTCTTTTCTCTATGATGGGTGGCTTGTTTGTCGGCTATCACATGACTAGGAGACATAGGTCGAGCACATATTCTTTCCCTTCATCTTGAAGCTATAGTGATTGGTGCGCCCATTGTGGATGACACCACGGTCGAATTGCCATGGTCGCACCAAGAAGTAGGTGGCAAACGGTCATTGGGACCACATCACATTCCAAAGTGTCTTCAGAAGCACCAATTTTGAAGGAGACTTGGACCGATGCTCGACTCAGATAGTGCCGAGTCACTTACCCATTGAACCTTGTAAGGGTGTGGGTGCTTCCTCTGACCAATTGTAGCTTGGAGCATAGCTCTTCACTTGCCAAGTTGTGGCAACTACCTCCATCGATGATGACCTTGATGGACCGCCCATTGATGTCGGCTTTTGTGTGGAAGATGTGGCATCATTGGTCTTCTTCTTGTTGATGTTGAAGGGTCAAGACTTTGGAGACAACGAGAGCGGGCTCAATCCTCATCACAAAAGACTTGATCGCCTTTCATCTTCATTTACTTGCCGGTGCATGGCCACTTGCTCAAGAGCTTCCATTTCCTCTTCACTCATGGAGTCATATGTGCCATCGCTGCTGAGGATCATGGTGCGCTTGTTGGTGCATTCAGATGACTTGTGGCCTCGGCCTCCGCAAGTGAAACACTTGAAGGAGCTTGTCTTAATGGTCTCATCGGCGGAGTAGAGGATGAAGCGCGCTGCTTGAGGTTGTTTGTAGAAGGAGGAGGACGACTTGTGATAGAGGCAAAGGTGTCCCGCCTTTCGATGAGATGTTGGTTTTCGCTTTGGAGGAAGTCGATTTTGACGATCCGACTATTTAACGCGGCGAGGACGCCGCTACTTTAGCAATCGCTAAACCAACTCCGAGAGGTTATTGACCACGCCGAGCACGATCAACTCGACCACGAGGGTCTGCTTTCGCGAGCAAACGAAGAACAAGCAAGAAACTGAGATTGCAATCTGATATTGCGAATATAAGATGAAAGCTTTATTGATCAAGGTGGGGTTCTGTGGACGCTTTGTCCGGTTGTTGAACACAAACGGCACGCCAAGTTGCAGCTATGGCTAACTTTTAATCTAAACAAAACCCAAGGTCTAAACGGTGCCCTAAGGGCTGTATATATGGAGGAAGAGGGGAATTTCGTGGCCCTTGGTGGAGGGGTCCAAATCAACCCTAACTCTTGTTTCCCACACATACGGACTCTAAAAACAGCCTATACTTAAGTATTTCGAAATTACATGGGCCTGGCCCACTAATAAGGTGACGAGCACCTAGAATAGCCTATGGACGACATTTATGAAGTAGCATCTTGTATATTTCGTCCAAGGCTTCATGCACCCATTATGGTGGCTTCAAAGTCCTAAAATCATCACTTGTAACTCCGTTTGTTCCTCTTATGCATGGCATTATCTCCATGCTTGTTCTTGCTCCAATGTCCATCCTTCTCCAAGCTAGGGCCTTCATTTGTAAGCAAAACAAATGTATCCAATTTAGGCAGCATCATATTCTCATGAACATTAGAATCATTACCAAGAAACGAAAGTACCGATAATTTAATTGGCGCGGCGCGAGCTCTAGTAATTGGTCCAAGATATGTAGCAAGAGGGCTGTGGGTGTAACAATGGTATTGATGTCCTCATCATCCTCCCTTCTTGAAATGAAGTCGCCCTCGACGGAAGCTCATATTCCTCACCCAAATAAGGCTTCAAATCTGCAATGTTAAAAGTGGACTAACCCCAAAATCTGCAGCAGCTCAAGTTTATATGCATTATCATTTATTTTCTAACACCTTAAATGGACCATCAAGACGTGGTATTAGCTTTGATTTATGCAAATTAGGAAACCTATCTCACGCAAATGTAACCAAACAAGATCTCCAGTGCAAAGACAACATGTTTTCTACCCTTATCTCCAAAGAAGTTTATATTTAGCATTCATACGCCAATGTTTTCCTTAGTTATCTCATGCATTTTTAAAATCAATTCAGCACGTTCTTTAGCATCAAAATTAACCTTCTCCAAGATGGAAGAGGCAACAAATCAATAGGTGCACGAGGTAGGAAGCCATACACAATTTCAAAAGGGCACATCTTAGTAGTAGAATGCAATGAACGATTATAAGCAAATTCAATATGAGGCAAGCATTCTTCCCACATTTTCTTATTATTCTTCAAAACAGCCCTAAGCATAGTAGACAATGTTCTATTGACTACTTCAGTTTGTCCATCGCTTTGGGGTGACAAGTAGTACTAAAAGCAGTTTAGTCCCCAACTTAGCCCATAAACATCTCCAAAAGTGGCTAAGAAATTTAGTATCACGATCTGAAACAATAGTATTTGGCACACCATGCAAGCTTAATAATTTCACTAAAGAACAAATCAGCAACATTAACAAAGATCATCGCTTTTATGACATGGTATAAAGTGTGCCATTTTCGAGAATCTATCCACGACAACAAATATGCTATCCTCCCTTCTTTGTTCGAGGTAAACCTAAAACAAAGTCCATAGATATATCCTCCCAAGGAACACTAGGCACAGCAAAGGCATATATAAACCATGAGGATTGAGTCGTGACTTAGCTTTTTGACATGTAGTGCAGCGAGCAACAAAACGCTCAACATCCCGCCTCATCTTTGGCCAAAAGAAATGTGTAGCAAGTATATCCTCCGCCTTCTTGACGCCAAAGTGTCCCATTAATCCTCCTCCATGCGCCTCCGCAACAACAAAAGACAAACAGAGCTAGCAGAATGCATAGCTTGTTAGCACGAACACAAAACCATCATTAATAACGAACTTGTTCCATGTTCTTCCTTCTTACAATTCTGCATTACATCTTTAAAATCAGCATCATGCACATATTGATCTTTGATGGTCTCCAAACCAAATATTTTGAAGTCAAGTTGTGAAAGCATAGTATAGCGATTTAGACAAAGCATCAGAATAACATTTTCTTTACCCTTCTTGTGTTTAATGACATAAGGGAAAGTCTCAATGAATTCAACCCATTTAGCATGTCTACGATTCAGTTTAGCTTGACTTTTAATATGTTTCAAAGATTCATGATCGAATGTATAACAAATTCTTTGGGCCATAAATAATGTTGCCATGTCTCTAAAGTCCTAACAAGAGCATATAATTTTTGTCATAAGTAGAATAGTTCAGACTAGGCCCACTCAATTTTTCGTAAAAGTATGCAACAGGTTTGCTATCTTGTAATAACACACCTCCTAATCCAATTCCACTAGCATCACATTCAAGCTCAAAAGTCTTATTAAAGTCGAAGTTGGAGTAAAGGAGCATGTGTCAACTTATCTTTCAATACCGTGAAGGCTTCTTCCCAAGCGGTACCCCAAACAAAAGGCACATCCTTCTTTGTAAGCTCATTGAGAGGTGCAGCAATGGTGCTAAAGTCTCTCACAAAACGCCTATAGAAACCAGCGAGTCCAAGAAAACTCCTCACTTGTGTGACTGCTTTGGCTGCGCCAACTCTCAATAGCTTCAATCTTGGCTTTATCAACTTCAATTCCTCGTGGAGTAACAACATAGCCAAGAAAAGATACTCGGTCGGTGCAAAAGGTGCACTTCCCAAGGTTACCAAACAAACGGCATCACGAGAGCATTAAAAACAGCACGTAAATGTTCCAAATGTTCTTCCAAAGATTTGCTATAAATCAGTATATCATCAAAGTAAACTACCACAAATCGTCCAATGAAAGCACGAAACTTCGCTCATTAATCTCATGAAAGTACTAGGTGCATTAGTTAACCCAAAAGGCATGACTAACCACTCATATAATCCAAACTTAGTTTTAAATGCTGTTTTCCATTCATCTCCCAATTTCATACGAATTTGATGGTATCCACTACGCAAATCAACTTTGGAGAATATTGTAGAGCCACTCAATTCATCAAGCATATCATCTAGCCTAGGAATAGGATGACGATAACTAATAGTAATATTATTAATGCCTCTACAATCAACACACATACGCCGACGCATCATCCTTTTTAGGCACTAGTATAATAGGAACAGCACAAGGACTAAGAGATTCGCAGATATAACCTTTGTCGAGCAGCTCCTCGTGATTTGACGATAATCTCCTTCGCCTCCTCCGGATTGGTATGGTATGGTGCGCGGTTGGTAGCGATGCACCGGAATTAAGTCAATTTGATGCTCAATCCTCTAATAGGTGGTAATCCCGTGGCACGCCTTGTGGGAAGACGCCAAATAACTCCCCGCAAAATGTTAGTGACAGCAGGGGCAAAGAGGAAGGCACGCCCCTAATGAAAATAATGCCTCTTTGCACACAAAAGCATAGCAAACAGATTTGCTAGAATCTAGCTCATCAATATCAGATTTGGTGGCAAATAAACATGCACTTTTCAGTTTAATTTCGAAGCAACATTAGATGGTTTATTATTAGGCTTCATTTGTTGCTCAAATTCTTTTGCCACAATCTGATTTTCACTCTTATTTTTCTCCTGTTTTGCTTTATTAGCTCTATTAATATCATCTTTCAAAATGGAATCAGAGTCATAGGAAGCAAAGTAATATTTTTATCCTTGTGAACAAGAGTATACTGATTGTTTCTACCATGGTGTACAGAATTTTATCAAATTGCCATGGTCTACCAAGTAATAAGGAACATGCTTGCATAGGTACCACATCACAATCAACATAATCAGCATATGTAGAGATACTAAAATACACACTAACAAAGACGTGTTACCTTAACCTTGCCGCTGTTGTTGAACCATTGGATGTAGTAAGGATGTGGATGTGGTCTTGTGGTGAGAGAAAGCTTCCACCATATCCATGCTAGCAAGTTGTTGCAGCTCCTCCATCTATGATGACGCTAATAGAACGCTCCTTCACAACTCCCTTTGTATGGAACAAGTTATGCCTCTGATTTTGCTCAGCTTGTGTAACCTGCACACTCAAAACACGTTGAGCAACTAAACATTCATACCTGTCAAGATCTTCAAGAGCCATGTATTGCGCCTCAGATCGTAATCATCTCCACCGTGTTCTTCATGTGTAATAAGAGCCAAAGTCTCTTCATCATAGTCACTAGCGACTCATACCCACCATCCTCAAGAGCAATCATCACACGCTGAGATTGGCATTCTCTCAAGAAAATGTCCTCTTCCTTACAACGACATTTACAAATAATATCACTTGTGTGCCCTATTGACGCCATGGAAGAAGAAGAGCTCTGTAGGCCCAAAGCAGTGTACTCTTGGCGATAGTGGTGGTTGTGCCGCTTGTATCACGGTTGAGGTGGCAGCCACTGAGGTGCCGTGTAGTAGAACGTGGAAGTAGATGATGCACGTGGTGTCCATGATGAAGGTCGACCTGCAGAAAAGTTAGTCCGCGCCAAGGCCTCGCCGATCCTGCACTTCACGCTCAGCTTTACAAGCAAGATGGAATAATCGAGTGATATTATTATAATCCTTGTAGTCTAGAATGGTCTGAATCTCTATTTAATCCACCCGTAAAACGCAAGCATAGCTTCATTCTCCTCAACAATACCACATCTAATCAAGCCAGTTTGTAATTCCCGATAATATTCTTCACCGAATTTTTTCCTTGTCTTAAGCGCTGCAATTTTTGAAGTAATTCACGTTGATAATATGGTGGAACCCAACGAGTACGCATAGCAGTTTTCAAAGCAGCCCAAGTAGCTGGAACAGGATATAATCTACAATGTTCGACCACCAAACACATGCAAAGCTAGTGAAAGCACAAACAGCAGCAGAAACACGCTCTCCTCGTGATATTGTAAACATGTAAATCGTTGTTCAGTTTCTAACTCCCAAGTAAGATATATATCAGAACATATCTACCTCAAATGGTGGAATATTCAATTTCAGTTTAGGGAGATGGTCATGATCTCGCACTCAAGGGGAGCCCAACATTGCCATTATTTGCATGTGGACGACCTGGTGGTTGTGGTGCTGGTGGTTGCACGTGATGTTGATCAACCTCATCCTCGTAATCTCTCACATAATCATCCTCCCCACCGCAGCAGCAGGAGCCATGTATATCAACACCAGCACCAAAGAGCTTGGCCAGGCTCAAGAGGGACACGGAAGCTCATGGAGGGCTGTTTCACATGTGGAGGTAGTCCTTGTTGTTGTAGTAGAGGTGCGTTAGGTGCAGCCGTGGTGGTGGTGGTAGACGCGCGAGCAATTCATTAAACTTGTTATCGAGCTTTGTTTCAACGCCTTCTCAATGCCATCTATCTTCTCCATGGCCTCTTCAAATCTATTTAGCACATCTTCCACCTGCCCACTCATCATTTGTTGAAACTTATCATGTAGCGCTTTGTTTGTCATGTTCTCCCAAATACCACGCCGGCTTGTGATCCTGCCATGGTTAGCAGCAATAGAAACACACAAGAATATGATTCACTGACTACTAGGAAGTGGTGGTGGTGGTGGTGGACAGTCACAACCACAAGCAAATCTCAAATTTTACCAGTTCTTACCAAAGAAGAAAGGTGATCGGCAACCGATGTAGTCAAAACTCTCAAAGCTTGATAGAGCGATTACTGTGGAGAGTCAAACGACGATGTAGATGTATGTGGAGCTGGGAAGGCTTATAATATGGTAGCAAAAAGGGTCAGAATAATCAATTCAGAGATGCAAAGTTGAATAAACGCCAACGACGCAGATCAGGTTGGTCCTAGGCTAGACCGTATAGAGACGCGAGCCTAGAACACTAACAAAATCACGGCGCTGCATGGAAACAACGGAAAAGCACACTGAATAAATTTTTTTTCGCTTTTTTTTTTTTTTTTTTGCTGCTTTTTTTTTTTTTTTGCGAAAAATCACTATAATGGCGAGTGTCTCAAAACTCTTCCTGTGTCAAACCGACAGATGGGCACGAAATTTTTCGACCAAATTTTTTTTCGATCGCCCGGACCCAAAAACTGGAAACGGTCAAAAAACTTTCTATAATGGCGACTATCTCAATACGCTTAGAAACACCTAAAATAGGATAGCCAGAAATTTTTCGACAAGTGCGTTGAAAATTTTGGGCCTAAACGGAGGGTGGTTTCAGACTTTTTTTTTCCAAACCTATCCGCAAGGAAACACAAATCGAAACTAGATGGATCTCAAAACAAACCTAATATGCAAGGAACTCGGATTGGTGGTGGATATATGGTGGTGGTATATGACAACGGATTCAGAGCGGTGGCGGATAAGCAATGGTGGTAGATGGCAAGGCGATGATGATGGTGCGGGGCGGCGTGACAACTTATGACCGTAACTCAAACTCTAAAAGACTAGACTCTAAGACCAGCAACTTGACACGACGATGCAACCGCAAATTCAACAAAGCAAAACCCTAAAAGATTATGCAAAGGCTCGATTGGTTCGGATATGATGAACTAACCCTAATTTTTTTGTGGCTTTTTCGTGGACTTTAGGTATGAAGAATGACTCGATCTAATCTATTTAAAAACTGTAAAATCTCACCGAGCAACCTGAAAATCTGATACCACTTGATAGAGGCAAAGGTGTCCCGCCTTTCGATGAGATGTTGGTTTTCGCTTGGAGGAAGTCGACTTTGACGATCCGACCATTTAACGCAGAGGACGCCGCTACTTAGCAATCGCTAAACCAACTCCGAGAGGTTATTGACCACGCCGAGCACGATCAACTCGACCACGAGGGTCTGTTTCGCGAGCAAACGAAGAACAAGCAAGAAACTGAGATTGCAATCTGGATATTGCGTAATATAAGATGAAAGCTTTATTGATCAAGGTGGGGTTCTGTGACGCTTTGTCCGGTCGTTGAACACAAACGGCACGCCAAGTTGCAGCTATGGCTAACTTTTAATCTAAACAAAACCCAAGGTCTAAACGGTGCCCTAAGGGATGTATATATGGAGGAAGAGGGGGAATTTCGTGGCCCTTGGTGGAGGGGTCCAAATCAACCCTAACTCTTGTTTCCCCACACATACGGACTCTAAAAACAGCCTATACTTAAGTATTTCGAAATTACATGGGCCTGGCCCACTAATAAGGTGACGATCACCTAGAATAGCCTCGGACGACATTTATGAAGTAGCATCTTGTATATTTCGTCCAAGGCTTCATGCACCCATTATGGTGGCTTCAAAGTCCTGAAATCATCACTTGTAACTCCGTTTGTTCTCTCTTATGCATGGCATTATCTCCATGCTTGTTCTTGCTCCAATGTCCATCCTTCTCCAAGCTAGGGCCTTCATTTGTAAGCAAAACAAATGTATCCAATTTAGGCAGCATCATATTCTCATGAACATTAGAATCATTACCAAGAAACGAAAGTACCGATAATTTAATTTGGCGGCGCGAGCTCTAGTAATTGGTCCAAGATATGTAGCAAGAGGGGCTGTGGGTGTAACAATGGTATTGATGTCCTCATCAACTTGAACTTGTGAAGTTTTCTTGTAACTTGACTTGTCGTCGCTTCGTGAATAAGGCTTGGTTGGTGTGGAAGTTGGAGGAGTCGTTGAAGCTTGGTTGTTGGATGGACCGTAGGTCTTGGATGAGTACTCATGCATTTGAAGTCGTTTTGCACTTCATGCCCGCCTTTGTAGCTTGATGCACGAGCTCAATGAGGGATGAATATGGTTGGAAGTCGGCGATCTTCTTAATGGGATGATTGAGTCCATTCAAGAAACGTGCATAGTTTGCTCATCATCTTCTTTTGACATTGGCTCTAATCATGGCTATCTCCATTTCCTTGTAGTATTCTTCAATGCTCTTTGTTCCTTGCTTGAGTAGTTGGAGTTTTTGAAGAGGTCGCGATTGTAGTATGTTGGTACAAAACGTGCTCGCATGACATCCTTCATTTGAGCCCAAGTGGTGATTGAGGTTCACCTCTTGCTTGTCGTCAGCCAATGATTTGTTCCCACCATATGAGCACATAATCTTGGAACTCAAGTGATGCCATAGCGATTTTCTTCGCTTCATCGTAGTTGTGCAAACGGAAGATTTTGTCAACCTTCAATGCCCATGAGAGGTAGTCTTCGGGGTCATTGCTTCCATTGAACTTGGGCATGGTGAATTTTAGCTTGCCGTAGCATTGCTCTTCATTGTATTGTTGGCGATGTTGATGATGACGTCCTTGACGTGGAATGTACTCGTCTTCATGTTGCTCTTGGCGCGGAGGAAGATCATGATCAACTTGCTCGTGTGGAATTTGAGGGTGAGGTGGAGCTTGACGAGCTTGTGGAGGAGCTTGAGGAACTTGACGTTGTACATTAGGTTGGTAGTTCCTCTCTTGTATTTCTTCTTGAAGGGCTTCTCTTGATTGCGCCTGTCATGATTGCGTTGGCGACGGCTTTACTTGATTCTTGAAGGGCACGCTATGCTCAAGAGCTTGCGCTTCACGTTGTTGTTGTTGACGACGCTGAGCATTGGCGCCTTTGTTCGCCTTGGTGACGACGCGCTTTTTCTTCCTCTTGTTGGCGCATTTAAGACATTGCCGCTTTGAGCTTGAGCAAAGCCTCTTGGTTCGATTGAGGACGAGGAACTTGATCATCAACTTGCTCTTGTGAGTGCTTGTCATGTAGCGGTTGTGAGATGCATGACGATCTTGGCGCCGCTGCTCGTCAAGAGTGTTCGATGACGGTGTACTTGAGTCGTCAAGGTGTCGCCGGAGTGTCGACTCGAGTGGGTCCGCCTTGATGATGAAGAAGTGGAATGATGCCGGTTTCTCATCAACTTCATGGATCTCGGCCCATTCTTGCATCATTCTCTTGCTTGTGTGCCTCGAACTTGTTGTCAAGTAGTCTCTTGTACGCTGTTCGGAGAGTCGCAAGTCGGTGGCGAGGTTGTCGGCGCGGTCGCCATTGCTTGTTGTTCTGGTGCAACGCCACAGCACCAAGAGGTGGCTTTTGGTGACGATGAGGACATGTCGTCGCCTTGCTCGATGAAGAGTGGGTTGGTAGAAGAACTTGGCCTATCCATCATTCCAAGCAAGATGTGAGTGGTAGAACGGAAAAGAACTTATACCAATGTACCTTTGACCGATATTGAAAATGAATCAAGTTCACTCAAATGCGGACAATGAAATAGCACTCTTGGTACCGATTCTTGTCGGTTCTCACACCTACACAAATAAAAGCTTATGGTGGAGCTCGGTTAGGATGGTGGCACAAAATTGAATGCAATTGTAAGTGAGACTCAATAAAGTTGGAAAATGATTCACAAATTTGCAAATGCAACAAGTAGACCAATAGCAAGATATGGTACACGGAAACACACGCGCAAATAGATAATATGGGGTTATGCAACCAAGGATGAGCCAAAATGTGGAATACACCAAGATGCTCTTGTTTCACAACACTAGAGAGACGCTTAGCACGATTGCAATAATAGGCGGATACTTAACTTGTGCACAACCTACTAAGCAAAATGCAACGATTTCTATCCCAAGTATGCTATATGTATGGTGTGTCGATGTGTTGATCCAAGATGATCGAGTATGACAATCTTAATGTTTGATGATGCTATGGTTCTTGCTCATAAGCTCTTTGCTTATCTTTTCTCTTTGCTTAAAAGCTTGATTGGCTCTTTTCTTTGAGCTCTTTTCTCATGCAAAACTTCACTAACCAAGATAGCAATTGTGTATGCGATGACAACTTTGTGACACACAAGTTGATGCTAAGATATGCACCACTTTGGTATGGTATGTATGCTATGGAGTATGATCACTAAATGTGCACAAGTCACGCTGTCGGGCAATACTCAAAGGCTAGTCTCGATGGGTAAGCTACGCAAAATGAGGTAATGTGGGTTATCAATGCAATAGCAAGGTATGACAAAGATGTCGCCGGTTACCGCCCTTATGATGATGACCGGTCGATGTGGATGAGCAGTGGTGATGATGACTTGAACCGCATCTAGATAGTCAAACACAAAAGGATACGGAAGCCACAACTCAAAATCTCAAAGACCAAAATGTGTCAAAATCACATCGGAGGAATCATGGAAGATTTAGGTGTATATGGGTTTGGAAGATGTGGAGAAATATGGGTGGTTAGATGTCTCGAACTGAAAAATTCAGTTTGGTCAGGTTTTACGGACGTCTGCGGATCTTACGGTCGTCTCGATCTGCGCCGGACGTCCGCCTTGTCCGGATGTCCTGAGCCTCGGGCGAAAATCGGGCCTGGGAGAGGAACTGCAAAATTTCCGGGAATAAGATGATTGTGAGGTCAAATCGAGGGGTTTGGAAGATGGAAAAGGGTGGGGAGGGTGGGGAAAGCTAGATCCACATGTAGCAACACAAATCCATGGACCAAATCCAACAAAATCTCATCACACTAACAAATCACAAAAAAATTTGGGGCTATTTTTGTGGGAATTTTCGAATTAGGACAAAACAACAAAATCAAGCTAGAAGACACGATGTAGGGGCTCCAAAACGTGATGAACGTGGCTCATGATACCATAGATGATATAGGGCTAAACCCTATGTGGACGATCTTTCACGCTTGAGAGATTCCTCACGAGGAACACGTAAGAACACGCGAAGAACAAGAGGGAAAACACGGGAAAGAGAGAGATCACTCAACCGACAAGAAATCAATCACACAAGTGCTAGATCGATGAACACATAGAGTGGCACAAGATTCAAGAACAATAAAGGTAAAGATACAAGAGTAGCCGTTTTCTCCGAGAGGAGGTCTTGATGGGTCCACCCTAAAGGGGGTCTTGAATCCGCTTTGGGAATCTTCTCCGTGGAGGTCCCGATCTCCGAGGAGAAGTAGCCAAGTGGATGAGCAAAGCTCTCACACGAATATGAGCCAATCCTTTGCTAACCCTAACTAGGAGATAGGAGGGTCCTATTTATAGTCGAGTGCAAATGGAAGTCAAACGAAGGGGTTACATGGGCTTCAGCCCAAGATCGTATCGGACGTCCGGAAGGCGCTGACGTCCGGAGGCTCGGAAGGTCCGGCCATCCGGAGACGCTCGGACGTCCGTGAGATTCTTTCTCTGTCAGAGGTGCGCCGGTCGTCCGTAGGGGACCGGCCGCCCGGCTTCAGGAGGGTCTGGCCGCCCGAGGCTGCTGGCCGTCCGTAGTTCCGCTCGGAGGTCAGAGTCCGGACGTCCGCCAGCCCGGCCGTCTGTAGGTTTGATTCGGTGACGATGTTCCGGACGCCCGAGGGCGCTTGACGCCCGTGTCTCGGAATCGCCGGACGTCCGAAGGGGTCGGACGTCCGTGTCTCAGAAGCTTCAGCCTGCATCCTTCTTCCTCTTCGACATACTTGGGGTCTCGCCGCCTTGGCTCTTGCAAGTAGTAGATCCTTGGTTCGCCTCCATGTATCTGATTACACATAGAGTTTCGGAATGAGGTAGTAGCCATGTCTCGTGGGTAGAAATAAGAAGTTCGGAGAGGAGCGAGTTCACCTTATCTTCAATAGCCTTGGCTCGGGCTCTTGTCATGGGTCCCGGTGGTGTTGAGGGAGATGTAGGCACGTCCGTGGGGATGAGTGAGGGCTGCTCCGCATCACCAACGATGCCACATCTTCCACACAAAAGCCGGCATCAATGGACGATCCATCAAAGTCATCATCGATGGAGGTAGTTGCCACAACTTGGGAAGTGAAGAACTATGCTCCAAGCTACAATTGGTCAAGAGGAAGCACCCACACCCCTACAAGGTTCAATGGCTAAGTGACTCCGGCACTATACGAGTCGGGCATACGGTCCAAGTCTCCTTCAAAATTGGTTCTTATGAAGACACATTGAATGTGATGTGGTCCCAATGACCGCTTGTTATCTACTTCTAGGTCCACCATGGCAATTCGATCGTGGTGTCATCCACAATGGGCGCACCAATCACTATAGCTTCAAGATGAAGGGGAAAGAATATGTGCTACGACCTATGTCTCCTAGTCATGTGATAGCCGACAAACAAGCCACCAATCATAGAGACAAGAGTGAGAAAGTGATCCACCCAAAAGTGAGTGAGAGCCACAAGCCAAATTTGAGCGACTCTTCGCCTAGAGAGAAAAACCTCATTCTATTTGCCACCAAAAGTGAGATGAGAGAAGTGTGTGAGAACCCATCTACCGTGATGCACTTTGTCCTTGTGTGCAAGGATGGAGAACCAAACACTAACACCATTCACGAGCTACCTTTGGTGTTTCAATCTCTTTTGCAGGAATTTCAAGATGTTTTCCCCGATGAGCTACCTCCGGGTCTACCTCCTCTTCGAGGCATTGAGCATCGAATCGACCTCATCCCCGAGTGCCTCTACCAAACAAAGCTCCATACCGAGTCAATCCCAAGAAACCAAGGAGATTCAACGGCAAGTACAACAACTCATCGACAACGGCCATGTACGCGGAAAGCCTAA
The DNA here is from genome assembly GCA_021605205.1 of Aegilops longissima. Taxonomy (NCBI): domain Eukaryota; kingdom Viridiplantae; phylum Streptophyta; class Magnoliopsida; order Poales; family Poaceae; genus Aegilops; species Aegilops longissima. Next base: position 45,423 of record JAHIAM010004509.1, read on the forward strand.
GCCCTTGTGCCGCTCCGTTATTCTTGTGCCTAAGCCCGATGGAAGTTTCCGCTTGTGTTCGATTGTAGACCTATCAATGCTATTACTGCTCGATATAGGCATCCCATTCCTCGCTTAGATGACATGCTTGATGAACTTAGTGGAGCCAACTTTTTCAAAATTGATCTTAAAAGTGGCTATTATCAAACCAGATACAAGAGGGTGATGAATGGAAAACTGCTTTCAAAACCAAATTTGGTGTATATGAATGGTTAGTGATGCCTATGGGTCTTTCGAAGCTCCCTGCACTTTTGTGCGCCTTATGCATCATGTGCTTCATTCCTTATATTGGAGTCTTTGTTGTGGTTTACTTTGATGATATTCTTGTGTTTAGCAAAACCATGAAAGAGCATATCAATCATGTAAAATTTGTGTTGCAAACTCTTTGCAAGGAAAGCCTTTATGCAAACTTGAAAAATGCACTTTTGAGTTGACAAAGTGGTTTTCTTGGGTTTTGTTGTTTCCTCAAAGGGTGTCCATGTTGATGAATCTAAAATTGAAGCAATCAAAACTTGGCCCCAACCCACCAATTTGCAACAAGTGCTAAGTTTTCTTGGTCTTATGGGTTTCTATCGTCGCTTAGAAAGATTTGAGCACAATCGCCGCCTTTGCATGCTTTGAGCAAGAAGAATACTCCCTTTGTTTGGGGAACTTTGCAATCAATCGCTTTTGATGAGCTCAAGTCTTTGCTTACTCATGCTCCGATTCTTGCTTTGCCCAATTTTGACAAAACTTTTGAGGTTCGTTATGATGCAAGTGGTACCGGAATCGGCGGAGTTTTGATGCAAGAAAAACGAGCCATTGCATATTTTAGTGAAAAACTCTCCGATGCTCAACTTAATTATCCCATCTATGACAAAGAGTTGTATGCTTTAGTGCATGTGCTACATGTTTGGGAACATTACCTTAGACCTCACGAGCTTGTCATCCACACCGATCATGAAACGCTTAAGTACCTCAACGGTCAAACTAAATTGAACAAGCGTCATGCCAAATGGAGCGAATTCATCGAATCTTTTCCTTATGTGATCAAATACATTAAGGGTAAATAAAATGTAGTTGCCGACGCGCTTTCACGCATATGCATGCTTGTCACTGAACTTCAATTGAATGTTATTGGTTTTGAGCATATAAAAGACTTGTATGAGCATGATCCATCTTTTTCTTCTCCTTATGCTAAGTGCTTGACGACACGCCTTGGGAACAATATTACATCAAGGATGGTTATCTTATGAGAGCTAACAAACTTTGTGATGCGGAGCAGCCTCACTCATCCCCACGGACGCGTTTACATCTCCTCAACACCACCGGACCCATGACAAGAGCCCGAGCTAAGGCTATTGAAGATAAGGTGAACTCGCCCCTCTCGTAACTTCTTATTTCTACCCATGAGACATGGCTACTACCTCATTCGAAACTCTATGTGTAATCAGGTACATGGAGGCTAACCAAGGATCTACTACTTGCAAGAGCCAAGACGGCGAGAACCCCAAGTATGTCAAGAGGAAGAAGGATGCAGCCTGAAGTTACAGGACACGGACGTCCGATTCTTCCGGACGCAAGCGACGATTCCTCAGACACGGACGTCCGACGCCCGGACGTCCGAACTTCACACCGAATCAAACCTACGGACGATCGGTTGACCGGACGTCCGGACGACCATCACCCGAAGCCTGAACTACGGACGATCGATAGCCTCCGGACGTCCGGACCTCCTCGAAGTTCTCGGACGACCGCCCGCCACGGACGACCGACACACCTACGGTAGAGAAGAATAGACGGACGTTCAACGCTGGCCCGACGATCGACCTCCTGAAGCCTCCGGACGTCTGACGCCTTCCGGACGTCTGACGCTCGATGCGGGCTGAAGCCCATGTACCCTTCGCTTTTGACTTCCATTTGCACTAAGACTATAAATAGGACCCTTCCATCTCCTAGTTAGGGCTAGCTTTGGATTTGCTCATATTTCGTGTGAGAGTTTTGCTCATCCATTTGGCTACTTCTCCTTCGAGATCAGGACCTCTACGGAGAAGATCCCCAAGCGGATTCAAGACCCCTTCTAGGGTGGACCTCAAGACCTCCTCTCGGAGAAGATCGGCTACCCTTGTATCCTTACCTTTGTTGTCCGTGAATCTTGTGCCACTCTATGTATTCGATAATCTAGCACTTGTGTGATTGGTTTCTTGTCGGTTGAGTGACTCTCTCTCGCTCTCCCGTGTTTTCCCTTGTGTTCTTCCGCCAGATTTTGTGGTTCCTCGAGGGATTCTCTCCAAGCGTGAAAGATCGCCAACATAGGGTTCTGCCCTATATCATATGGTATCATGAGCCACGCTCATCACGCTTTTGGAGCCCTTACATCGTGTCTTCTAGCTTGATTTTGTTGTTTTTGTCCTAATTCAAAATTCCCCACAAAAATAGCCCCAATTTTTTTTGTGATTTGTTAGTGTGATGAGATTTTGTTGATTTGGTCCATGGATTTGTGTTGCTACATGTGGATCTAGCTTTCCCACCCTCTCCACCCTTTTCCATCTTCCAAACCCTCGATTTCGACCTCACAATCATCTTCTTCCCGAAAATTTTGCGCTCTCTCCCCGAGCCCGATTGCCAGTTCGGACATCCGGACAAGGCCGGACGTCTGACGCCGTCCGGACGATCCGAAGTTCACGGACGTCCAGAAACCCTGACCAAACTGAATTTCTTCAGCCTGCACACCACCACCACCCCTATATTTTTCCACATCTTCCAAACCCATATACACCTAAATCTTCCACGATTCCTCCGATGACGATTTTGACACATTTTGGTCCTTGAGATTTTGAGTTGTGGCTTCCAGATCCTTTTGTGTTTCGCTATCTAGGTGCGGTTCGAGTTCATCATCACCACGACTAACTTCGCAAGGGTCTCATCATCGCCAAGGACGGTAACTTCGATTTACATCTTTGTCATACATTGCAATTGCATTGATAACCCACATTGCCTCATTTTATGAGCTTACCCATCGAGACTAGCCTTTGAGTATTGCCGCAACGTGACTTGTGCACATTTAGTGATCATACTCCATAGCATACATACCATACCAAAGTGGTGCATATCTTAGCATCAACTTATGTGTCACAAAGTTGTCATCGCATACACAATTGCTATCTTGGTTCGTGAAGTTCTGCATGAGAAAAGAGCTCAAAAGAGAAAGAGCCAATCAAGCTTTTAAGCAAAGAGAGAAAGATAAGCAAAGAGCTTATGAGCAAGAACCATAGCATCATCAAACATTAAGATTGTCATACTTGATCATCTTGGATCAACTCATCGACACACCATACATATAGCATACTTGGGATAGAAGTCGTTGCATTTTTTCTTAGTAGGTTGTGCACAAGTTCAGATCCGCCTTTTGTGCAATCGTATAGCGCTCTCTAGTGTTGTGCAACAAGAGCATCTTGGTGTATTCCACATTTTGGCTCATCCTTGGTTGCATAACCCCATATTATCTATTTTATGCTGTGTTTCCGCGGTACCATATTTTGCTATTGGTCTACTTGTTGCATTTGCAAATTTGTGAATCATTTCCAACTTTATTGAGTCTCACTTACAATTGCATCAAATTTTGTGCCACCATCCTAACCGAGCTCCACCATAAGCTTTTATTTGTGTAGGTGTGAGAACCGACAAGAATCGGTACCAAGAGTGCTATTTCATTGTCCGATTTGAGTGAACTTGATTCATTTTCAACATCGGTCAAAGGTACATTGGTATACGTTCTTTCCGCTCTACCACTCACATCTTGCTTGGAATGATGGATAGGCCAAGTTCTTCTACCAACCCACTCTTCATCGAAAGCAAGACGATTTACATGTCCTCATACGCCACCAAAGCCACCTCTTCGGTGCACAACGAAGCGCTGCACCAAGAACAACAAGCAATGAGCGATCAGATCGACAACCTCGCCACCGACTTGCGACTCTCCGAGCAACGACATAAGAGACTACTTCGACAACAAGTTCGAGGCGCACAAGCAAGAGAATGATGCAAGAATGGACGAGATCCGCAAGTTGATGAGAAACCGCATCATTCCACTTCTTCATCATCAAGACGGAGCCACTCGAGTCGACATCCGACGACACCTTCTACGACTCAAGTACACCGCCATCGACACTCTTCGACGAGTCACACGCCAAGATCGCTATGCATCTCGCAACCCGCTACATGACAAGCACTCACAAGAGCAAGTTGATGATCAAGTTCCTCGCCCTCAATCAAACCAAGAGGCTTTTGCTCAAGCTCAAGAACGGCAACGCCTTCGCCGCCAACAAGAGGAAGAAAGAGCACGCCGTCACCAAGACGAACAAGACGCCAATGCTCAACGCCACAACAACAACAACGTGAAGAGCAAGCTCTTGAGGCGCAACGTGCCTTTCAAGAATCAAGTAGAGCCGCCGCCAACCGCAATCGCGAACGGCGCAATCAAGAGGAAGCCCTTCGAGAAGAAATCCAAGAGAGGAACTACCAACCTCATGTACACCGCCAAGTTCCTCAAGCTCCTCAAGCTCCTCCACAAGCTCGCCAAGCTCCACCTCAACCTCAAATTCAACAAGAGCAAGTTGATCATGGTCTTCCTCCACGCCAAGAGAAACATGAAGATTTAGTACATCCCACGCCAAGGACGCCATCATCAACATCGCCAACAATACAATGAAGAGCAACGCCACGGCAAGCTAAAATTCACCATGCCCAAGTTCAATGGAAGCAATGACCTCAAGACTACCTCTCATGGGCATTGAAGGTTGACAAAATCTTCCGCTTGCATAACTACGATGAAGCGAAGAAAATCGCTATGGCATCACTTGAGTTCCAAGATTATGTGCTCATATGGTGGGAACAAATCATTGAGCGATTTACAAGCAAGAGGTGAACCTCCAATCACCACTTGGGCTCAAATGAAGGATGTCATGCAGCACGCTTTGTACCAACATACTACAATCGCGACTTCTTCAAGAAACTCCAACTACTCAAGCAAGGAACAAAGAGCGTTGAAGAATACTACAAGGAAATGGAGATAGCCATGATTCGAGCCAATGTCAAAGAAGATGATGAGCAAACTATGGCACGCTTCTTGAATGGACTCAATCATCCCATTAAGAAGATCGCCGACTTCCAACCATATTCATCCTCATTGAGCTCGTGCATCAAGCTACAAAGGCGGAACGCCAAGTGCAAGATGACTTCAAGCATTTCATCCAAGACCCACGGTCCATCCAACAACCAAGCTTCAACGACTCCTCCAACTTCCACATCGACCAAGCCTTATTCAAGAAACGACGACAAGTCAAGTTACAAGAAAACTTCGACAAGTTCAAGTCGCCCTCCTCCTTCTACAAACAACCTCAAGCCACGGCTTCATCCTCTACTCCGACCGATGAGACCATTAAGACAAGCTCCTTCAAGTGTTTCACTTGCGGCGGCCGAGGCCACAAGTCATACGAATGCACCAACAAGCGCACCATGATCCTCAACGACGATGGCACATATGACTCCATGAGTGAAGAGGAAATGGAAGCTCTTGAGCAAGTGGCCATGCACCGGCAAGTAAATGAAGATGAAGATGATCAAGTCTTTTGTGATGAAGATTCGAGCCCCGCTCTCGTTGTCTCCAAAGTCTTGACCCTTCAACATCAACCAGAAGAAGACCAACGATGCCACATCTTCCACACAAAAGCCGGCATCAATGGACGGTCCATCAAGGTCATCATCGATGGAGGTAGTTGCCACAACTTGGCAAGTGAAGAACTATGCTCCAAGCTACAATTGGTCAAGAGGAAGCACCCACACCCTTACAAGGTTCAATGGCTAAGGACTCCAAGACTATACGAGTCGAGCATACGGTCCAAGTCTCCTTCAAAATTGGTGCTTACGAAGACACTTTGAATGTGATGTGGTCCCAATGACCGCTTGCCACCTACTTCTTGGTCGACCATGGCAATTCGACCGTGGTGTCATCCACAATGGGCGCACCAATCACTATAGCTTCAAGATGAAGGGAAAGAATATGTGCTACCACCTATGTCTCCTAGTCATGTGATAGCCGACAAACAAGCCACCCATCATAGAGAAAAGAGGAGAAAGCGATCCACCAAAAGTGAGTGAGATCCACAAGCCAAATTTGAGCGACTCTTCGCCTAGAGAGAAAAACCTCATTCTATTTGCCACCAAAAGTGAGATGAGAGAAGTGTGTGAGAACCCATCTACCGTGATGCACTTTGTCCTTGTGTGCAAGGATGGAGAACCAAAACTAACACCATTCACGAGCTACCATTGGTGTTTCAATCTCTTTGCAGGAATTCCAAGATGTTTTTCCCGATGAGCTACCTCCGGTCTACCTCCTCTTCGAGGCATTGAGCATCGAATCGACCTCATCCCCGAGCGCTCTACCAAACAAAGCTCCATACCGAGTCAATCCGAAGAAACCAAGGAGATTCAACGGCAAGTACAACAACTCATCGACAACGGTCATGTACGTGAAAGCCTAAGCCCTTGTGCCGCTCCTGTTATTCTTGTGTCTAAGCCCGATGGAAGTTTCCGCTTGTGTTCCGATTGTAGACCTATCAATGCTATTACTGCTCGATATAGGCATCCCATTCCTCGCTTAGATGACATGCTTGATGAACTTAGTGGAGCCAACTTTTTCTCAAAATTGATCTTAAAAGTGGCTATTATCAAACCGCATACAAGAGGGTGATGAATGGAAAACTGCTTTAAAACCAAATTTGGTTTATATGAGTGGTTAGTGATGCCTATGGGTCTTTCGAAGCTCCCTGCACTTTTGTGCGCCTTATGCATCATGTGCTTCGTCCTTACATTGGAGTCTTTGTTGTGGTCTACTTTGACGATATTCTTGTGTTTAGCAAAACCATGAAAGAGCACATCAATCATGTAAAATCTGTGTTGCAAACTCTTCGCAAAGAAAGCCTTTATGCAAACTTGAAAAATGCACATTTGGAGTTGACAAAGTGGTTTTCTTGGGTTTTGTTGTTTCTCAAAGGGTGTCCATGTTGATGAATCTAAAATTCAAGCAATTAAAACTTGGCCCCAACCCACCAATTTGCAATAAGTGCGAAGTTTTCTTGGTCTTATGGGTTTCTATCGTCGCTTAGAAAGATTTTAGCACAATTGCCGCTCCTTTGCATGCTTTGAGCAAGAAGAATACTCCCTTTGTTTGGGGAACTTTGCAATCAACCGCTTTTGAGAAGCTCAAGTCTTTGCTTACTCATGCTCCGATTCTTGCTTTGCCCAATTTTGACAAAACTTTTGAGGTTCATTGTGATGCAAGTGGTACCGAATTGGCGGAGTTTTGATGCAAGAAAACGAGCCATTGCTTATTTTAGTGAAAACTCTCCGTGCTCAACTTAATTATCCCATCTATGATAAAGAATTGTATGCTTTAGTGTGTGTGCTCCATGTTTGGGAACATTACCTTAGACCTCATGAGTTTGTCATCCATACCGATCATGAAACGCTTAAGTACCTCAAAGGTCAAACTAAATTAAACAAGCGCCATGCCAAATGGAGTGAATTCATTGAATCTTTTCCTTATGTGATCAAGTACATTAAGGGTAAAGAGAATGTAGTTGTCGACGCTTTCACGATATGCATGCTTGTCACCAACTTGAGTTGAATGTCATTGGTTTTGAGCATATAAAAGACTTGTATGAGCATGATCCATCTTTTGCTTCTCCTTATGCTAAGTGTTTGACGATACATCTTGGGAACAATATTACATCAAGGATGGTTATCTTATGAGAGCTAACAAACTTTGCATTCCCGAGTCCTCTTCGCTTGCTCCTTTTGCAAGAGGCTCATGGAGGCGGACTCATGGGACACTTTGACGAGACAAGACATTCGCCACGCCTCCAACAACTACTTTTGGCCCAAGATGTTCCGTGACGCATAACGCTTCACCAACCGATGCTATACATGTCGCAAAGCTAAGTCTAAAGCTCAATCTCATGGTCTTTACATGCCTCTTCCTATTCCATATCAACCATGGGAAGACATTAGCATGGATTTTGTACTTGGTTTGCCTAGGACTCAAAATGGCAAGGATTCCGTGTTTGTTGTTGTGGATAGATTTTCTAAGATGGCACATTTCATTCCTTGCAACAAGATAGACGATGCTTCACATGTTGCAAATCTCTTTGTAGGGAAATCTTGCGACTCCATGGAGTACCAAAGACAATCGCTCCGATCGTGACGCCAAGTTCTTGAGTTACTTTTGAAGACCCTATGCGCCAAGCTCGAATCAAGCTATTGTTCTCCTCGCATACCATCCTCAAACCGACGGCCAAACGGAGGTGACGAACCGCACACTATCCACTCTACTTCGTGGTCTTGATCAAGAAGAACATCAAGGAGTGGGAAGCATGTCTACCCATCGCCGAGTACGCCTACAATCGCAAGACATTCAACTACCGCAAGTCCCCTTCGAGGTCGCTTCACGGTTTCAACCCGTTGTCCCCATTGGACATTCTACCACTCCTCTCCAAGAGCGCACTAACATGGATGCAAGTGAACGAGCAAGCTACATCAAGAAGATGCACGAAGATACAAGGCACACAATTGAGCGCCAAGTACAACGCCAAGCAAACAAGCTCAACGCCAACAAGCAACCCATCGCCTTCAACATTGGCGATCAAGTGTGGCTACACCTTCGCAAGGACCGCTTCCCCAAAGAACGCAAGTCCAAACTTCTCCTCGAGCCGATGGCCCTTTCAAAGTGCTCGCACGCTACAACGATAACGCTTACAAAATCGACATACCTCGCGACAAGTACAACGTGAGCGACATCTTCAACGCCAAGGACCTTGCACCTGTCCATGGAGATGAAGTTTTGATCCGAGGTCGGATCTCTCCCAAGGGGGAGATGATGCGAGCAGCCCTCACTCATCCCCACGGACGCGCCTACATCTCCTCAACACCACCGGACCCATGACAAGAGCCCGAGCTAAGGCTATTGAAGATAAGGTGAACTCGCCCTCTCGTAATCCTTATTTCTACCCATGAGACATGGCTACTACCTCATTCAGAAACTCTATGTGTAATCAGGTACATGGAGGCTAACCAAGGATCTACTACTTGCAAGAGCCAAGACGGCGAGAACCCCAAGTATGTCAAGAGGAAGAAGGGATGCATTGGTTACAGGACACGGACGTCCGACCCTTCCGGACGCGGCGACGATTCCCAGACACGGACGTCCGACGCCCGGACGTCCGAACTTCTTCACCCGAATCAAACCTACGGACGACCAAGTTGACCGGACGTCCGGACGACCATCACCCGAGCCGAACTACGGACGATCAACAGCCTCCGGACGTCCGACCTCCCTCAAGCCTCGGACGACCGCCCGCCACGGACGACGGACACACCTACGGCAGAGAAGAATAGACGGATGTCCGAACGCTGCCCGGACGACCGACCTCCCGAGCCTCCGGACGTCCGACGCCTTCCGATGTCCGACGCTCGATGCGGCTGAAGCCCATGTACCCCTTTGTTTTGACTTCCATTTGCACTAAGACTATAAATAGGACCCTTCCATCTCCTAGTTAGGGCTATCTTTGGATTTGCTCATATTTCGTGTGAGAGTTTTGCTCATCCATTTGGCTACTTCTCCTTCGAGATCAGGACCTCTACGGAGAAGATCCCCTGCGGATTCAAGACCCCTTCTAGGGTGGACCTCAAGACCTCCTCTCGGAGAAGATCGGCTACCCTTGTATCCTTACCTTTGTTGTCCGTGAATCTTGTGCCACTCTATGTATTCGATAATCTAGCACTTGTGTGATTGGTTTCTTGTCGGTTGAGTGACTCTCTCTCGCTCTCCCCGTGTTTTCCCTTGTGTTCTTCCGCCGCTCTTCGTGTTCCTCGAGGGATTCTCTCCAAGCGTGAAATATCGCCAACATAGGGTTCTGCCCTATATCACTTTGCATTCCCGAAGTCTTCTTCGCTTTTCCTTTTGCAAGAGGCTCATGGAGGCGGACTCATGGGATACTTTTGACGCGACAAGACATTCGCCACGCCTCCAACAACTACTTTTGGCCCAAGATGTTCCATGACGCCTCACGCTTCACCAACCGATGCTATACATGTCGCAAAGCTAAGTCTAAAGCTCAATCTCATGGTCTTTACATGCCTCTTCCTATTCCATATCAACCATGGGAAGACATTAGTATGGATTTTGTACTTGGTTTGCCTAGGACTCAAAATGGCAAGGATTCCGCTTTGTTTTCGTGGATAGATTTTCTAGGATGGCACATTTCATACCTTGCAACAAGATAGACGATGCTTCACATGTTGCCAATCTCTTTGTAGGGAAATCTTCATGACTCCATGGCGTATCAAAGACAATAGTCTCCGATCGTGACGCAAGTTATTGAGTTACTTTTGAAGACCCTATGTGCCAAGCTCGAATCAGGCTCTTGTTCTCCTCGCATACCATCCTCAAACCGACGGCCAAACGGAAGTGACGAACTGCACACTATCCACTCTACTTCGTGTCTTGATCAAGAAGAACATCAAGGAATGGGAAGCATGTTCACCCATCGCCGAAAGTACGCCCACAATCGCAAGACATTCAACTACCGCAAGTCCCCTTCGAGTCGCTTCACGGTTTCAACCCGTTGTCCCCATTGGACATTCTACCACTTCCTCTCCAAGAGCGCACCAACATGGATGCAAGTGAACGAGCAAACTACATCAAGAAGATGCACGAAGATACAAGGCACACCATTGAGCGCCAAGTACAACGCCAAGCAAACAAGCTCAATGCCAACAAGCAACCCATCGTCTTCAACATTGGTGATCTAGTGTGGCTACACCTTCGCAAAGACCGCTTCCCCAAAGAACGCAAGTCCAAACTTCTCCCTCGAGCCAATGGACCTTTCAAGGTGCTAGCACGCTACAACGACAATGCCTACAAGATCGACCTACCTCGAGACAAATACAATGTGAGCAACATCTTCAACGTCAAGGACCTCGCACCATTCCATGGAGATGAAGCTTTTGATCCGAGGTCGGATCTCTCCCAAGGGGGGAGATGATGCGGAGCATCCCACCATCACCCCCATGGACCTACAACCGCCTCATCAAGAGCCAAGAGGACCCATGACACGAGCTAGAGCTAGAGCTCGAGAACGAGGTGACCTCCTTCCTTGTCGATATCACATATGATCCACTCGAGACATGGCTACTACCTAAGTCCGATATGCTATGCATGATTAGGTGTCAAGGGGAACCTCCCGAGGATGCACGTGAAGATGGACGAACCACCAAGTCCGAGGATGAAGAGAACCAACGGAGAAGGCCAAGATCAACTTCCAGCCCCGGACATCCGCCATGGCCCCGACATCCGCCCCGAGCCTCTACCTCACCTCATCAAAATCGCCAGATCGACAGGTTCGGACATCCCGGCCCAAGCCCGACATCCGCTTCAGTTCGGATATCCGCCCGAAGCCCGGAAACTGCCCTCACCCGGTTCTCGCTGAATCGTCGCTTCAGCTCGACATCCGGCCGAGAGCCCGACATCCGCGCGCGCATGAAGGCCCGGACATCCGCCCGACGCCCGGACGTCCGCCCCCCTCATCAAGTAAAGGTCTCCGGACTTGTCCCTTGTACCCCTTCGCCCGAGACTATATATACTTGATCCCTCCTCTTCTAGGGTTAGCTTTGGATTAGCTCATATTTTGGTGTGAGAGCTTTGCTCATCCATTTGGCTACTTCCTCGGAGATCAGGACCTCTACGGAGAAGATCCCCAAGCGGATTCAAGACCCCATTCTAGGGTGGACCCCATCAAGACCTCCTCTCGGAGAAGAATGGCTACCGTGTATCCTTACCTTTGTTGTTTTTGAATCTTGTGCCACTCTATGTGATCGATAATCTAGCACTTGTGTGATTGATCTCTTGTCGGTTGAGTGACTTCTCTCTCGCTTTCCCGTGTTTTCCTCTTGTTCTTCCGCTGTTCGCCGGATTCACCGTGAGGATCCGCTTCCAACGTGAAAGATCGCCCACGAGGGTTCCGCCTACATCAAAACTGATACCACTTGATAGAGGCGAGAGTGTCTCGATGAGGACATCAATACCATTGTTACACCCACAGCCCCCGCCGCTATACATACCGACCAATTACTAGAGCTCACAAGACGCCAATTGAATTATCAGTACTTTCGCTTTTGGTAACGATTCCAATGTTCATGAGAATATGATGCTGCTTAAATTGGATACATTTGTTTTGCTTACAAATGAAGGGCCTACCATGGACAAGAAAGATGAACCTTGGAGCAAGTTCAAGCATGGAGATGTTGGCATGCAGGGGAACAAGAACGAGTTACAAGTGATGATTCCAGACTTTGAAGCCACCCTAATGAGTGCATGAGGCCTTGGACGAAATATACAAGATGCCACTTCATAATATTCGCTTATAGGCTATTCTAGGTGCTGCACACCTTATTATTGGGCCAGGCCATGTAATTTCGAAATACTTAAGTATAGGCTGTTTTAGAGTCCGTATGTGGGGAAACAAGAGTTAGGGTTGATTTCAACCCTCCACCAAGGGCCACGAAATTCCTCTTCCTCCATATATACAGCCCTTAGGGCACCGCTTAGACCTTGGGTTTTGTTTAGATTAAAAGTTCGCCATAGCTGCAACTTCGCAGCATTTCGCTTGTGTTCAACGACTGCACCAAGGCGCCATGTAACCCCACCTTGATCAATAAAGCTTCATCTTATATTCGCAATATCCAGATTGCAATCTCAGTTTTTTGCTTGTTCTTCGCTTGCTCGCAGGAAACAGCCTCGTGGTCGTTGATCGTGTTCCGCGGGTCAATAACCCTCGGTTGGTTGGTAGCGATTGCTAAGGCGCGACGCCTCGACGTCAGAGTCGGATCGTGATGAGGACATCAATACCATTGTTACACCCACAGCCCCTATGCTACATATATCGACCAATTACTAGAGCTCAAGACGCCAATTAAATTATCGTACTTTCGCTTGGTAATGATTCTAATGTTCATGAGAATATGATGCTGCTCTAAATTGGATACATTTGTTTTGCTTACAAATGAAGGCCCTAGCTTGGAGAAGGATGGGCATTGAGCAAGAACAAGCATGGAGATAATGCCATGCTAAGGGGAACAAGAACGGAGTTACAACCGATGATTTCAGACTTTGAAGCCACCATAATGGGCATGAAGCCTTGGACGAAATATACAAGATGCTACTTCATAAATGTCGCCCCGAGGCTATTCTAGGTGCTATTACCTTATTAGTGGGCCAGGCCCATGTAATTTCGAAATACTTAAGTATAGGCTGTTTTAGAGTCCGATGTGTGGGGAAACAAGAGTTAGGGTTGATTTCGACCCTCCACCAAGGGCCACGAATTCCCTCTTCCCGATAGAGGCAAAGGTGTCCTGCCTTCGATGAGATGTGGTTTTCGCTTTGGAGGAAGTCGACTTTGACGATCCGACTACGAACGTGTAAGGACGCCGCGCTTTAGCAATCGCTAAACCAACTCCGAGAGGTTATTGACCACACCGAGCACGATCAACCTCGACCACGAGGGTCTGCTTTCGCGAGCAAACGAAGAACAAGCAAGAAACTGAGATTGCAATCTGGATATTGCGAATATAAGATGAAAGCTTTATTGATCAAGGTGGGGTTCTGTGACGCTTTGTCCGGTCGCTGAACACAAACGGCACGCCGGGTTGCAGCTATGGCAAACTTTAATCTAAACAAAACCCAAGGTCTAAACGGTGCCCTAAGGGCTGTATATATGGAGGAAGAGGGGGAATTTCGTGGCCCTTGGTGGAGGGGTCCAAGTCAACCCTAACTCTTGTTTCCCACACATACGGACTCTAAAAACAGCCTATACTTAAGTATTTCGAAATTACATGGGCCTGGCTCAATAATAAGGTGACGCAAAGCACCTAGAATAGCCTATGGACAAATATTATGAAGTGGCATCTTGTATATTTCGTCCAAGGCCTCATGCACTCATTAGGTGGCTTTAAAGTCCTGAATCATCACTTGTAACTCCGTTTTTTCTCCTCATGCATGGCATTATCTCCATGCTTGTTCTTGCTCCAATGTCCATCCTTCTCCAAGCTAGGCCTTCATTTGTAAGCAAAACAAATGTATCCAATTTAGGCAGCATCATATTCTCATGAACATTAGAATCATTACCAAGAAACGAAAGTACCGATAATTTAATTGGCGTATGCATGAGCTCTAGTAATTGGTCCAAGATATGTAGCAGAGGGGCTGTGGGTGTAACAATGGTATTGATGTCCTCATCATCCTCCCTTCTTGAAATGAAGTCGCCTCGACGGAAGCTCATATTCCTCACCCAAATAAGGCTTCAAATCTGCAATGTTAAAAGTGGACTAACCCCAAAATCTGCAGGCAGCTCAAGTTTATATGCATTATCATTTATTTTCTAACACCTTAAATGGATCATCAACACGTGGCATTAGCTTTGATTTATGCAAATTAGGAAACCTATCTCACGCAAATGTAACCAAACAAGATCTCCAGTGCAAAGACAACATGTTTTCTACCCTTATCTCCAAAGAAGTTTATATTTAGCATTCATACGCTCAATGTTTTCCTTAGTTAACTCATGCTTTTTAAAATCAAATCAGCACGTTCTTTAGCATCAAAATTAACCTTCTCCAAGTTGGAAGAGGCAACAAATCAATAGGTGCACGAGGTAGGAAGCCATACACAATTTCAAAAGGGCACATCTTAGTAGTAGAATGCAATGAACGATTATAAGCAAATTCAATATGAGGCAAGCATTCTTCCCACATTTTCTTATTATTCTTCAAAACAGCCCTAAGCATAGTAGACAATGTTCTATTGACTACTTCAGTTTGTCCATCAGTTTGGGGTGACAAGTAGTACTAAAAAGCAGTTTAGTCCCCAACTTAGCCCATAAACATCTCCAAAAGTGGCTAAGAAATTTAGTATCACGATCTGAAACAATAGTATTTGGCACACCATGCAAGTGAATAATTTCATTAAAGAACAAATCAGCAACATTAACAAAGATCATCGCTTATGACATGGTATAAAGTGTGCCATTTTCGAGAATCTATCCACGACAACAAATATGCTATCCTCCCTTCTTTGTTCGAGGTAAACCTAAAACAAAGTCCATAGATATATCCTCCCAAGGAACACTAGGCACAGGCAAAGGCATATATAAACCATGAGGATTGAGTCGTGACTTAGCTTTTTGACATGTAGTGCAGCGAGCAACAAAACGCCAACATCCCGCCTCATCTTTGGCCAAAAGAAATGTGTAGCAAGTATATCCTCCGCCTTCTTGACGCCAAAGTGTCCCATTAATCCTCCTCCATGCGCCCGCAACAACAAAAGACTAACAGAGCTAGCAGGAATGCATAGCTTGTTAGCACGAACACAAAACCATCATTAATAACTAACTTGTTCCATGTTCTTCCTTCTTACAATTCTGCTACATCTTTAAAATCAGCATCATGCACATATTGATCTTTGATGGTCTCCAAACCAAATATTTTGAAGTCAAGTTGTGAAAGCATAGTATAGCGATTTAGACAAAGCATCAAGAATAACATTTTCTTTACCCTTCTTGTGTTTAATGACATAAGGAAAGTCTCAATGAATTCAACCCATTTAGCATGTCTACGATTCAGTTTAGCTTGACTTTTAATATGTTTCAAAGATTCATGATCGAATGTATAACAAATTCTTTGGGCCATAAATAATGTTGCCATGTCTCTAAAGTCCTAACAAGAGCATATAATTCTTTGTCATAAGTAGAATAGTTCAGACTAGGCCCACTCAATTTTTCGTAAAAGTATGCAACAGGTTTTACATCTTGTAATAACACACCTCCTAATCCAATTCCACTAGCATCACATTCAAGCTCAAAAGTCTTATTAAAGTCGAAGTTGGAGTAAAGGAGCATGTGTCAACTTATCTTTCAATACCGTGAAGGCTTCTTCCCGCGGTACCCCAAACAAAAGGCACATCCTTCTTTGTAAGCTCATTGAGAGGTGCAGCATTGGTGCTAAAGTCTCTCACAAAACGCCTATAGAAACCAGCGAGTCCAAGAAAACTCCTCACTTGTGTGACCGCTTTGGGCTGCGCCAACTCTCAATAGCTTCAATCTTGGCTTTATCAACTTCAATTCCTCGTGGAGTAACAACATAGCCAAGAAAAGATACTCGGTCGATGCAAAAGGTGCACTTCCCAAGGTTACCAAACAAACGCATCACGAGAGCATTAAAAACAGCACGTAAATGTTCCAAATGTTCTTCCAAAGATTTGCTATAAATCAGTATATCATCAAAGTAAACTACCACAAATCGTCCAATGAAAGCACGAAATTTCGCTCATTAATCTCATGAAAGTACTAGGTGCATTAGTTAACCCAAAAGGCATGACTAACCACTCATATAATCCAAACTTAGTTTTAAATGCTGTTTTCCATTCATCTCCCAATTTCATACTAATTTGATGGTATCCACTACGCAAATCAACTTTGGAGAATATTGTAGAGCCACTTAATTCATCAAGCATATCATCTAGCCTAGGAATAGGATGACGATAATCTAATAGTAATATTATTAATGCATCTACAATCAACACACATACGCCGACGCACCATCCTTTTTAGGCACTAGTATAATAGGAACAGCACAAGGACTAAGAGATTCAGATATAACCTTTTGTCGAGCAGCTCGTGACTTGACGATAATCTCCTTCGCCTCCTCCGGATTGGTACGGTATGGTGCACGGTTGGTAGCGATGCACCGAATTAAGTCAATTTGAATCTCGAATCCTCAATAGTTTTTATACTTCACGCCTTGTGGAAGACGTGTCTTGCACACAAAGTATAGCAAATAGATTTGCTAGAATCTCAGCTCATCAATATCGTAAATAAACATGCACTTGTCAGTTCCATTTCAGCCAAAGCAACATGATGGCAGCTTCATTGTTGCTCAAATTCTTGAATGCCACAATCTCCAGTTTTGCTTATTAGCTCTAACAAGAGCATCTTCAAATGGAATCAAGAGGGACACAATCCTGTGAACAAGAGGCTGTTTCGCGATGTGGAGGTTCTAATTGTTGCTCCTCAGCATATGTAGAGATACAATTCATTAAAACCTGTTATCGAGCTTGTTGTTGCAGCCCCTCCATCTATGATGACGCTAATAGAACGCCTTTCTCAATGCCATCTATCTTCCATCCATGGCCATGTATTCTTCAAATCTATTTAGCACATCGAGACCATACCCACCATCCTCCACCTGCCCACTCATCATTTGTTGAAACTTATCATGTAGCATTTTGTTTGTCATGTTTCCATGGTCAGTCTAGTCTGGCATAAAACTGCAAGTGATCCTGCCATGGTTAGCAGCAATAGAAACACACAAGAATATGATTCGATGCATCACTAGAAGTGGTGGTGGTGGTGTGGTGGACAACACAAATCACAAGCAAATCTCAAATTTACCCAGGGCTTACCCAAAGAAAAGGTGATCGCAGAATCCATGTAGTCAAAACTCTCAAAGCTTTGATAGATCGATTACTGTGGGAGAGTCAAACGCACGATGTAGATGTATGTGGAGCTGGGAAGGCTTATAATATGGTAGCAAAAGGGTCAATAATAATCAATTCGTAGATGCAAAGTTGAATAAACGCCAACGACGCAGATCAGGTGCTGGTCCTAGGCTAGACCTGCTAGAGACGCGAGCCTAGAACACTAACAAAATCACGGCGCTGCAGACGAAACAACGGAAAAGCACACTGAAAATTTTATTTTTTCGCCTTTTTTTTTTTAAAAATCACTATATGGCGAGTGTCTCAAACTCTTCCTGTGTCAAACCGACAGATGGGCACGAATTTTTTTTGACCAATTTTTTTGATTGCTGTTCAAAATGGAACGGGTCAAAAAAACTTTATATAACGGCGATCGCCTCAATACGCTTTATAAACACCTAAAATAGGATAGCCAAATTTTTTTTGACAAGTACGCTTTTGGAAAAATTTGGGCCTAAAATTTGGTCGAAAAAAATCTGAAACCACCCTCTGCTTAGGGCTCCAAAATTTTCCTAAAACTTACTTGTCGAAAAAATTTTCTCGCTATCCTATTTTTAGGTGTTTCTAAGTGTATTGAGACAATGTTATAGAAAGTTTTTTTGACCTGCTTCAGCTTTTGGGTCCTGCAGATTTTTCCGAAAACGCATTTGTCAAAAAAAATTTGGCTATCCTATTTTTAGGTGTTTATGTTTATTGAGACAAACCGTCATATACAAAGTTTTTTTGACCTGCTTTCAGTTTTTGGGTCCGGCAAAAATAAAAAAATTGGTCAAAAAATTTCGTGCCCATCCTATCGCTTGACCTGGAAGAGTTTTGAGACACTCGCCATTATAGTGATTTTTTCAAAAAAAAAAGAGCAGCGCAAAAATAAAAAAAGCAGCAAAAAAAAGAGCGAAAAAAATTCCAGAGTGTGCTTTTTCCTTGTTTACGCAGCAGCGCCGTGATTTTGTTAGTGTTCTAGGCTCGCCTCTAGCACGATCTAGCCTAGGACCAGACAAGATCGCCGCTTGAGCCGCTTATTCAACTTTGCATCTCTCGAATTGATTATTGCTCAACCCTTTTGCTACTATATTATAAGCCTTCCCAGCTCCACATACATCTACATCGTATGCTTGACTCTCCTCGGTAATCGCTTCTATCCAAGCTTTGATAGTTTGACTACATCGGTTGTCGATCACCGCCGGGTAAGAACCGTAAGACTTTGAGATTTGCTTGACGGATTTGTGACTGTCCACCACACCACCACCACCACTTCCTAGTAGTCCGCCAATCATATTCTTGTGTGTTTCTATTGTTGCTAACCATGGCAGGATCACAAGTCGACGCGGATCGACCGGGAGAACATGACAAACAAAGCGCTACATGATAAGTTTCAACAAATGATGAGTGGGCAGGTGGAAGATGTGCTAAATAGATTTGAAGAGGCCATGGAGAAGATAGATGGCATTGAGAAGGCGTCAAACAAAGCTCGATAACAAGTTTAATGAATTGCTCGCTGCCTACCACCACCACCACCGCGCACCTAACGACCTCTACTACAACAACAAGGACTACCTCCACATCACTAAACAGCCCTCCGCCGAAGCTTCCCGTGTCCCTCTTCACCGCCAAGCTGCCGGTGCTGCTGTTGATACTTCAGGGTCTCGCCGTCACAAGCGGGGAGGATGATTATGTGAGAGCTACGAGGATGAGGTTGATCAACATCGTAATACACGGCAACCACCAAAGACCACAACCACCGTGTCGCCCACATGCAAATAATGGCAATGTTCGGCTCCCCTTCAGTACGAGATCATGACCATCTCCCTAAACTGAAATTGAATATTCCACCATTTGAGGGTAGATATGTTCCTGATATATATCTTACTTGGGAGCTAGAAACTGAACAACGATTTACATGTTTACAATATCCTGAGGAGAGACGTGTTCCTGCTGCTGTTTGTACTTTCACTAGCCTTGCATGTGTTTGGTGGTCTGAACATTGTAGATTATATCCTGTTCCAGCTACTTGGGCTGCTTTGAAAACTGCTATGCGTACTCGTTGGTTCCACCATATTATCAGCGTGAATTACTTCAAAAATTGCAGCGCTTAAGACAAGGAAAAATTCGTAGAAGAATATTATCGAATTACAAACTGCTTGATTAGATGTGGTATTGTTGAGGAGAATGAAGCTATGCTTGCACGCTTTCGGTGGATTAAATAGAGAGATTCAGACCATTCTATACTACAAGGATTATAATAATATCACCGATTATTCCATCTTGCTTGTAAACTGAACGTGAAGTGCAGGATCGATGTGCGCTGGCGCGAACTAACTTTTTCGCAGGTCGACCTTCATCATGGACAACACGTGCATCATCTACTTCCACACGCTCTACTACACCGCACCTCCGCCGGCTGCCACCTCCAACCGTGATACAAGAAAGGTGCACAACCACCACTATCCGCCAAGAGCACACCTGCTGGGCCTACACATGTAGCTCTTCTTCTTCCATGGCGCCAACAGGCACACAAGTGATATTATTTGTCGTCGTTGTAAGGGAAGAGGACATTTTAAGAGAGAATGCCAATCTCAGCGTGTGATGATTGCTAACGAGGATGGTGGGTATGAGTCCGCTTAGTGACGATGATGAAGAGACTTTGGCTCTTATTACACATGAAGAACACGGTGGAGATGATTCTGATCATGAGACCCAATACATGGCTGTCAAGATGTCGACAGTATGAATGTTTAGTTGCTCAACGTGTTTTGAGTGTGCAGGTTACACAAGCTGAGCAAAATCAGAGGCATAACTTGTTCCATACAAAGGAGTTGTGAAGGAACATTCTATTCAAGGCCATCATAGATGGAGGGAGCTGCAACAACTTGGCTAGCATGGATATGGCGGAGAAGTTTTTCTCACCACAAGACCACATCCACATCCTTACTACATCCAATGGTTCAACAACAGCGCAAGGTTAAGGTAACACGTACTATTCGTGTGTATTTTAGTATCTCTACATATGCTGATTATGTTGATTGTGATGTGGTACCTATGCAAGCATGTTCCTTATTACTTGGTAGACCATGGCAATTTGATAAAAATTCTGTACACCATGGTAGAAACAATCAGATACTCTTGTTCACAAGGATAAAAATATTACTTTGCTTCCTATGACTCCTGATTCCATTTTGAAAGATGATATTAATAGAGCTAATAAAGCAAAACAGGAGAAAAATAAGAGTGAAAATCAGATTGTGGCAAAAGAATTTGAGCAACAAATGAAGCCTAATAATAAACCATCTAATCTTGCTTCTGAAATTAAACTGAAAAGTGCATGTTTATTTGCCACCAAATCTGATATTGATGAGCTAGATTCTAGCAAATCTGTTTGCTATGCTTTTGTGTGCAAAGAGGCATTATTTTCATTCGAGGACATGCCTTCCTCTTTGCCCCCTGCTGTCACTAACATTTTGCAGGAGTTCGCTGACGTCTTCCCACAAGACGTGCCACCGGGATTACCACCTATTCGAGGGATTGTGATAGAGGCAAAGGTGTCCCGATGTTTCGATGAGATGGTGGCTATCGCTTCTGTGGGAGTCGACCTTGACGATCCGACTATTTAACGGCGTAGACGTCGCACTTTAGCAATCGCTAAACCAACTTCCGAGGGTTATTGACCACGCCGAGCACGCATCAACCCGACCACGAGGGCCTGCTTTCTCGCGAGCAAACGAAGAACAAGCAAGAAACTGAGATTGCAACTGGATATTGCGAATATAAGATGAAAGCTTTATTGATCACTTGGGGTTCTCGTGACGCCTTTGTCCGGTCGTTGAACACAAACAAAGCACGCCAAGTTGCAGCTATGGCTAACTTTAATCTAAACAAAACCCAAGGTCTAAACGATGCCCTAAGGGCTGTATATATGGAGGAAGAGGGGGAATTTCGTGGCCCTGGTGGAGGGGTCCAAATCAACCCTAACTCTTGTTTCCCCACACATACGGACTCTAAAAACAGCCTATACTTAACTATTTCGAAATTACATGGGCCTGGCCTAATAATAAGGTGACGAAGCACCTAGAATAGCCTATGGACTAATATTATGAAGTGGCATCTTGTATATTTCGTCCAAGGCCTCATGCACTCATTAGGGTGGCTTCAAAGTCCGGAATCATCACTTGTAACTCCGTTTGTTCCTCTTGCATGCCAACATCTCCATGCTTGAACTTGCTCCAAGGTTCATCTTTCTTGTCCATGGCAGGCCCTTCATTTGTAAGCAAAACAAATGTATCCAATTTAGGCAGCATCATATTCTCATGAACATTGGAATCGCTACCAAGAAACGAAAGTACCGATAATTCAATTGGCGCATGCGCGAGCTCTAGTAATTGGTCCAAGATGTATAGCAAATAGGGCTGTGGGTGTAACAATGGTATTGATGTCCTCATCGATTGAGCATCAAATTGACTTAATTCCCGTGCATCGCTACCCAACCGCCGCACCATACCGCACTCAATCCAGAGGAGACGGGAGATTATGCTTCAAGCAGGAGCTGCTCGACAAAGGTTATATACGCGAATCTCTTAGTCCTTGTGCTGTTCCTATTATACTAGTGCCTAAAAAGGATGGTACGTCATGATGTGTGTTGATTGTAGAGGCATTAATAATATTACTATTCGTTATCGCCATCCTATTCCTAGGCTATATGATATGCTTGATGAATTGAGTGGTTCTACAATATTCTCCAAAGTCGATTTATGAGTGGATACCATCAAATTCGTATGAAATTGGGAGATGAATGGAAAACAGCATTTAAAACTAAGTTTGGATTATATGAGTGGTTAGTCATGCCTTTGGGTTAACTAATGCACCTAGTACTTTCATGAGATTAATGAACGAAGTTTTACGTGCTTTCATTGGACGATTTGTGGTAGTTTACTTTGATGATATACTGATTTATAGCAAATCTTTGGAAGAACATTTGGAACATTTACGTGATGTTTTTAATGCTCACGTGATGCACGCTTGTTTGGTAACCTTGGGAAGTGCACCTTTGCACCGATCGAGTATCTTTTCTTGGCTATGTTGTTACTCCACTGTGGAATTGAAGTTGATAAAGCCAAGATTGAAGCTATTGAGAGTTGGCCGCAGCCCAAAACGGTCACACAAGTGAGGAGTTTTCTTGGACTCGCTGGTTTCTATAGGCGCTTTGTGAGAGACTTTAGCACCATTGCTGCACCTCTCAATGAGCTTACAAAGAAGGATGTGCCTTTTGTTTGGGGTACCGCATGTGAAGAAGCC
Source organism: Aegilops longissima (assembly GCA_021605205.1). Lineage (NCBI taxonomy): Eukaryota > Viridiplantae > Streptophyta > Magnoliopsida > Poales > Poaceae > Aegilops > Aegilops longissima. The sequence goes on from JAHIAM010004509.1 coordinate 68,371, forward strand.
TTCACGGTATTGAAAGATAAGTTGACACATGCTCCTTTACTCCAACTTCCCGACTTTAATAAGACTTTTGAGCTTGAATGTGATGCTAGTGGAATTGGATTAGAGGTGTGTTATTACAAGATGGCAAACCTGTTGCATACTTTTCTGAAAAATTGAGGGCCTAGTCTGAACTATTCTACTTATGACAAAGAATTATATGCTCTTGTTCGGACTTTAGAGACATGGCAACATTATTTATGGCCCAAAGAATTTGTTATACATTCTGATCATGAATCTTTGAAACATATTAAAAGTCAAGCTAAACTGAATCGTAGACATGCTAAATGGGTTGAATTCATTAAGACTTTCCCTTATGTCATTAAACACAAGAAGGGTAAAGAAAATGTTATTGCCGATGCTTTGTCTCGCCGCTATACTATGCTTTCACAACTTGACTTCAAAATATTTGGTTTGGAGACCATCAAAGATCAATATGTGCATGATGCTGATTTTAAAGATGTAATGCAGAATTGTAAAGAAGGAAGAACATGGAACAAGTTCGTTATTAATGATGGTTTTGTGTTCGTGCTAACAAGCTATGCATTCCTGCTAGCTCGCTCGCCTTTCTCGTTGTTGCAGGAGGCGACGGAGGAGGCTTAATGGGACACTTTAAGCGCCAAGAAGACGGAGGATATACTTGCTACACATTTCTTTTGGCCAAAGATGAGACGGATGTTGAGCGCTTTGTTGCTCGCTGCACTACATGTCAAAAAGCTAAGTCACGACTCAATCCTCATGGTTTATATATGCCTTTGCTCGTGCCTAGTGTTCCTTGGGAGGATATATCTATGGACTTTGTTTTAGGTTTACTCGAACAAAGAAGGAGGGATAGCATATTTGTTGTCGTGGATAGATTCTCGAAAATGGCACACTTTATACCATGTCATAGAAGCGATGATGCTGTTAATGTTGCTGATTTGTTCTTTCGTGAAATTATTCGCTTGCATGGTGTGCCAAATACTATTGTTTCAGATCGTGATACTAAATTTCTTAGCCACTTTTGGAGATGTTTATGGGCCAAGTTGGGGACTAAACTGCTTTTAGTACTACTTGTCACCCCAAACCGATGGATAAACTGAAGTAGTCAATAGAACATTGTCTACTATGCTTAGGGCTGTTTTGAAGAATAATAAGAAAATGTGGGAAGAATGCTTGCCTCATATTGAATTTGCTTATAATCGCTCATTGCATTCTACTACTAAGATGTGCCCTTTGAAATTGTGTATGGCTTCCTACCCGTGCACCTATTGATTTGTTGCCTCTTCCATCTTCGGAGAAGGTTAATTTTGATGCTAAAGAACGTGCTGAATTGATTTTAAAATGCATGAGTTAACTAAGGAAAACATTGAGCGTATGAATGCTAAATATAAACTTGTCGGAGATAAGGGTAGAAAACATGTTGTCTTTGCACCGGATATCTTGTTTGGTTACATTTATGTAAGGATAGGTTTCTAATTTGCGCAAATCAAAGCTAATGCCACGCGGTCGATGGTCCATTTAAGGTGTTAGAGAAAATAAATGATAATGCATATAAACTTGAGCTGCTCGCAGATTTTGGGGTTAGTCCCACTTTTAACATTGCAGATTTGAAGCCTTATTTGGGTGAGGAAGATGAGCTCACGAGGACTCACTTCATTTCAAGAAGGGAGGATGATGAGGACATCAATACCATTGTTACACCCACAGCCCCTGCTGCTATACATACCGGACCAATTACTAGAGCTCAAGACGCCAATTGAATTATCAGTACTTCCGCTTCTTGGTAACGATTCCAATGTTCATGAGAATATGATGCTGCCTAAATTGGATACATTTGTTTTGCTTACAAATGAAGGGCCTACCATGGACAAGAAAGATGAACCTTGGAGCAAGTTCAAGCATGGAGATGTTGGCATGCTAAGGGGAACAAGAACGGAGTTACAAGTGATGATTCCAGGACTTTGAAGCCACCCTAATGAGTGCATGAGGCCTTGGACGAAATATACAAGATGCCACTTCATAATATTCGCTTATAGGCTATTCTAGGTGCTGCGTCACCTTATTATTGGGCCAGCCCATGTAATTTCGAAATACTTAAGTATAGGCTGTTTTAGAGTCCGTATGTGTGGGGAAACAAGAGTTAGGGTTGATTTCGGACCCTCCACCAAGGGCCACGAAATTCCCCCCTCTTCCTCCATATATACAGCCCTTAGGGCATGTTTAGACTTGGGTTTTGTTTAGATTAAAAGTTCAAGATAGTTGCACTTGCAGAGATTGCTTGTGTTCAATCTACTGCATCAGGCGCCACGTAACCCCACCTTGATCAATAAAGTTTATCTTATATTCGCAATATCCAGATTGCATTCAGTTTTTGCTTGTTCTTCGTTTGCTCGCAGAAACAGTTTCGTGGTCGCTGATCGTATTCTGGCGGTCAATAACCCTCGGAAGTTGGTTTAGCGATTGTTAAGCGCGACGTTCAAGACGTTGTAGTCGGATCGTCAAGGTCGACTCACGTAAACGATAGTTACCATCTCATCGAAACATCGACACCTTTGCCTCTATCGCTGTCCCGATCTTCGATGAGATGATAACTATCGATTTGTTGGAGACGACTTTGACGATCCGACTACAAACGCAGCACGACGCTGCGCCTTAGCAATCGCTAAACCAACTCCGAGAGGTTATTGACCACGCCGAGCATGATCAACTCGACCACGAAGGTCTATTCCTGCAAGCAATCAAGAACAAGCAAGAATATGATAAAGCAGTCTGAATATTGTGAATATATATGAAGTATTGATAATGGTGGGGATCCGTAAGCGGTCTTGGTCTGGTCATTGAACACAAACGGCACACGGTTGCAATGGCTAACTTTTAACTAAACAAATCCCAAGGAAAAAGCTACTAGATGGATCTACTTATATAGGAGCAAGGGGTGGCGGCCAAGGAGGTGGAGGATGTCCCAAGGCAGCCTAACACTAACCCTAGGTCGCATAAGGCCAATGGGCCCAAGTGGAGGTGACGAACACCTTTGGACTTGTAGTTTGACTCAGATTCTGCAGCAAAGATCAGATTGTTTCGTCCATAACTCAACGCCCGGACGGATTTTAAGGTGATTCCAATTGCTGGAAAATGCACGAAATCTATTTTCCAACAAAAAAGAATCAACCAATTTGGAGTCCGTATGAAAAAGCTATTGACGTTTTGAGTCAGGTATGTCTGCAGTAGTCCGAATCTGAGTCCCGAACGTGAGAGACTTGGACTCTATCTTCTCTTGGGCCAAAAGTGACGTGAGAGAACTTTTGAACAGCAGGTAAACATCTCTTTCTCCGTTATCTTCATATGTGGATTGTACGTAATGTCCCATACACCTGCAATTAGACATGGCACAAAAGTTTGTGAAGTATTTTTGTCCCGGATGACATAAATAAATTATTGCATAGTTTGCATTAGAAATCACCTCACAAATATACATGTATGCAATATTTTTGTCGATCCAAGGTAATCATGTCCTCATCACCCTTCTAGGGTGGACCCCATCAAGGCCTCCTCTCGAGAAGAACGGCTACTCGTGTATCCTTACCTTTGTTGATCTTGAATCTTGTGCCACTTTATGTGATCGGTGATCTAGCACTTGTGTGATTGATCTCTTGTCGGTTTAGTGATTTCTCTCGCTTCTCCATGTTTCCTCTTGATCTTCCGCGTGTTCTTCGTGATTCCCGTAGGATCCGCTCCAACGTGAAAGATCGTCCACATAGGGTTCCGCCTACATCATGAGGTTAGTGCAAATGCAAGACCTATCATTCGAGGGGCTTAGATACCCAACAAGTGTTTTCATCATTCTTATCATAAGAAAGAACAAGGTGTGGTATGGTATGAAAGCATATGATGCAACTATAACCAAAGACAATAGGCTCAAGTAAGCAAGCATGCATCACAAGTAATATGTCCAATTCTCCACGATCAATAAGCATAGCATGGGTGCACTCACCACAAGGTGATATGAGAGATGCAACTAATGGAGACAAGGGACAATGATCAAGATATATCATGTGAGAGGCATGGACATAGATGTCATCAACCCAAGAAAGCGTAGTATTGGAACATGGGTGATGCAACATAGCTAGCAATCATAGAGATCAAGTCAAGCAAGCTAGTAGTGCGAAGATGCAACGATTAGAAGGAATTATGGCAATCATGTCATAGTGTGCATGAATACTTCACATGACATGTCACAAGCATGAAGGCAAGATATGAGCAAAATAACATCAATAGCATGGGGCACATGATAAACATGGCAATAGCAATAAGGATCTCCACCAAGCATGCGAATACACATAGAGGTATCATAATGGTGAATCATGGGTAGATGCAAGCAAGGGTCACAATTGCATGGCAAAGGCATAGGAGCAAGCATAGCATGCAATGTGAACACGGTAAAATGAGAATAAGGTGACAAGTGGTAAATAGCCCATAGCCGTGTGAGAGCCAAGTAGAAGAGATGCGCGTAGTCCTTGCGTGAAGGGAACGGTGGTAAGGATAGTCCACGGGATCCCAAGTCATCATTGCTCTCAAGAGCTCGTTTCGTCAACTCATGTGATTGAGATGTTGACGAGTATACGTGCGTACCTACACAAAACCAAGACAAAGGGAAAATTGTGTATGCGTGGTAGATGTACGCATCATCCATCATGATGCATACGTGCTTGTGTTGGTTAGCATCGAATATCCAATGCTCAAGGAAATGAGATGCGTGATATAGAAACTTGTCATCCATCATGATAGGTTTGTTGTTATGTATAGCATAATGGAGACTCAAATTGTGTAATGCATCATGGGAAATATCTAGAGCATTGTTATTCATGGAATGCATATGGTGTACACTATCATGGGAATCATGCAAAGTGTGAAATGCATCAAGATCTCCAAGCATGTATGAGGAAACTATGGGGGTCTCCTCATGAGCATTAATGGAAACATCACATGGAGAATATTGACAACATCCAAAACAAAGCATATTTGGAACAATGTGATCATGGCATGACATAGTACATGAATTGCATAAATCATGTAAAGGAAGCATGGCAATATCATCACATGAAAAACAAAAGCCAATGACCATCATCGCGCCACCCATGCCATAAGTGCAAATGGGATTTATTTTAATGGGGCATGCATAGTTACTATGTTGAGATTGAAATAAGGCTATATGGGAGATCTCAATCATAGCATATGACAAGTTCAATGGATTGTCAAACATGATGTGACCAATAGAATTTTCACAAGATATCCTATGGAGCATAGCATCACAACTAGGCAACTCAACATGCTCATCATCATATTCATCATAAATAGGTAAGTCAAGGCATGAAGAAGTTTCACTAGCATGAAGCATGGTAATAGGTGGGTCAACATCATGGAAGCAATCGATGTCAAGAGAGTCCACTAGTGGGACAAGAGAAGTACCATCACCTATGTTACCTTTGGAGCGCCGCCATGTGTTGTAGGTGAGGTGTTGAAGATCGCCCTGCTCTCATCTTCATCTTGATGGAACCATGTGGGGTGCATCATTCTCCACCATGGCCATCGGTTTTCCCTTTGAGGGATGGCTCACGAGGATAGGCATGTCGCCATGTAGGAGACCTAGACCCAAAGAAGAAAACACACTAGGAGTAGAGGTTAAGTCATTAGAAATCATGGTGGCCTCACATGCCGTGTCAACTACCTCACTCACTAAGTGTTGTGGCTCACTCACTCCCAATATGATGCTCTCACTGTATGGTTGGTGGAGTCACCAAATGGCGCCAATGATGTGTGGCATGCCTCAAGTGTGGGACTAGTGGTGGTCACACTCATCCTCTCATAGGAAATGCACTCAATGTCGATAGGGTGGAGTCACCATCTCACTCATGGGTTGGTGGCTCTCCTCACATGGCAATTGGGTCATCTCATGATGTGTGGGTGTCGGGAAGATGTTGGTGCAATGTCTCCATGCTCAACTCCTATCGCCGCCTTTGGGTGAAGGGATAGTCCCATGCTCAACCTTCTTGTCACCGCCTTGTGGTTGGAGGCTGATAGAGGCAAAGGTGTCCTGCCTTCGATGAGATGTTGGTTTCGCTTTGGAGGAAGTCGACTTTGACGATCCGACTACTTAACATGCGAGGACGCCGCGCCTTAGCAATCGCTAAACCAACTCCGAGAGGTTATTGACCACGCCGAGCACGATCAACCGACCACGAGGGTCTGCTTCGCGAGCAAACGAAGAACAAGCAAGAAACTGAGATTGCAATCTGATATTGCGTAATATAAGATGAAAGCTTTATTGATCACGGTGGGGTTTCGTGGACGCTTTGTCCGGTCGCTGAACACAAACAAAGTACGCCAAGTTGCAGCTATGGAGAACTTTAATCTAAACAAAACCCAAAGTCTAAACGACGCCTAAGGGCTGTATATATGGAGGAAGAGGAGGGAATTTCGTGGCCCTTGAGGGAGGGGTCCCAAACCAACCCTAACTCTTGTTTCCCCACACATACGGACTCTAAAACAGCCTATACTTAACTATTTCTGAAATTACATGGGCCTGGCCCAATAATAAGGTGACGCAGCACCTAGAATAGCCTATGGACTAATATTATGAAGTGGCATCTTGTATATTTCGTCCAAGGCCTCATGCACTCATTAGGTGGCTTCAAAGTCCTGGAATCATCACTTGTAACTCCGTTTGTTCCCTCTATGCATGCCAACATCTCCATGCTTGAACTTGCTCCAAGGTTCATCTTTCTTGTCCATGGTAGGCCCTTCATTTGTAAGCAAAACAAATGTATCCAATTTAGGCAGCATCATATTCTCATGAACATTGGAATCAAGTACAAGAAACGAAAGTACCGATAATTCAATTGGCGGCGCGAGCTCTAGTAATTGGTCCAAGATGTATAGCAGCAGGGGCTGTGGGTGTAACAATGGTAGTGATGTCCTCATCGAGGCCCATATGATGTGGCACCTCATAGCTCGCCTCCATGACCGAAGGGAGTTTCCCATGCTCGCCATCTTCCTTAAGGGCTTCAAGATGGAAGTGTCGCCTCGCCATGGGTAGTCGCCTTGGACTTGATGAAGTCGATATAGGCGCACACGGGAAGTAGGCGAAAATGCCGACGTCCAAAGGTGAAGATGCCTTGATAGCACTTGGCTAAGATGCCTAAGTGGTGGTGGTGGCCGAGCGCCGCCTTGGTGGTGGTCGCCGCGGTCTTCTTTTGTGCTCTTGAAGCTTGGACTTGGCGTGAAGTAGGGCTTGTTGGGACTTGTGCACTTGCGCCAGGAGCATCTTCATGATGATGATGTCGCCGCGTGCTTGAGCTCGAGAAGATGTCGCTCGTCGTCAGCAGCGATGATGCTTGGAGGTGACTTGCCCTTCATGACGATGTTGATCACAAATGTGATGGTGGTCGCCATGTCGATGTGGACGAGGACGATTTGCACTTGCATCGTGTCCGCGCCCAAGACTTGTGTCTTGAATGTCGCCGCCTTTGAGGATGACGAAGGGAAGAAGACTTGATCAAGGCTCTAATCTCCTCCATCCTTGCATCTTGCTCCTCTTTATGTGCGGAAAGCTTCTTGTCGATGTAGTCCCTTCTCCTTGCTTCGGAGTGATGAATGTCGATGGAGATGTTCTCGGCGCGCCTCGCAATCTTGATTGTGTGCCTTGCACTTGTCGTTGTAGATCAAGATAGACGCTTGGTGATGTAGTTGTTCACGCCGTCGTTGTTGTTGAAGACCGGAGATGAAATTCCTTGCCTATCCATCACAAGACTCGAGCAAATATGAGTGGGAGAAAGAGAAGAACTTATACCAATGTACCTTGACCGATGTTGACAATGAATCAAGTTCACTCAAATGCGGACAATGAAATAGCACTATTGGTACCAATTCTTGTCGGTTCTCATACCTACACAAGTAAAGCTTATGGTGGAGCTCGGTGAGGATAGTGGCACAAAAATTTTATGCAAAATGTTAGCAAGAGTCAATAATGTTGAAAGAGATTCACAAATTTGCAAGTGAAACAAATGGACCAATAGCAAAGAAAGGCACACGGAAACACACACACGGATAGATAAATGGGGTCGTGCAACCAAGGAATGAGCACAAAATGTGGAATCCACAGAAAACGCTCGTGTTGCACAACTCAAGAGAGAAGCTAGCACGATTGCTCTATAGGCGGATACGACACTTGTGCACAACCTATAAGATGCAAAATGGATAAACTTCTATCCCAAGTATGCTATGTATGTATGGTTCCCGGTGTTTCTCTCAAGATGATCCAAGATGATCATATATGACAATCTTATGTGCAATGTGGTATGATGCTTGGCACTTGCTTACAAGCTTCTTTGTTCTCTTTCTTTTGCTTAAAAGCTTATTCTCTTATTTATTTTTCTATGGCCACTTTTGCACAATGCACAAACCAAGATAGCTATTGTGTATATGCGGGAACAAACTTGTGACACAAGATATGATAGCAATATATGCACCACGAAGATATGGTATGTATGCTATGGGAAGTATGATCACTAATGTGCACAAGTAACGTTGCCGGCAATACTCAAATGGCTAGTCTCGATAGGCAAGTAACACAAAATGGGCTAGGGGTTAACAATGCAATGGCAAGAGGAATATACAATGGAGGGATACCACGATACCAAGATGATATGGAGGTTACCGTCCGGCGATGATGAGTAGCGGCGTTCTTGATGTAGATACCAAGATGAATGGAGACTCGTTCCTAAGTAGCCGAAACACCTTAGGAAACGGAAAAACCGCGAACTCAAAATCTCACACGTCAAATGTCAAAATGGTGGTAGCGAAAAGCGGTGGTGGTTTGCACTTGGCAATGCGGAAGTGGGATGATGGGCTATACACGGTGTAAGAGTTGGAAGCACACGGTCCCTAAGTAGCCAAACACCTTAGGAGACACAATCCACAACTCAAAAAACTCAATCAACAATTGGGTTGTTGGGTTGCTCAAGTGTATGGTGGGCAAGGTTATGTGGAAGTGGTGGTGGTGGTGGTGGTTGATGAAGAAGCAACCGTCCCTAAGTAGCCTAAACACCTTAGGAGACTCAAATCACAACTCAAACAACCACTAATGCTATAAGAAACAAAATGGGTTAGTTTATGGAAGGCTATGGTGGTATTATGGATGATGTGGTGGAAGCCCTAGGAAAAGATGCCAAAGTACCAAAACTTTGATGGTGTCAAAAGGTGGTGGTAGTATTTTTGTGGGAAGGGGATGTCAATAGCTTCAAAACGAGCTAAATAACGCCAAAAACGGACCAATGAATTAGTTATGGGCAAAACGGTGAAACCTCTAACGCTGAATCGGGAGGGCGGTAGTACCGCTTGGGAGGGTGGTAGTACCGCTTAGGTACTCAGCGGTAGTACCGCTTGAGGGGGTAGTACCGCTCGGTCGGGATTTTTCATGATCAAAACGGGCGCGATTTTTGGGGCGGAAATGGGTGATTTCGGGGTCAAAATTGGATGGATTTTGTGGAGGAAAGATGGGGAAACTTGGGGAGATGCTAGATCCACTTGAAACCAAGCAAATCCATGGATCAAAATCAATAAAACTCATCAAAACCAACAAATCACAAAAAAATTTGGGGGCTATTTTTGGTGGGGAATTTCGGATTTAGGACGAAAACAACAAAATCAAGCTAGAAAAAGAGGGGTAGGGGCTCCAAAAACATGATCAACGTGGCTCATGATACCAAGATGATGTAGGGCGGAACCTTAAGTAGACGATCTTTCAAGTTTGGAGTGGATCCTACGGGGAATCACGAAGAACACGTAGGAGAACAAAGGGAAACACGGATGAAACGAGAGAGAAATCACTTAACCAACAAGGAATCAATCACACAAGTGCTAGATCACCGAACACAAAGTGATACATATGATCCACAATCAACAAAGGTAAGGATACACGAGTAGCCGTTCTTCTCCGAGAGGAGGTCTTGATGGGGTCCACCCTAGAAGGGGGTCTTGAATCCGCTTGGGGGATCTTCTCCGTAGAGGTCCTGAGCTCGGAGGAGAAGTAACCAAATGGATGAACAAGGCTCTCACACAAACATGAGCTAATCCAATGCTAAACCTTATACGAAGCTAGGAGAAGAGTATATATAGTGCTAAGCCACGGAGGGGTAAGTGAGGACGAAGGGGTACACGGGCTCGGCCCAATACACTGTGCGCAGACGGGCCGGTTGTACCGGTCATGGGGGCGGTTTGATGAGGACATCAATACCATTGTTACACCCACAGCCCCTACTGCTACATATATTGGACCAATTACTAGAGCTCGCGCACGCCAATTAAATTATCAGGTACTTTCGTTTCTTGGTAATGATTCTAATGTTCATGAGAATATGATGTGCTTAAATTGGATACATTTGTTTTGCTTACAAATGAAGGGCCTAGCTTGGAGAAGGATGGACATTGAGCAAGAACAAGCATGGAGATAATGCCATGCTAAGGGGAACAAGAACGGAGTTACAAGTGATGATTTCAGACTTTGAAGCCACCATAATGGTGCATGAAGCCTTGGACGAAATATACAAGATGCTACTTCATAAATTTCGTCCCGAGGCTACTCTAGGTGTTGCGTCACCTTATTATTGGGCCAGGCCCTTGTAATTTCTAAATACACAAGTATAGGCTATTTTAGAGTCCGTATGTGGGGAAACAAGAGATAGGGTTGATTTCGGACCCTTCCACCAAGGGCCACGAAATTCTCTTCCTCCATATATACAGCCCTTAGGGCACCGCTTAGACTTTGGGTTTTGTTTAGATTAAAAGTTCGCCCTAGCTGCAACTTCGCTGCATTTCATTTGTGTTCAACGACTGCATAAAGCGCCACAGTAACCCCACCTTGATCAATAAAGCTTTCATCATATATTCGCAATATCCAGATTGCAATCTCAGCTTGCTTGTTATTCGCTTGCTCGGAGGAAATGCACTCGTGGTTAGGTTGATCGTGTTCGCCTGGTCAATAACCTCTCGGAGTTGGTTTAGCGATTGCTAAGGCGCGACGCCCTCAAGACGCTTGTAGTCGGATCGTCAAAGTCGACTTCCTCCAAAGCAAAAACCAACATCTCATCGAAAGACGGGACACCTTTGCCTCTATCATGGTTGTACCGCTGAGAGCTCCTAAGGGGCGGTAGTTCCGGCCGAGGAAGGCGGTACTACCGCTGGGAGGTCGGCACTGGTTTCTGGAGGTGGGCGTCGAAGGAGCCAGCGGTTGTACCGGATGTCGGAGCGGTTGTTCCGGTCTTTGGGCATAAACTGGTAGAACCGGTGCTGTACCGGCCTTGCACCGCTTGATCACAGAAGGTGGCCGGTTGTTGGGCGGTGTCTGGCCGGTTGTTCCGCCCGGGCGGTGGTTGGGCAGTTGTACCGGTCCTTCCAGGCTGGGTGGAATGCCTCCTTGATCTTGATGTCCATCGCCGTCTTGTCCAATGCTCGTAGCTGTCCCATGGCCTTCCTCCGGTTCCTGGACATGCATAGCATACACGCTTGAGGTAGTAGCCATGTCTCACATGTGGAAAGTGAAGGTTCGGAGAGGAGCGAGTTCACCTTGTGTCCAAATGTGTATCTTCGAGGTCTCGTCATATGTCCTCTTGGGGCTTGGAGAGTAGTCGGAGTGTACATGGGGATGAACGTGGGATGCTCCGCATCATCACACAAGTGCTAGATCACCAAGACAAAGAGATACATATGATCCACAATCAACAAAGGTAAGGATACACGAGTAGCCGCTTTTCTCCGAGAGGAGGTCTTGATGGGGTCCACCCTAGAAGGGGTCTTGAATCGGCTTGGGGGATCTTCTCCATAGAGGTCCTGAGCTCCGAGGAGAAGTAACCAAGTGGATGAGCAAGGCTCTCACACAAACATGAGCTAAACCTAATCTCTGATACCAAGATGATGTAGGGTGGAACCCTATAGCCGATCTTTCACGCTTGGAGGGGAATCCCCAAGAACAAGATGAACAAAGGAGGGAAAACAAGAGGAGCACTCAAGAACAAGTCAAATCACACATCCACTAGACAATCAAACACACAAGATCCACAAGGTACATGAACAACAAAGGAAAGATACAAGGTAAGGTTCATCTCCAAGAGGAGGTCTTGATGATATCCTAGATGGATCTTCCCACAAGGGGTCTTGATGATATCCCGCAGATCTTCTCACATGGAGGTCTTGAACTCCATGGGAGTGGTAGTCTCTCTCTCAAGAGTAGAGGTACGAGCAAAGCTCACCTAAGAATGAGCTATCATATTTGCAACCCTAGTGCGGAGCTAAGGGACAAGTATATATAGTCCAAGGTAAGTTGGGGATACATGGGTGAAACCCTCTCATCACAAGACAGCAGGCCGGTAGTACCGGTCGGTGGCTTGTAGTATCACTGGGAGCTTTTGCAGGCGGTAGTACCGGTCAAGTGGGGGCGGTAGTACTACCTGGGAGTCCAGACTGTTCGGAGGTGCACGCCAAAGGGCAGCGGTTGTTCCGGACGCTAATGGGTTGTACCGGTCTATTGGTAGAAACCGTACATCCGTGTAGTACCGCCTTGCACCGCCGATCACGTAAAGGTGGCCGGTTGTTACGGCGGTAGCCGCCGGTTGTACCGCCGCTGAAGTTGGGCGGTTGTTCCGTCCTTCCTGGCTGGGCAGATTCTCTTCTTGCTTCTCTTCCAGCTTCACTCATGGATGGTGTAGTTGTACACTTGTGCTCACTCCTCCTCATCCATGATGTTCCGACAATACCTATGTATGCACACGAGTGGAGTGTCAAGTAGTATACCATCCTCGAAGGGTCAAGTGAACACGTAAAGGAGAAGATTCACCTTTATGTATGAGAAGTAGAGGTCGCACGTGTCACTTGCCAAACGAACTCTTGACATGGTGATGACCGTAGGATGCTCCGCATCAAGTTGTCACAACTTGGCAAGTGAAGAACTATGCTCCAAGCTTCAATTGGTCAAGAGGAAGCACCCGAATCCCTACAAGGTTCAATTGCTAAGTGACTCCGGCACTATACGAGTTGAGCATACGGTCCAAGTCTCCTTCAAAATTGGTGCATAGGAGGACACTTTGGAATGTGATGTGGTCCCAATGACGGTTTGCCACCTCCTTCTTGGTCGACCATGGCAGTTCGACTGTGGTGTCTTCCACAACGGGCGCACCAATCACTATATGATGTAGGGCGGAACCCTACGTGGATGATCTTTCACGTCGGAGCGGATCCTACAGGGAATCGCGAAGAACAAGAGGGAAAACACGGAGGAAAACGAGGGAGAAATCACTCAACCGACAAGAGGTCAATCACACAAGTGCTAGATTATCGATCACATAAGGTGGCACAAGATTCAAGATCAACAAAGGGAAGATACAAACGGTAGCCGTTCTTCTCCGTGAGGAGGTCTTGATGGGGTCCACCCTAGAAGGGGGTCTTGAATCCGCTTGGGGGATCTTCTCCGTAGAGGTCCTGATCTCCGAGGAGAAGTAGCCAAGTGGATGAGCAAAGGCTCTCACACAAGAATATGAGCTAATCCAATGCTAACCCTAGAAAGAGGTAGGGGATCAAGTATATATAGTCTCGGGGCGAAGGGGTACAAGGGACAAGTCCCGGAGGCACTGCACGCAAGCAGGGGAGGCCGGACGTCCGGGCGTCGGATGTACGGGCCATCAGCCCGGATGTCCGGGCTGGGGCGACCGTTTCAGCAGAATCGGGAGAGGGGCGCCGGATTTGGCTGGGGCCGGATATCCGGCTGGGGCCGGATGTCCAGCTTGGACGCCGGATGTCCGCCCGGAGACTTGGGCAGTTTGGAGGTCAGAGGTAGAAGCTCCAGGGCGGATGTCCGGGCCCGGAAGTTGATCTTGCTCGCTTCGCTGGTTCTCTTCATCCATGGACTTGGCGGCTTGTCCGTCTTCACGCGCATCCTCCGGAGGTTCCCTTGACACCTAATCATGCATAGCATATCGGACTTAGGTAGTAGCCATGTCTCGAGTGGATCATATGGGATATCAATAAGGAAAGAGGTCACCTCCTTCTCGAGAGCTCTAGCTCTAGCTCGTGTCATGGGTCCTCTTGGCTCTTGATGAGACGGTTGTAGGTCCATGGGGATGATCGGGATGCTCCGCATCATCTCCCCTTGGGAGAGATCCGACCGGATCAAAAGCTTCATCTCCATGGAAAGGTGCGAGGTCCTTGACGTTGAAGATGCCGCCACGTTGTACTTGTCTCGAGGTATGTCGATCTTGTAAGCGTTGTCGCTAGAAGCGCATAGCACCTTGAAAGGTCCATCGCTCGAGGAAGAAGCTTGGACTTGCATTCTTTGGGGAAGCGGTCCTTGCGAAGGTGTAGCCACACTAGATCACCAATGTTGAAGACGATAGGTTGCTTGTTGGCGTTGATCTTGTTTGCTTGACGTTGTACTTGGCGCTCAATGGTGTGCCTTGTATCTTCGTGCATCTTCTTGATGTAGCTTGCTCGTTCACTTGCATCCATGTTGGTGCGCTCTTGGAGAGGAAGTGGTAGAATGTCCAATGGGGACAACGGGTTGAAACCGTAGACGACCTCAAAGGGGGACTTGCCGGTAGTTTAATGTCTTGCACGATTGTAGGTGTACTCGGCGATGGGTAGACATGCTTCCCATTCCTTGATGTTCTTCTTGATCAAGACACGAAGTAGAGTGGATAGTGTGCGGTTCGTCACCTCCGTTTGGTCGTCGGTTTGAGGATGGTATGCCGAGGAGAACAAGAGCTTGATTCCGAGCTTTGCACATAGGGTCTTCCAAAAGTAACTCAAGAACTTGACGTCACGATCGGAGACGATTGTCTTTGGTACGCCATGGAGCCGCAAGATTTCCCTACAAAAGATATTTGCAACATGTGAAGCATCGTCTATCTTGTTGCAAGGAATGAAATGTGCCATCTTAGAAAATCTATCCACAACAACAAACACGGAGTCCTTGCCATTTTGAGTCCTAGGCAAACCAAGTACAAAATCCATACTAATGTCTTCCCATGGTTGATATGGAATAGGAAGAGGCATGTAAAGACCATGAGATTGAGCTTTAGACTTAGCTTTGCGACATGTATAGCATCGGTTGGTGAAGTGTGAGACGTCATGAACATCTTGGGCCAAAAGTAGTTGTTGGAGAGCGTGTATAATGTCTTGTCACGCCCAAAGTGTCCCATGAGTCCGCCTCCATGACCCTCTTGCAAAAGGAGCAAACGAAGAGAAGACTCGGGAATGCAAAGTTTGTTAGCTCTCATAAGATAACCATCCTTGATGTAATATTGTTCCCAAGACGATGCGCCAAGCACTTAGCATAAGGAGAAGCAAAAGATGGATCATGCTCATACAAGTCTTTTATATGCTCAAAACCAATAACATTCAATTCAAGTTGAGTGACAAGCATGCATATGCGCCGAAAAGGCCGGCAACTACATTTTCTTTACCCTTAATGTACTTGATCACATAAGGAAAAGATTCGATGAATTCACTCCATTTTGCATGACGCTTGTTCAATTTA
The DNA here is from genome assembly GCA_021605205.1 of Aegilops longissima. NCBI lineage: Eukaryota > Viridiplantae > Streptophyta > Magnoliopsida > Poales > Poaceae > Aegilops > Aegilops longissima. Next base: position 83,969 of record JAHIAM010004509.1, read on the forward strand.
GTTTGACCTTTGAGGTACTTAAGCGTTTCATGATCGGTATGGATGAGAAACTCATGAGGTCTAAGATAATGTTCCCAAACATGTAGCACACGCACTAAAGCATACAATTCTTTGTCATAGATGGGATAATTAAGTTGAGCACCAGATAGTTTTTCACTAAAATAAGCAATGGCTCGTTTTTCTTGCATCAAGACTCCGCCAATTCCGGTACCACTTGCATCACAATGAACCTCAAAAGTTTTGTCAAAATTGGGCAAAGCAAGAATCGGAGCATGAGTAAGCAAAGACTTGAGCTTCTCAAAAGCGGTTGATTGCAAAGTTCCCCAAACAAAGGGAGTATTCTTCTTGCTCAAAGCATGCAAAGGAGCGGCAATTGTGCTAAAATCTTTCACAAAGCGACGATAAAAACCCGCAAAACCAAGAAAACTTCGCACTTGTTGCAAATTTGTGGGCTGGGGCCAAGTTTTAATTGCTTCAATTTTAGATTCATCAACATGGACACCCTTTGATGAGGACATCAATACCATTGTTACACCCACAGCCCCTACTGCTACATATACTGGACCAATTACTAGAGCTCGCGCACGCCAATTAAATTATCAGGTACTTTCGTTTCTTGGTAATGATTCTAATGTTCATGAGAATATGATGCTGCCTAAATTGGATAAATTTGTTTTGCTTACAACAGAAGGCCCTAGCTTGGAGAAGGATGGACACTGGAGCAAGAACAAGCATGGAGATAATGCCATGCTAAGGGGAACAAGAACGGAGTTACAAGTGATGATTTCAGGACTTTGAAGCCACCATAATGGGTGCATGAAGCCTTGGACGAAATATACAAGATGCTACTTCATAAATGTCGCCTCGAGGCTATTCTTGGTGCCCGTCACCTTATTAGTGGGCCAGGCCCTTGTAATTTCGAAATACACAAGTATAGGCTATTTTAGAGTCCGTATGTGTGGGGAAACAAGTGATAGGGCTGATTTCGACCCTCCACCAAGGGCCACGAAATTCCTCTTCCTCCATATATACAGCCCTTAGGGCACCGCTTAGACTTTGGGTTTTGTTTAGATTAAAAGTTCGCCATAGCTGCAACTTCGCAGGCTTCGCTTGTGTTCAACGACTGACAAAGGCGCCACAGTAACCCCACCTTGATCAATAAAGCTTTCATCTTATATTCGCAATATCCAGATTACAATCTCAGTTTCTTGCTTGTTCTTCGCTTGCTCGCAGGAAATGCAGACCCTCGTGGTCGTTGATCGTGTTCGCGTGGCCAATAACCTCTTGGAGTTGGTTTAGCGATTGCTAAGGCGCGACGTCCTCGCACGTTCGTAGTCGGATCGTCAAAGTCGACTTCCTCCAAAGCGAAAACCACATCTCATCGAAAGACGGGACACCTTTGCCTTTATCACCCTTTGAGGAAACTACAAAACCCAAGAAAACCACTTTGTCAACTCCAAAAGTGCATTTTTTCATGTTTGCATAAAGGCTTTCCTTTCAAGAGTTTGCAACACACATTTTACATGATTGACGTGTTTTCATGGTTTTGCTAAACACAAGAATATCGTCAAGTAAACCACAACAAAGACTCCAATGTAAGGACGAAGCACATGATGCATAAGACGACAAAAGTACCGGAGCTTCCAAAGACCCATAGGCATCACTAACCACTCAGATAGACCAAATTTGGTTTTGAAAGCAGTTTTCCATTCATCACCCTCTTGTATGCGATTTGGTAATAGCCACTTTTAAGATCAATTTTGAGAAAAAGTTGGCTCCATTAAGTTCATCAAGCATGTCATCTAAGCGAGGAATGGGATGCCTATATCGAATGGTAATAGCATTGATAGGTCTACAATCGGAACACAAGCGGAAACTTCCATCGGGCTTAGGCACAAGAATAACGGAACGCACAAGGGCTTAAGCTTTCACGCACATGACCGTTGTCGATGAGTTGTTGTACTTGCCGCTGAATCTCCTTGGTTTCTTCGGGATTGACTCGGTATGGAGCTTTGTTTGGTAGAGGCGCCCGGGATGAGGTCAATTCGATGCTCAATGCCTCAAGAGGAGGTAGACCCGAGGTAGCTCATCGGGGAAAACATCTTGAAATTCCTGCAAAGAGATTGAAACACCAAAGGTAGCTCGTGAATGGTGTTAGTTTTGGATCTCCGTCTGCACACAAGGACAAAGTGCATCACACTCGATGGGTTCTCACACACTTCTCGCATCTCACTTTTGGTGGCTAATAGGATGAGGTTTTTCTCTAGGCTAAGAGTCGCTCAAATTTGGCTTGTGGCTCTCACTCACTTTTGGGTGGATCACTTTCTCACTCTTTTCTCTATGATGTGTGGCTTGCTTGTCGGCTATCACTTGACTAGGAGACATAGGTCGAGTACATATTCTTTCCCTTTCATCTTGAAGCTATAGTGATTGGTGCGCCTGTGGATGACACCACGGTCGAATTGCCATGGTCGACCTAGAAGTAGATGGCAAACGGTCATTGGGACCACATCACATTCCAATGTGTCTTCATAAGCACCAATTTTGAAGGAGACTTGACAAGATGCTCGACTCAGATAGTGCCGAGTCACTTAGCCATTGAACCTTGTAGGGTGCGGGTGCTTCCTCTTGACCAATTGGAGCTTGGAGCATAGTTCTTGACTTGCCAAGTTGTGGCAACTACCTCCATCGATGATGACCTTGATGGACCGCCCATTGATGCCGGCTTTTGTGTGGAAGATGTGGCATCGCTGGTCTTCTTCTTGTTGATGTTGGAGAGTCAAGACCTTGAGACAACGAGAGCGGGCTCAATCCTCGCCACAAAAGACTTGATCATCTTCATATTCATTCACTTGCGGTGCATGGCCACTTGCTCAAGGGCTTCCATTTCCTCTTCACCATGGAGTCATATGTGCCATCGTCGCTGAGGATCATGGTGCGCTTGTTGGTGCATTCAGATGACTTGTGGCTCGGCCACCGCAAGTGAAACACTTGAAGGAGCTTGTTTTGATGGTCTCATCGGTCGGAGTAGAGGATGAAGCACGCGGCTTGAGGTTGCTTCTAGTAGGAGGAGGACGACTTGAACTTGTCGATGTCTTCTTGTAACTTGACTTGTCGTCGCTTCTTGAAGAAAGCTTGGTTGATGTAGATGTTGGAGGAGTCGTTGAAGCTTGGTTGTTGGAGAAGCCGAGGTCTTGGATGAGTATTTGGCGCATTTGAAGTCATCTTGCACTTGGCATGCCCGCCTTTGTAGCTTGATGCACGAGCTCATGAGGGATGAGTATGGTTGGAAGTCGGCGATCTTCTTGATGGGATGATTGAGTCCATTCAAGAAACGTGCCATAGTTTGCTCATCATCTTCCTTGACATTGGCTCAATCATGGCTATCTCCATTTCCTTGTAGTACTCTTCAACACTCTTTGTTCCTTGCTTGAGTAGTTGGAGTTTCTTGAAGAGGTCGCGGTTGTAGTAGGTTGGCACAAAACGTGCTCGCATGACATCCTTCATTTGAGCCCAAGTGGTGATTGGAGGTTCACCTCTTGCTTGTCGTCGCTCAATGATTTGTTCCCACCATATGAGCACATAATCTTGGAACTCAAGTGATGCCATAGCGATTTTCTTCGCTTCATTGTAGTTGTGCAAGCGGAATATTTTGTCAACCTTCAATGCCCATGAGAGGTAGTCTTCGGGGTCATTGCTTCCATTGAACTTTGGCATGGTGAATTTTAGCTTGCCGTAGCGTTGCTCTTCATTGTGTTGTTGGCGATGTTGATGATGACGTCCTTGACGTGGATTGTACTCGTCTTCATGTTGCTCTTGGCGCGGAGGAAGACCATGATCAACTTGCTCTTGTTGAACTTGAGGTTGTGGTGGAACTTGACGAGCTTGTGGAGGAGCTTGAGGAACTTGACGTTGTACATGAGGTTGGTAGTTCCTCTCTTGGATTTTTCTCGAGGGCTTCCTCTTGATTGCGCCTGCTCGCGATTGCGGTTGGCGAAGGCTCTACTTATTCTTGAAGGGCACGTTGCGCCTCAAGAGCTTGCGCTTCACGTTGTTGTTGTTGAAGACGCTGGCGCCTTGTTCGCCTTGGTGTAGACGCGCTTGTTCCTCCTCTTGTTGGCGCATTTAAGACGTTGTCGTTTTGAGCTTTGGCAAAAGCCTCTTGGTTTGATTGAGGATGAGGAACTTGATCATCAACTTGCTCTTGTGAATGCTTGTCATGTAGCGGGTTGCTAGATGCATGACGGTCTTGGCGAAGCGGCACGACGAAGAGTGTTCGACGAGGTGTACTTGAGTCGAGAAGGTGTCGTCGGAGTGTCGACTCGAGTGGCTCCGCCTTGATGATGAAGAAGTTGAATGATGCCGTTTCTCATCAAAGCGCCGGATCTCGCCCATTCTTGCATCATTCTCTTGCTTGCAGCCTCGAACTTGTTGTTGAAGTAGTCTCTTGTACGCTGCTCGGAGAGTCGCAAGTCGGTGGCGAGGTTGTCGATGCGGTCGCCATTGCTTGTTGTTCTTGGTGCAACGCCATTGTGCACCAAGAGGTGGCTCTTGGTGACGATGAAGTCATGTCGCCGCCTTGCTCGATGAAGAGTGGGTTGGTAGAAAACTGGCCTATCCATCATTCCAAGCAAAATGTGAGTGGTAGAACGGAAAAGAACTTATACCAATGTACCTTTGACCGATGTTGAAAATGAATCAAGTTCACTCAAATGCGGACAATGAAATAGCACTCTTGGTACCGATTCTTGTCGGTTCTCACACCTACACAAATAAAAGCTTATGGTGGAGCTCGGTTAGGATGGTGGCACAAAATTTGATGCAATTGTAAGTGAGACTCAATAAAGTTGGAAATGATTCACAAATTTGCAAATGCAAGAAGTAGACCAATAGCAAGATATGGTACATGGAAACACACGCGCAAATAGATAATATGGGGTTATGCAACCAAGGATGAGCCAAAATGTGGAATTCACCAAGATGCTCTTGTTGCACAACACTAGAGAGACGCTAGCACGATTGCACAATAGGCGGATACGAACTTGTGCACAACCTACTAAGCAAAAATGCAATGACTTCTATCCCAAGTATGCTATATGTATGGTGTTTCGATGTGTTGATCCAAGATGATCAAGTATGACAATCTTAATGTTGTATGATGCTATGGTTCTTGCTCATAAGCTCTTTGCTTATCTTTCTCTCTTTGCTTAAAAGCTTGATTGGCTCTTTCTCTTTTGAGCTCTTTTCTCATGCAAAACTTCACGAACCAAGATAGCAATTGTGTATGCGATGACAACTTTGTGACACACAAGTTGATGCTAAGATATGTACCACTTTGGTATGTTATGTATGCTATGGAGTATGATCACTAATGTGCACAAGTCACGCTGCGGCAATACTCAATGGCTAGTCTCGATGGGTAAGCAACGCAAAAGATGGGCTATGATGGTTATCAATGCAATTGCAAGTAATGACAAAGGTGTCGACGATGTTACCGTCCTTGGCGAAGATGAGCGTGGTGATGTTGATGTTGAACCGCACTCTAGATAGTCAAACACAAAAGGATACGGAAAACCCCAACTCAAATTCTCAAGGAGAAATTTGGCAACGTAGTCGGAATTGGTATTGGGCAAGGCTATGGTGGCGTTATGCGGAAGTGGTGGATGTAAGTGGAAGTGTATATGGTCACGGGACAAAATTTGGCGAAAGTTAGGCGGTGATCGGGGTGGTGGATGGGATTGTTGCTACCAGGGGCCGGAAATCCGGGCTAGAAGCCGGATGTCCGAGGCGCCGGATGTCCGGACTGATCGGGCCGGATGTCCGGGCTGCTCGGGCCGGATGTCCGGGCTCGAAGAACACCGCGAGGAGAGGTCAAATCGGATCAAAATTTGGGCGAATTTGTGGATGGAACTTGTGGAAATGGTGGGGAAAAGCTAGATCTACCTGCAACACACGAAATCCACGGATCAAATCCAACAAAACTTCATCACACTAACAAATCACAAAAAAAAAAATTGGGGCTATTTTTGTGGGGAATTTTCGGAATTGCGACAAAAACAACAAAATCAAGCTAGAAAAAGAGGGGTAGGGGCTCCAATAACGTGATCAACGTGGCACATGATACCATAGATGATGTAGGGTGGAACCCTACGGGGATGATCTTTCACGTCGGAGCGGATCCTACGGGGAATCGCGAAGAACAAGAGGGAAAACACGGAGGAAAACGAGGGAGAAATCACTCAACCGACAAGAGGTCAATCACACAAGTGCTAGATTATCGATCACATAAGGTGGCACAAGATTCAAGATCAACAAAGGAAAGATACAAACGGTAGCCGTTCTTCTCCATGAGGAGGTCTTGATGGGGTCCACCCTAAGAGGGGGTCTTGAATCCGCTTGGGAGATCTTCTCCGTAGAGGTCCTGATCTCCGAGGAGAAGTAGCCAAGTGGATGAGCAAAGGCTCTCAGACAAGAATATGAGCTAATCCAATGCTAACCCTAGAAAGAGGTAGGGGACCAAGTATATATAGTCTCGGGGCGAAGGGTACAAGGACAAGTCCGGAGGCATCGTGACGCAGGGGAGGCCGGACGTCCAAGGCCGGGCCAGATGTCCGGTTTCATGAGGCGTCGGATGTCCGGGCCATCAGCCCGGATGTCCGGCTGGGGCGACTTCAGCAGACCGGGAGAGGGCGCCGGATTTCGGGCTGGGGCCGGATGTCCGGCTTGACGCCGGAGGTCCGCCCCGAGACTTGTGCAGCTTTGAGGTGTAGAGGTAGAAGCTCCAGGGCCGGATGTCCGGGGCCATGGCCGGATGTCCGGGGCCCGAAGTTGATCTTGCTCGCTTCGCTGGCTCTCTTCATCCATGGACTTGGCGGCTTGTCCGTCTTCACGTGCATCCTCCGGAGGTTCCCCTTGACACCTAATCATGCATAGCATATCGGACTTAGGTAGTAGCCATGTCTCGAGTGGATCATATGGGATATCAATAAGGAAAGAGGTCACCTCGTTCTCGAGAGCTCTAGCTCTAGCTCGTGTCATGGGTCCTCTTGGCTCTTGATGAGACGGTTGTAGGTCCATGGGGATGATCGTGGGATGCTGCGCATCACTATAGCTTCAAGATGAAAGGGAAGGAATATGTGCTACGACCTATGTCTCCTAGTCAAGTGATAGCCGACAAACAAGCCACCCATCATAGAGACAAGAGTGAGAAAGTGATCCACCAAAAAGTGAGTGAGAGCCACAAGCCAAACTTGAGCGCCTCTTCGCCTAGAGAGAAAAACCTCATCCTATTTGCCACCAAAAGTGAGATGAGAGAAGTGTGTGAGAAACCATCTAGTGTGATGCACTTTGTCCTTGTGTGCAAGGATGGAGAACCAACAACTAACACCTCTCATGAGCTACCTTTAGTGTTTAAATCTCTTTTGGAGGAATTCCAAGATATTTTCTCCGATGAGCTACCTCCGGGTCTACCTCCTCTTCGAGGCATTGAGCATCGAATCGACCTCATCCCCGGAGCGCCTCTACCAAACAAAGCTCCATACTGAGTCAATCTCGAAGAAACCAAGGAGATTCAACGGCAAGTACAACAACTCATCGACAACGGTCATGTATGTGAAAGCCTAAGCCCTTGTTCCATTCCCGTTATACTTGTGCCTAAGCCCGATGGAAGTTTCCGCTTGTGTTCCGATTGTAGACCTATAAATGCTATTACCGTTCGCTATAGGCATCCCATTCCTCGCTTAGATGATATGCTTGATGAACTTAGTGGAGCCAACTTTTTCTCAAAAATTGATCTTAAAAGTGGCTATTATCAAATCTGCATACAAGAGGGTGATGAATGGAAAACCGCTTTCAAAACCAAATTTGGTTTATATGAGTGGTTAGTGATGCCTATGGGTCTATCGGAGGCTCCCGGTACTTTCGTGCGTCTTATGCATCATGTGCTTCGCCTTACATTGGAGTCTTTGTTGTGGTTTACTTCGACGATATTCTTGTGTTTAGCAAAACCATGAAAGAACATCTTAATCATGTTAGGGCTGTTTTGCAAACCCTTCGCAAGGAAAGTCTTTATGCAAACATGAAAAAATGCACATTTGGTGTTGACAAAGTGGTTTTCTTGGGTTTTGTAGTATGCTCAAAGGGTGTGCATGTTGATGAATCTAAAATTGAAGCAATTAAAACTTGGCCCCAACCCACCAATTTGCAACAAATGCGTAGCTTTCTTGGTCTTGCGGGTTTTTATCGGCGCTTTGTGAAAGATTTTAGCACAATTGCCGCTCCTTTCCATGCCTTGAGTAAGAAGAATACTCCCTTTGTTTGGGGAACTTTGCAATCAACCGCTTTTGATGAGCTCAAGTCTTTGCTTACTCATGCTCCGATTCTTGCTTTGCCCAATTTTGACAAAACTTTTGAGGTTCATTGTGATGCAAGTGGTACCGGAATTGGTGGAGATTTGATGCAAGAAAAATGAGCCATTGCTTATTTTAGTGAAAAACTCTCCGGTGCTCAACTTAACTATCCCATATATGACAAAGAATTGTATGCTTTAGTGCGTGTGCTACATGTTTGGGAACATTACCTTCGACCTCATGAATTTGTCATCCATACCGATCATGAAACGCTTAAGTACTTAAAAGGCCAAACTAAGTTGAACAAGCATCATGCCAAATGGAGTGAATTTATTGAATCTTTCCCATATGTCATCATGTACATTAAGGGTAAAGAAAATGTAGTTGCCAATGCACTTTCACGCATATGCATGCTTGTCACTCAACTTGAGTTGAATGTTATTGGTTTTTAGCATATAAAAGACTTGTATGAGCATGATCCTTCTTTTGCTACTCTTTATGCTAAGTGTTTGACACACACATCTTGGGAACGATACTACATAAAGGATGATTATCTTATGAGAGCTAACAAACTTTGCATTCCCGAGTCTTCTCTTCGTTTGTTACTTTTGCAAGAGGCTCATGGAGGCGGACTTATGGGACACTTTGGACGCGACAAGATGATAGAGGCAAAGGTGTCCCGTCTTTCGATGAGATGTTGGTTTTCTGATGTAGGGCGGAACCCTACGCGGACGATCTTTCACGTTGGAGCGGATCCTACGGTGAATCGCGAAGAACAAGAGGGAAAACATGGGGAAAACGAGAGAGAGAAATCACTCAACCGACAAGAGGTCAATCACACAAGTGCTAGATTATCGATCACATAAGGTGGCACAAGATTCAAGATCAACAAAGGAAAGATACAAACGGTAGCCGTTCTTCTCCGTGAGGAGGCCTTGATGGGGTCCACCCTAGAAGGGGGTCTTGAATCCGCTTGGGGGATCTTCTCCGTAGAGGTCCTGATCTCCGAGGAGAAGTAGCCAAGTGGATGAGCAAAGGCTCTCACACAAGAATATGAGCTAATCCGATGCTAACCCTAGAAAGAGGAAAGGGAACAAGTATATATAGTCTCGGGGCGAAGGGGTACAAGGGACAAGGCCTCGAGGCATCTTGCAGCAGCAGGGAGGCCGGACGTCCGGGCGTCGGGCCGGATGTCCGGGCCTTCGCGAGGCGCCGGAAGTCCGGGCTCTCAGCCCGGATGTCCGGGCTGGGGCGACCATTTCAGCAGAACCGGGTGAGGAGAGCCGGATTTCTGGGCTTCAAGCCGGATATCCGGGCTGGGGGCCGGATGTCCGGGCTTGGACGCCGGATGTCCGGGCCCTGTAGATCTGGCCAGTTTTGATGAGGCTGAGGTAGAGGCTCCAGGGGCCGGATGTCTGGGGCCATGGCCGGATGTCCGGGGCCTGGAAGTTGATCTTGGCCTTCTTCGTTGGTTCTCTTCATCCGCGGACTTGGCGGCTTGTCCATCTTCACGTGCATCCTCGGGAGGTTCCCCTTGACACCTAATCATACATAGCATATCGGACTTAGGTAGTAGCCATGTCTTGAGTGGATCATATGTGATATCGACAAGGAAGGAGGTCACCTTGTTCTCGAGAGCTCTAGCTCTAGCTCGTGTCATGGGTCCTCTTGGCTCTTGATGAGGCGGTTGTAGGTCCATGGGGATGATCGTGGGATGCTCCACATCATTCCCCCCCCCCCTTGGGAGAGATCCGACCTCGGATCAAAAGCTTCATCTCCATGGAATGGTGCGAGGTCCTTGACGTTGAAGATGTCGCTCTAGCTCTAGCTCGTGTCATGGGTCCTCTTGGCTCTTGATGAGACGGTTGTGGATGCATGGGGATGATCGTGGGATGCTCCGCATCATCTCCCCCCCCCCCCTTGGGGGAGATCCGACCTCGGATCAAAAGCTTCATCGCCATGGAAAGGTGCGAGATCCTTGACGTTGAAGATGTCGCTCACGTTGTACTTGTCTCGAGGTATGTCGATCTTGTAAGCGTTGTCGTTGTAGCGTGCTAGTACCTTGAAAGGTCCATCGGCTCGAGGGAGAAGCTTGGACTTGCGTTCTTTGGGGAAGCGGTCCTTGCGGAGGTGTAGCCACACTAGATCACCAATGTTGAAGATGATGGGTTGCTTGTTGGCGTTGAGCTTGTTTGCTTGAGGTTGTACTTGGCGCTCAATGGTGTGCCTTGTATCTTCGTGCATCTTCTTGATGTAGCTTGCTCGTTCACTTGCATCCATGTTGGTGCGCTCTTGGAGAGGAAGTGGTAGAATGTCCAATGGGGACAACGGGTTAAAACCGTAGACGACCTCGAAGGGGGACTTGCCGGTAGTTGAATGTCTTGCACGATTGTAGGCGTAATCGGCGATGGGTAGACATGCTTCCCATTCCTTGATGTTCTTCTTGATCAATACACGAAGTAGAGTGGATAGTGTGCGGTTCGTCACCTCCGTTTGGCCGTCGGTTTGAGGATGGTATGCCGAGGAGAACAAGAGCTTGATTCCGAGCTTGGCACATAGGGTCTTCCAAAAGTAACTCAAGAACTTGATGTCACGATCGGAGACGATTGTCTTTGGTACGCCATGAAGTCGCAAAATTTCCCTACAAAAGAGATTGGCAACATGTGAAGCATCGTCTATCTTGTTGCAAGGTATGAAATGTGCCATCTTAGAAAATCTATCCACGACAACAAAGACGGAATCCTTGCCATTTTGAGTCCTAGGCAAACCAAGTACAAAATCCATACTAATGTCTTCCCATGGTTGATATGGAATAGGAAGAGGCATATAAAGACCATGAGATTGAGCTTTAGACTTAGCTTTGCGACATGTATAGCATCGGTTGGTGAAGCGTGAGACGTCGCGGAACATCTTGGGCCAAAAGTAGTTGTTGGAGAGCGTGGCGAATGTCTTGTCGCGTCCAAAGTGTCCCATGAGTCCGCCTCCATGAGCCTCTTGCAAAAGGAGCAAACGAAGAGAAGACTCGGGAATGCAAAGTTTGTTAGCTCTCATAAGATAACCATCCTTGATGTAATATTGTTCCCAAGACGTATGCGTCAAGCACTTAGCATAAGGAGAAGCAAAAGATGGATCATGCTCATACAAGTCTTTTATATGCTCAAAACCAATAACATTCAATTCAAGTTGAGTGACAAGCATGCATATGCATGAAACCGCGTCGGCAACTACATTTTCTTTACCCTTAATGTACTTGATCACATAAGGAAAAGATTCGATGAATTCACTCCATTTTGTATGACGCTTGTTCAATTTAGTTTGACCTTTGAGGTACTTAAGCGTTTCATGATCGGTGTGGATGACAAACTCATGAGGTCTAAGGTAATGTTCCCAAACATGTAGCACACGCACTAAAGCATACAATTCTTTGTCGTAGATGGGATAATTAAGTTGAGTACCGGAGAGTTTTTCACTAAAATATGCAATGGCTCATTTTTCTTGCATCAAAACTCCGGCAATTCCGGTACCACTTGCATCACAATGAACCTCAAAAGTTTTGTCAAAATTGGGCAAAGCAAGAATCGGAGCATGAGTGATAGAGGCAAAGGTGTCCCGTCTTTCGATGAGATGTTGGTTTTCGCTTGGAGGAAGTCGACTTTGACGATCCGACTACGAACGTGCGAGGACGTCGCGCCTTAGCAATCGCTAAACCAACTCCGAGAGGTTATTGACCACGCCGGAGCACGATCAACCTGACCACGAGGGTCTGTTTCTGCGAAAGCGCACGAAGAACAAGCAAGAAACTGAGATTGCAATCAGGATATTGCGAATATAAGATGAAAGCTTTATTGATCAAGGTGGGGTTCTGTGACGCCTTTGTCCGGTTGTTGAACACAAACGGCACGCGAAGTTGCAGCTATGGCTAACTTTTAATCTAAACAAAACCCAAGGTCTAAACGGTGCCCTAAGGGCTGTATATATGGAGGAAGAGGGGGAATTTCGTGGCCCTTGGTAGAGGGGTCCAAATCAACCCTATCTCTTGTTTCTCCACACATACGGACTCTAAAAATAGCCTATACTTGTGTATTTCGAAATTACAAGGGCCTGGCCCACTAATAAGGTGACAGCACCTAGAATAGCCTCGGACGACATTTATGAAGTAGCATCTTGTATATTTCGTCCAAGGCTTCATGCACCCATTATGGTGGCTTCAAAGTCCTGAAATCATCACTTGTAACTCCGTTTGTTCCCCTGCGCATGGCATTATCTCCATGCTTGTTCTTGCTCCAATGTCCATCCTTCTCCAAGCTAGGGCCTTCATTTGTAAGCAAAACAAATGTATCCAATTTAGGCAGCATCATATTCTCATGAACATTAGAATCATTACCAAGAAACGAAAGTACTGATAATTTAATTGGCGCATGCGAGCTCTAGTAATTGGTCCAAGATATGTAGCAGAGGGGCTGTGGGTGTAACAATGGTATTGTTGTCCTCATCATCCTCCCTTCTTGAAATGAAATCGCCTCGACGGAAGCTCATATTCCTCACCCAAATAAGGCTTCAAATCTGCAATGTTAAAAGTGGACTAACCCCAAAATCTGCAGGCAGCTCAAGTTTATATGCATTATCATTTATTTTCTCTAACACCTTAAATGGACCATCAGCACGTGGCATTAGCTTTGATTTGCGCAAATTAGGAAACCTATCCTTACGCAAATGTAACCAAACAAGATCTCCAGGTGCAAAGACAACATGTTTTCTACCCTTATCTCCAGCACGCTTATATTTAGCATTCATACGCTCAATGTTTTCCTTAGTTATCTCATGCATTTTTAAAATCAATTCAGCACGTTCTTTAGCATCAAAATTAACCTTCTCCCAAGATGGAAGAGGCAACAAATCAATAGGTGCACGAGGTAGGAAGCCATACACAATTTCAAAAGGGCACATCTTAGTAGTAGAATGCAATGAACGATTATAAGCAAATTCAATATGAGGCAAGCATTCTTCCCACATTTTCTTATTATTCTTCAAAACAGCCCTAAGCATAGTAGACAATGTTCTATTGACTACTTCAGTTTGTCCATCAGTTTGGGGGTGACAAGTAGTACTAAAAAGCAGTTTAGTCCCCAACTTAGCCCATAAACATCTCCAAAAGTGGCTAAGAAATTTAGTATCACGATCTGAAACAATAGTATTTGGCACACCATGCAAGTTTAATAATTTCACGAAAGAACAAATCAGCAACATTAACAAAGATCATCGCTTTTATGACATGGTATAAAGTGTGCCATTTTCGAGAATCTATCCACGACAACAAATATGCTATCCTCCCTTCTTTGTTCGAGGTAAACCTAAAACAAAGTCCATAGATATATCCTCCCAAGGAACACTAGGCACAGCAAAGGCATATATAAACCATGAGGATTGAGTCGTGACTTAGCTTTTTGACATGTAGTGCAGCGAGCAACAAAACGCTCAACATCCCGCCTCATCTTTGGCCAAAAGAAATGTGTAGCAAGTATATCCTCCGTCTTCTTCACGCCAAAGTGTCCCATTAATCCTCCTCCATGCGCCTCCTGCAACAACAAAAGACGAACAGAGCTAGCAGGAATGCATAGCTTGTTAGCACGGAACACAAAACCATCATTAATAACGAACTTGTTCCATGTTCTTCCTTCTTTACAATTCTGCATTACATCTTTAAAATCAGCATCATGCACATATTGATCTTTGATGGTCTCCAAACCAAATATATTGAAGTCAAGTTGATGCGGAGCATCCCACGATCATCCCCATGCATCCACAACCGTCTCATCAAGAGCCAAGAGGACCCATGACTAGAGCACGAGCTCGAGCTCTCGAGACCGAGGTGACTTCTCTCCTTAGTGAAATATCATATGACCCTCTCGAGACATGGCTACTACCTCAATCCGGAATGTTGTGCATGCTTAGGTACCAAGGAACCAACCTAGGAGAAGCTGCAGCCCAAGATGGACACCAAGAGCAAGAGGAGGAGCTGCAGAGTCCAGAGGGAGCGGTACTACCGCTGAGCCGAACCAAGCGGTACTACCGCTCTCCATCCGGCCTACTTCAGCAAAACCCGACACACTCCAGGAATCGAACGGCGTCAGAGCGGTACTACCGCCCACCAAGCGGTATTATCACTGAAAGCGGTACTACCGCCCAGAGAACGGTACTACCGCCTGCCTGTGTGTAGCGTTTGGCCGAGGCCCATGTACTGCTTTCGCCCCTAACTTACCCCTTGGAGGTCCTAGACTATAAATAGACCTTCCCTCATCCTTTCTAGGGTTAGCTTTGGATTTGCTCATATTTCGGTGTGAGAGCCTTTGCTCATCCCCGTGGCTACTTCTCCTCGGAGATCAGGACCTCTACGGAGAAGATCCCCACGCGGATCCAAGACCCCCTTTTAGGGCGGACCCCATCAAGACCTCCTCGCGGAGAAGATCGGCTACTCGTGTATCCTTACCTTTGTTGATCTTGAACCTTGTGCCACTCTATGTGTTTGATAATCTAGCACTTGTGTGATTGTTTTCTTGTCGGTTGAGTGTTGTCCCTTGTTCCTCCCCGTGATTTCCTCGTGTTCTTCCACTCGTTCTTCGTGATTTCCCCGTAGGATCCGCTCCAACGTGAAAGATCGCCCATGTAGGGTTACGCCCTACATCATCATGGTATCATGAGCCACGTTGATCACGTTATTGGAGCCCCTACCCCTCTTTTTCTAGCTTGATTTTGTTGTTTTTGTCCTAATTCCGAAAATTCCCCACAAAAATAGCCCCAATTTTTTTTGTGATTTGTTAGTGTGATGAAATTTTGTTGATTTTGATCCGTGGATTTGCTTGGTTTCGAGTCGATCTAGCATCTCCCCAAGTTTCACCTCTTTCCATCCACAAAATCCATCGAATTTTGACCCCGAAATCACCCATTTCCGCCCCAAAATCGCACAACGATTCGAGCAATCGAGAAAATCCCGACACGAGCGGTACTACCGCCCTCCTAGCGGTACTACCGCTGAGTACGGCACTACCGCCAGCCCTCGTTCAGCCGAAATAGTCGAAAAATCCAGACACGAGCGGTACTACCGCCCTCCCCAGCGGTACTACCGCCCTGGCCAGTTTCAGCCTTCCGACTTTCACCATTTTCATCATAACTTTTCACTCCGAACTCCGATTTGAGTGTTCTTTTGCTCGTTTTGAAGCTATCGACGTGCCCGAGGTCCTCCCTTGGTTTCACCACCTTTTGACACCATAAAATTTTCCGAACATCGGCATCTTTGCCTAGGTCTTAAACCACATCATCCGCTATACCACCTCCACTTTCCGCTACCACATTATCGCTTTTGGTCTTTGAGAATTTGAGTTGTGGTTCTCGTGTCCTATTGTGTTTCGGCTATATAGGTACGGTTCGACGTCAACATCACCACCACTCATCTTCACCAAGGACTCATCATCGTCAAGGACGGTAACCTCGACGACATCTTTGTCATCTCTCGCAATTGCATTGATAACCACATAGCCTTACTTTTATGTTGCTTACCCATCGAGACTAGCCATTGAGTATTGCCGCAACGTGACTTGTGCACCTTAGTGATCATACTCCATAGCATACATAGCATACCATAGTGGTGCATATCTTGAGATCAACTTGTGTGTCACAATGTTGTCATAGCATACACAATTGCTATCTTGGTTCGTGAAGTTTGCATAAGAAAAGAGCTCAAAAGTGAAAGAGCCACCCAAGCTTTTAAGCAAAGAGGAAAGATAAGCAAAGAGCTTATAAGCAAGAACCATAGCATCATACAACATTAAGATTGTCATATCCGATCATCTTGGATCATAGCACCAAATATCATACATATAGCATACTTGGGATAGAGATCGTTGCATTTTTGCCTAATAGGTTGTGCACAAGTTCGCAGATCCGCCTTTTGTGCAATCGTGCTAGCGTCTCTCTAGTATTGTGCAACAAGAGCATTCTCGTGGTTTCCACATTTTGGCTCACCTTTGGTTTGCACAATCCCACTTATCTATTTATGTGTGTGTTTCCGTGTACCACTACTTGCTTGGTCTACTTGTTACATTTGCGAATTTATAATCTTTTTCAACTTTATTGAGTCTCACTTATAATCGCATCAAATTTTGTGCCACCATCCTAACCGAGCTCCACCATAAGCTTTCATTTGTGTAGGTGTGAGAACCGACAAGAATCGGTACCAAGAGTGCTATTTCATTGTCCGCATTTGAGTGAACTTGATTCATTTTCAACATCGGTCAAAGGTACATTGGTATAAGTTCTTTCCGCTCTACCACTCACATCTTGTTTGGAATGATGGATAGGCCAAGTTCTTCTACCAACCCACTCTTCATCGAGCAAGACGACGACATGTCCTCATACGTCACCAAGAGCCACCTCTTTGGTGCACAACGAAGCGTTGCACCAAGAACAACAAGCAATGAGCGATCAGATCGACAACCTCGCCACCGACTTGCGACTCTCCGAGCAACGACAAGAGACTACTTGACAACAAGTTCGAGGCTCACAAGGAAGAGAATGATGCAAGAATGGACGAGATCCGCGTTGATGAGAACACGCATCATTCCACTTCTTCATCATCAAGACGGAGCCGCCGAGTCGACATTCCGACGACACCTTCTACGACTCAAGTACACCGTCATCGAACACTCCTCGACGAGCCAAGGCCAAGACCGCTATGCATCTCGCAACCCGCTACATGACAAGCATTCACAAGAGCAAGTTGATGATCAAGTTCCTCGTCCTCAATCAAACCAAGAGGCTTTTGCTCAAGCCCAAGAACGACAACGCCTTCGCCGCCAACAAGAGGAAGAAAGAGCACGTCGTCACCAAGATTTAACAAGACGCCAAGGCTCAATGTCTTCAACAACAACAACGTGAAGCGCAAGCTCTTGAGGCGCAACATGCACTTCAAGAATCAAGTAGAGCCTTCGCCAATCGCAATCGCGAACGGCGCAATCAAGAGGAAGCCCTTCGAGAAGAAATCCAAGAGAGGAACTACCAACCTCATGTACAACGTCAAGTTCCTCAAGCTCCTCCACAAGCTCGTCAAGCTCCACCTCAACATCAAGTTCAACAAGAGCAAGTTGATCATGGTCTTCCTCCGCATCAAGAGCAACATGAAGACGATTACAATCCACGTCAAGGACGTCATCATCAACATCGCCAACAACACAATGAAGAGCAACGCTACGGCAAGCTAAAATTCACCATGCCCAAGTTCAATGGAAGCAATGACCCCGAAGACTACCTCTCATGGGCATTGAAGGTTGAATAAATCTTCCGCTTGCACAACTACGATGAAGCGAAGAAAATCGCTATGGCATCACTTGAGTTCCAAGATTATGTGCTCATATGGTGGGAACAAATCATTGAGCGACGACAAGCAAGAGGTGAACCCCCAATCACCACTTGGGCTCAAATGAAGGATGTCATGCGAGCACGTTTTGTGCCAACCTACTACAACCGTGACCTCTTCGAGAAACTCCAACTACTCAAGCAAGGAACAAAGAGCGTTGAAGAATACTACAAGGAGATGGAGATAGCCATGATTCGAGCCAACGTCAAGGAAGATGATGAGCAAACTATGGCACGTTTCTTGAATGGACTCAATCATCCCATCAAGAAGATCGCCGACTTCCAACCATACTCAACCCTCATTGAGCTCGTGCATCAAGCTACAAATGCGGAACGCCAAGTGCAAGATGACTTCAAATACGCCAAGTACTCATCCAAGACCTACGGCTTCCCCAACAATCAAGCTTCAACGACTCCTCCAACATCTACACCAACCAAGCTTCCTTCAAGAAACGACGACAAGTCAAGTTACAAGAAGACATCGACAAGTTCAAGTCGTCCTCCTCCTACTACAAGCAACCTCAAGCCGCGTGCTTCATCCTCTACTCCGACCGATGAGACCATCAATACAAGCTCCTTCAAGTGTTTCACTTGCGGCGGCCGAGGCCACAAGTCATCTGAATGCACCAACAAGCGCACCATGATCCTCAACGACGATGGCACATATGACTCTATGAGTGAAGAGGAAATGGAAGCCCTTGAGCAAGTGGCCATGCACCGGCAAGTGAATGAAGATGAAGATGATCAAGTCTTTTGTGATGAGGATTCGAGCCCCGCTCTCGTTGTCTCCAAGGTCTTGACTCTTCAACATCAACAAGAAGAAGACCAACGATGCCACATCTTCCACACAAAAGCCGGCATCAATGGACGGTCCATCAAGATCATCATCGATGGAGGTAGTTGCCACAACTTGGCAAGTGAAGAACTATGCTCCAAGCTACAATTGGTCAAGAGGAAGCACCCACACCCCTACAAGGTTCAATGGCTAAGTGACTCGGCACTATCTGAGTCGAGCATACGGTCCAAGTCTCCTTCAAAATTGGTGCTTATGAAGACACTTTGGAGTGTGATGTGGTCCCAATGACCATTTGCCACCTCCTTCTTGGTCGACCATGGCAATTCGACCGTGGTGTCATCCACAATGGGCGAACCAATCACTATAGCTTCAAGATGAAAGGGAAGGAGTATGTGCTACGACCTATGTCTCCTAGTCAAGTGATAGCCGACAAGCAAGCCACACATCATAGAGAAAAGAGTGAGAAAGTGATCCACCCAAAAGTGAGTGAGAGCCACAAGCCAAATTTGAGAGACACTCGCCATTATAGTGATTTTTCGCAAAAAAAAAGAGCAGCGCAAAAAAAAAAGCAGCGCAAAAAAAAAGGAGTGCGAAAGAAAAAATTCCAGAGTGTGCTTTTCCCTTGTTTACGTGCAGCGCCGTGATTTTGTTAGTGTTCTAGGCTCGCGTCTAGCACGGTCTAGCCTAGGACCAGCAGAGAAGACCGTCGTTGAGCGTTTATTCAACTTTGCATCTCTGAATTGATTATTGCTGACCCTTTTGCTACCATATTATAAGCCTTCCCAGCTCCACATACATCTACATCGTGCGCTTGACTCTCCCAGTAATCGCTCTATCCAAGCTTTGAGAATTTTGACTACATCGGTTGCCGATCACCGCCTTCTGCTGGGTAAGAACTGGTAAGAATTTGAGATTTGCTTGACGGATTTGTGATCGTCCACCACACCACCACCACCACTTCCTAGTAGTCTGTCAATCATATTCTTGTGTGTTTCTATTGCTGCTAACCATGGCAGGATCACAAGTCGACGTGGATCGATCGGGAGAACATGACAAACAAAGCGCTACATGATAAGTTTCAACAAATGATGAGTGAACAGGTGGAAGATGTGCTAAATAGAATTGAAGAGGCCATGGATAAGATAGATGGCATGGAGAAGGCGTTCGAAACAAAGATCGATAACAAGTTTAATGAATTGCTCGCGCGTCTACCACCACCACCACCGGCGGCACCTAACGCACCTCTACTACAACAACAAGGACTTCCTCCACATCGCGAAACAGCCCTCCGCCGAGCTTCTCGTGTCCTTATTCAGCTCGCCAAGCTTTGGTGCTCTGTTGATACTTCGTGGCTCCTGCTGCTGCGGTGGGGAGGATGATTATGTGAGAGATTACGAGGATGAGGTTGATCAACATCGAACTACGTGCAACCACCAGCACCACAACCACCGTGTCGCCCACATGCAAATAATGGCAATGTTAGGGCTCCCCTTCAGTACGAGATCATGACCATCTCCCTAAACTGAAATTGAATATTCCACCATTTGAGGGTAGATATGTTCCTGATATATATCTTACTTGGGAGTTAGAAACTGAACAACGACTTACATGTTTACAATATCCCGAGGAGAGACGTGTTCTGCTGCTGTTTGTGCTTTCACTAGCTTTGCATGTGTTTGGTGGTCGAACATTGTAGATTATATCCTGTTCCGCTACTTGGGCTGCTTTGAAAACTGCTATGCGTACTCGTTGGGTTCCACCATATTATCAGCGTGAATTACTTCAAAATTGCAGCGCTTAAGACAAGGAAAAATTCGGTAGAAGAATATTATCAGGAATTACAAACCGGCTTGATTAGATGTGGTATTGTTGAGGAGAATGAAGCTATGCTTGCACGTTTTACGGGTGGATTAAATAGAGAGATTCAGACCATTCTAGACTACAAGGATTATAATAATATCACTCGATTATTCCATCTTGCTTGTAAAGCTGAACGTGAAGTGCAGGATCGATGTGCCTTGGCGCGGACTAACTTTTCTCGCAGGTCGACCTTCCTCATGGACACCACGTCGTCATCTACTTCCACACGTTCTACTACACGGCACCTCCGTCGGCTGCCACCTCCAACCGTGATACAAGAAAGCAGGCACAACCACCACTATCGCCAAGAGTACACTGCTGGGCCTACAGAGCTCTTCTTCTTCCATGGCGTCAACAGGGCACACAAGTGATATTATTTGTCGTCGTTGTAAGGGAAGAGGACATTTTATGAGAGAATGCCAATCTCAGCGTGTGATGATTGCTCACGAGGATGGTGGGTATGAGTCTGCTAGTGACTATGATGAAGAGACTTTGGCTCTTATTACACATGAAGAACACGGTGGAGATGATTCTGATCATGAGACGCAATACATGGCTGTGAAGATGCCGACAGTATGAATGTTTAGTTGCTCAACGTGTTTTGAGTGTGCAGGTTACACAAGCTGAGCAAAATCAGAGGCATAACTTGTTCCATACAAAGGGAGTTGTGAAGGAAAGTTCTATTCGCGTCATCATAGATGGAGGGAGCTGCAACAACTTGGCTAGCATGGATATGGTGGAGAAGCTTTCTCTCACCACAAGACCACATCCACATCCTTACTACATCCAATGGTTCAACAACAGCGGCAAGGTTAAGGTAACACGTACTGTTCGTGTGTATTTTAGTATCTCTACATATACTGATTATGTTGATTGTGATGTGGTACCTATGCAAGCATGTTCCTTATTACTTGGTAGACCATGGCAATTTGCTAAAAATTCTGTACACCATGGTAGAAACAATCAGTATACTCTTGTTCACAAGGATAAAAATATTACTTTGCTTCCTATGACTCCTGATTCCATTTTGAAAGATGATATTAATAGAGCTAATAAAGAAAAACAGGAGAAAAATAAGAGTGAAAATCAGATTGTGGCAAAAGAATTTGAGCAAAAAATGAAGCCTAATAATAAACCATCTAATGTTGCTTCTGAAATTAAACTGAAAAGTGCATGTTTATTTGCCACCAAATCTGATATTGATGAGCTAGATTCTAGCAAATCTGTTTGCTATGCTTTTGTGTGCAAAGAGGCATTATTTTCATTCGAGGACGTGCCTTCCTCTTTGCCCCTGCTGTCACTAACATTTTGCGGGAGTTCGCCGACGTCTTCCCACAAGACGTGCCACTAGGATTACCACCTATTCGAGGGATTGAGCATCAAATTGACTTAATTCCGGTGCATCGCTACCCAACCGCTGCGCCATACCATACCAATCCAGAGGAGACGAAGGAGATTATCGTCAAGTACAGGAGCTGCTCGACAAAGGTTATATACGCGAATCTCTTAGTCCTTGTGCTGTTCCTATTATACTAGTGCCTAAAAAGGATGGTACGTCGTATGTGTGTTGATTGTAGAGGCATTAATAATATTACTATTCGTTATCGTCATCCTATTCCTAGGCTAGATGATATGCTTGATGAATTGAGTGGCTCTACAATATTCTCCAAAGTTGATTTGCGTAGTGGATACCATCAAATTCGCATGAAATTGGGAGATGAATGGAAAACAGCATTTAAAACTAAGTTTGGATTATATGAGTGGTTAGTCATGCCTTTTGGGTTAACTAATGCACCTAGTACTTTCATGAGATTAATGAACGAAGTTTTACGTGCTTTCATTGGACGATTTGTGGTAGTTTACTTTGATGATATACTGATTTATAGCAAATCTTTGGAAGAACATTTGGAACATTTACGTGTTGTTTTTAATGCTCTACGTGATGCACGTTTGTTTGGTAACCTTGGGAAGTGCACCTTTTGCACCGACCGAGTATCTTTTCTTGGCTATGTTGTTACTCCACAGGAATTGAAGTTGATAAAGCCAAGATTGAAGCTATTGAGAGTTGGCCGCAGCCCAAAACGGTCACACAAGTGAGGAGTTTTCTTGGACTCGCTGGTTTCTATAGGCGTTTTGTGAGAGACTTTAGCACCATTGCTGCACCTCTCAATGAGCTTACAAAGAAGGATGTGCCTTTTGTTTGGGGTACCGCACAGGAAGAAGCCTTCACGGTATTGAAAGATAAGTTGACACATGCTCCTTTACTCCAACTTCCTGACTTTAATAAGACTTTTGAGCTTGAATGTGATGCTAGTGGAATTGGATTAGGAGGTGTGTTATTACAAGATGGCAAACCTGTTGCATACTTTTCTGAAAAATTGAGTGGGCCTAGTCTGAACTATTCTACTTATGACAAAGAATTATATGCTCTTGTTCGGACTTTAGAGACATGGCAACATTATTTATGGCCCAAAGAATTTGTTATACATTCTGATCATGAATCTTTGAAACATATTAGAAGTCAAGCTAAACTGAATCATAGACATGCTAAATGGGTTGAATTCGTTGAGACTTTCCCTTATGTCATTAAACACAAGAAGGGTAAAGAAAATGTTATTGCTGATGCTTTGTCTCGTCGCTATACTATGCTTTCACAACTTGACTTCAAAATATTTGGTTTGGAGACCATCAAAGATCAATATGTGCATGATGCTGATTTTAAAGATGTAATGCAGAATTGTAAAGAAGGAAGAACATGGAACAAGTTCGTTATTAATGATGGTTTTGTGTTCCGTGCTAACAAGCTATGCATTCCTGCTAGCTCTGTTCGTCTTTTGTTGTTGCAGGAGGCGCATGGAGGAGGATTAATGGGACACTTTGGCGTCAAGAAGACGGAGGATATACTTGCTACACATTTCTTTTGGCCAAAGATGAGACGGATGTTGAGCGTTTTGTTGCTCGCTGCACTACATGTCAAAAAGCTAAGTCACGACTCAATCCTCATGGTTTGTATATGCCTTTGCTGTGCCTAGTGTTCCTTGGGAGGATATATCTATGGACTTTGTTTTAGGTTTACCTCGAACAAAGAAGGGAGGATAGCATATTTGTTGTCGTGGATAGATTCTCGAAAATGGCACACTTTATACCATGTCATAAAAGCGATGATCTTTGTTAATGTTGCTGATTTGTTCTTTCGTGAAATTATTCGCTTGCATGGTGTGCCAAATACTATTGTTTCAGATCGTGATACTAAATTTCTTAGCCACTTTTGGAGATGTTTATGGGCTAAGTTGGGGACTAAACTGCTTTTAGTACTACTTGTCACCCCAAACCGATGGACAAACTGAAGTAGTCAATAGAACATTGTCTACTATGCTTAGGGCTGTTTTGAAGAATAATAAGAAAATGTGGGAAGAATGCTTGCCTCATATTGAATTTGCTTATAATCGTTCATTGCATTCTACTACTAAGATGTGCCCTTTTGAAATTGTGTATGGCTTCCTACCTCGTGCACCTATTGATTTGTTGCCTCTTCCATCTTGGAGAAGGTTAATTTTGATGCTAAAGAACGTGCTGAATTGATTTTAAAAATGCATGAGATAACTAAGGAAAACATTGAGCGATGAATGCTAAATACAAACTTGCTGGAGATAAGGGTAGAAAACATGTTGTCTTTGCACTGGAGATCTTGTTTGGTTACATTTGCGTAAGGATAGGTTTCCTAATTTGCGCAAATCAAAGCTAATGCCACGTCTTTGATGGTCCATTTTAGGTGTTAGAGAAAATAAATGATAATGCATATAGACTTGAGCTGCCTGCAGATTTTGGGGTTAGTCCCACTTTTAACATTGCAGATTTGAAGCCTTATTTGGGTGAGGAAGATGAGCTTCCGTCGAGGACGACTTCATTTCAAGAAGGGAGGATGATGAGGACATCAATACCATTGTTACACCCACAGCCCCTCTGCTACATATCTTGGACCAATTACTAGAGCTCAAGACGCCAATTAAATTATCAGTACTTTCGTTTCTTGGTATTGATTCTAATGTTCATGAGAATATGATGCTTCCTAAATTGGATACATTTGTTTTGCTTACAAATGAAGGCCCTAGCTTGGAGAAGGATGGACATTGAGCAAGAACAAGCATGGAGATAATGCCATGCAAGGGGAACAAGAACGGAGTTACAAGTGATGATTTCAGGACTTTGAAGCCACCATAAGGAGTGCATGAAGCCTTGGACGAAATATACAAGATGCCACTTCATAAATTTCGTCTAGAGGCTATTCTAGGTGCTGCGTCACCTTATTATTGGGCCAGGCCCATGTATTTTCGAAATACTTAAGTATAGGCTGTTTTTAGAGTCCGTATGTGTGGGGAAACAAGAGATAGGGTTGATTTCGGACCCCTCCACCAAGGGCCACGAAATTCCCCCCCTCTTCCTACATATATACAGCCCTTAGGGCACCGTTAAGACCTTGGGTTTTGTTTAGATTAAAAGTTCGCCATAGCTGCAACTTCGCGTACTTCGTTTGTGTTCAAAGGCGTCACAGAACCCCACCTTGATCAATAAAGCTTTCATCTTATATTCGCAATATCCAGATTACAATCTCAGTTTCTTGCTTGTTCTTCGTTTGCTCGCAGGAAACAGACCCTCGTGGTCAGGTTGATCGTGCTCCGGCGTGGTCAATAACCTCTCGGAGTTGGTTTAGCGATTGCTAAGGCGCGACGTCCTCGCACGTTCGTAGTCGGATCGTCAAAGTCGACTTCCTCCAAAGCGAAAACCAACATCTCATCGAAAGACGGGACACCTTAGCCTCTATCATTTACTTTGATGATATTCTTGTGTTTAGCAAAACCATGAAAGAGCACATCAATCATGTAAAATCTGTGTTGCAAACTCTTCGCAAGGAAAGCCTTTATGCAAACTTGAAAAAATGCACTTTTGGAGTCGACAAAGTGGTTTTCTTGGGTTTTGTTGTTTCCTCAAAGGGTGTCCATGTTGATGAATCTAAAATTGAAGCAATCAAAACTTGTCCCCAACCCACCAATTTGCAACAAGTGCGAAGTTTTCTTGTTGCAAATTGGTGGGTTGGGGCCAAGTTTTGATTCCTTCAATTTTAGATTCATCAACATGGACACCCTTTGAGGAAACAACAAAACCCAAGAAAACCACTTTGTCCACTCCAAAAGTGCATTTTTTCAAGTTTGCATAAAGGCTTTCCTGTTTGCAACATAGATTTTACATGATTGATGTGCTCTTTCATGGTTTTGCTAAACACAAGAATATCATCAAAGTAAACCACGACAAAGACTCCAATATAAGGACGAAGCACATGATGCATAAGGCGCACAAAAGTACCGGGAGCTTCCGAAAGACCCATAGGCATCACTAACCATTCATATAAACCGAATTTGGTTTTGAAAGCAGTTTTCCATTCATCACCCTCTTGTATGCGGATTTGATAATAGCCACTTTTAAGATCAATTTTTGAGAAAAAGTTGGCTCCACTAAGTTCATCAAGCATGTCATCTAAGCGAGGAATGGGATGCCTATATCGAATGGTAATAGCATTGATAGGTCTACAATCGGAACACAAGTGGAAACTTCCATCGGGCTTAGGCACAAGAATAACGGGAACGGCACAAGGACTTAAGCTTTCACGTACATGGCCGTTGTCGATGAGTTGTTGTACTTGCCGTTGAATTTCCTTGGTTTCTTCGGGATTGACTCGGTATGGAGCTTTGTTTGGTAGAGGCGCTCCGGGGAGGAGGTCGATTCGATGCTCAATGCCTCGAAGAGGAGGTAGACCCGGAGGTAGCTCATCGGGGAAAACATCTTGGAATTCCTACAAAAGAGATTGAAACACCAAAGGTAGCTCGTGAATGGTGTTAGTGTTTGGTTCTCCATCCTTGCACACAAGGACAAAGTGCATCACGGTAGATGGGTTCTCACACACTTCTCTCATCTCAGTTTTGGTGGCAAATAGAATGAGGTTTTTCTCTCTAGGCGAAGAGTCGCTCAAATTTGGCTTGTGGCTCTCACTCACTTTTGGGTGGGTCACTTTCTCACTCTTGTCTCTATGATTGGTGGCTTGTTTGTCGGCTATCACATGACTAGGAGACATAGGTCGTAGCACATATTATTTCCCCTTCATCTTGAAGCTATAGTGATTGGTGCGCCCATTGTGGATGACACCACGGTCGAATTGCCATGGTCGACCTAGAAGGAGATGGCAAACGGTCATTGGGACCACATCACATTCCAATGTGTCTTCATAAGCACCAATTTTGAAGGAGACTTGGACTGTATGCTCGACTCGTATAGTGCCGGAGTCACTTAGCCATTGAACCTTGTAGGGGTGCGGGTGCTTCCTCTTGACCAATTGTAGCTTGGAGCATAGTTCTTCACTTGCCAAGTTGTGGCAACTACCTCCATCGATGATGACCTTGATGGACCGTCCATTGATGCCGGCTTTTGTGTGGAAGATGTGGCATCGTTGGTCTTCTTCTTGTTGATGTTGGAGAGTCAAGACCTTGGAGACAACGAGAGCGGGGCTCGAATCCTCGTCACAAAAGACTTGATCATCTTCCTCTTCATTCACTTGCCGGTGCATGGCCACTTGTTCAAGGGCTTCCATTTCCTCTTCACTCATGGAGTCATATGTGCCATCGTCGTTGAGGATCATGGTGCGCTTGTTGGTGCATTCGTATGACTTGTGGCCTCGGCCACCGCAAGTGAAACACTTGAAGGAGCTTGTTTTGATGGTCTCATCGGTCGGAGTAGAGGATGAAGCACGCGGCTTGAGGTTGCTTGTAGTAGGAGGAGGACGACATGAACTTGTCGATGTCTTCTTGTAACTTGACTTGTCGTCGTTTCTTGAAGAAATCTTGGTTGATGTAGATGTTGGAGGAGTCGTTGAAGCTTGGTTGTTGGAGAAGCCGTAGGTCTTGGATGAGTATTTGGCGTACTTGAAGTCATCTTGCACTTGGCGTTCCGCCTTTGTAGCTTGATGCACGAGCTCAATGAGGGATGAGTATGGTTGGAAGTCGGCGATCTTCTTGATGGGATGTGATGAGGACATGATTACCTTGGATACGACCAAAAATATTGCATACATGTATATTAGTGAGGTGATTGCTAATGCAAACTATGCAATAATTTATTTATGTCATCCAAGACAAAAATACTTCACAAACTTTTGTGCCATGTCTAATTGCAGGTGTATGGGACATTTGTACAATCCACATATGAAGATAAGGGAGAAAGAGATGTTTACCTGCTGTTCAAAAAGTTCTCTCACGTCACTTTTGGCCCAAGAGAAGATAGAGTCCAAGTCTCTCACGTTCTGGACTCAGATTCGGACTGCACAGACATACCTGACTCAAAACGTCTATAACTTTTTCATACGGACTCCAAATTGGTTGATTCTTTTTTTGTTGGAAAATAGATTTCGTGCATTTTCCAACCCAATTGGAATCACCTTAAAATCCGTCCGGAGCGTTGAGTTATAGACGAAACAATCTGATGCTGCAGCAGAATCCGAGTCAAACTACAAGTCCAAAGGTGTTACGTCACCTCCGCTTGGGCCCATTGGCCTTGTACGACCTAGGGTTAGTTTTAGGCTGCCTTGGGACGTCCTCCCACCTCCTTGGCCGCCACCCCTTGCTCCTATATAAGTAGATCCATCTAGTAGCTTTTTCCTTGGGTTTTGTTTAGATTAAAAGTTCGCCATAGCTGCAACTTCGCGTACTTCGTTTGTGTTCAACGACCAGACAAAGGCGTCACAGAACCCCACCTTGATCAATAAAGCTTTCATCTTATATTCGCAATATCTAGATTGCAATCTCAGTTTCTTGCTTGTTCTTCGTTTGCTCGCAGGAAACAGACTCTCGTGGTCAGGTTGATCGTGCTCCAGCGTGGTCAATAACCTCTCGGAGTTGGTTTAGCGATTGCTAAGGCGCGACGTCCTCGCACGTTCGTAGTCGGATCGTCAAAGTCGACTTCCTCCAAAGCGAAAACCAACATCTCATCGAAAGACGAGACACCTTTGCCTATATCAAGTGGTATCAGTTTTCAGGTTGCTCGGTGAGAATTTCCAATTATCCCTAGATTAGATTTATTTTCTTACCTATTGTCCAAGAAAAAACCACAAAAAAAGTTAGATCTATTCATTCTTTGTCC
Organism: Aegilops longissima; assembly: GCA_021605205.1. Lineage (NCBI taxonomy): Eukaryota > Viridiplantae > Streptophyta > Magnoliopsida > Poales > Poaceae > Aegilops > Aegilops longissima. The sequence continues at coordinate 112,565 of JAHIAM010004509.1, forward strand.
AAGCCAGTCTGAGCCTTTGCAGTTTTCTTTTCATTGTTTGCATTATTGAATTATCGGTTGCATCGTCGTGTCGAGTTGCTGGTCTTAGTGTCTAGTTCGTTTAGAGTTTCGAGTTCTGTTCACATTAGTCACGCCGCCGCTGTATCGTTATCCCTTCCGTTGACCACCATCCATCCATCAATTTCCACCACGTGCTACCCACCGTTCATTGCCATAACCATAGTTGAGATCGTTCACATCTTCACTTGATCCAATCTGCATCTTATCTAGTTTGTTTGGAAAGAGGGAGAGAGAGAAAAAGAGAGAAAAAAAAAGTAAAAGAAAAAAGTCAGAGAAAAAAAAAGAGAAAGAAAAGAAAAATAAGTGTGAGAAAAAAGAGAAGAAAAAAAAGAAAGTTTGGATCTATCTAGACTCAATCTCGTAGCTGAATTCGGATTGGAATCTGTTTTGTGCACTGTTCAATAAAACAGGCATAACTTCCTCATCTGAAGTCCGTTTTGGCTCATGAGTACTCAAATTAAAGCTAGAGACGAGCCGCATCTAAATAGTTGCAGAAGCTTGTTCAATATTTGGCACCTCAAAATCGGCTCCTAAATAGGTCTTTTGCCTCCAAGTTCGTGAACACAGCTTATTCCAGTTTTTCAAACCAGTTTTAGAATTTTTGACTCCTCATATCAACTCGAATTGAGTGATTCTTTTGAATTGGAAAGCTTGAGTTAGTAGCGTTCTTTTAAAAAGTTATCAGAAAATTGGCTCAAACTTTTCAAGAGGAAAATTGAGAGAGAGTTGTTTTATATCCTGCTTGGCAGTTGTTTTCATCATTATCTTTCTTGCCGTTGTGATCTTCACTTATATCTTGCTGTCCAGAGCTACTTATTATCCTTCATTGATGCTAGTTGTGCTACGCCGTGACCTCATTAGTGTTTTAGGCTCGCGTCTCTAGTCTGGTCTAGCCTAGGACCAGCACAGTACCGTCGTTGAGCGTTTATTCAACATTGCATCTCTGAATTGATTATTGATAATCTTTTGCTACCATATATAGCCAACCCAGCTCCACATATTTCTACACCGTGTATACGTACGTTCCCCTGGCAATCGCTTTACACAATCTTCGTAGTTATTTGACATTGCTGGTTGCTGTCACCACCTGCTGCATGGTAAGAACTTGTAAGATATTGATATTTGCTATCTGTGAGCGTTTTACCACCACATCCTAGTAGTTCATAGGAACATTATTCTCGAATTTTGTTTCTTGTTTCTACTAATCATGACAGGTTCGGAGATAGAAGTTCTTGGATGACGGACACATCTCCACCATCACGAGAGTTGGGACAACACACACAAGCATATGGTCAGGTTATGTCTTTACCATCATTTGAGGTAGATTTAATCCTGCTATTTATCTAGCTTGGGAGCTTGAATTAGAAGAAGTTTTTAGTCACCATGATTTTTCTGAACTTGAGAGAGTACGAGCTACCACTAGAGCATTTACTGGTTTTGCTTCTGTTTGGTGGAGTGTACATTGTAAGAAAAACATTGATAACCAACCCACAACTTGGAAAGTTTTGAAAGCTGTAATGAGACAACAATTTTTTCCTCCTTACTATCGTCGTGAATTGCTTCGCAAATTGGAACAATTAAAACAAGGTAGTAACACTGTTCATGCTTACTACCAAGAGTTCAAATCTTATATGCGTCATTGTGACATAGAAGAATCCGAGGATGATACAATGAATAGATTTTTTGGTGGTTTGAACCATGATATCCGTGCAAGATTTCACTATATTCCTCGTTGCATTACTGGTATGTATGTTCGCGCTTGTACCTTTGAGAGACAGATACAGGAGGATGCATTGGGTGACTACAACAACTACTATTCCAGTTCATGCTCACCATATCCGGTTGGTTCCTCCACCGTTGCACCAACTAGAGCAGCCCCACCCCAGATTGTGAGCGCGACATCATCTCAAGTGTATGGTGCATTGTCAACGCCCGTACCTACATCACCTATGTCTTTGCGACAAGGTAACTGTAAAGGTATTAATGATATAACTTCACATGAGAATGATGCATCCCTAGTTAACTTGAATGCATCATGTGTTGAGTTAACTGGTGATTTGAGCAGATCACCTATTTTAGAGAATCTTGATACTATCATGAATGCGTCATGTGATCAAACAACTGAAATACCAACAATTTTGAGTGCACCCATTGAATTAACTATTGATGCAAAAGAATCAATGTTTAATCATTTTGATATGACCTCTAATCTTGGTGATGATTCTGTGTCGAATGACTTATTGCATGTTTGCTTATTTAAGCATGTTGTAGCATGTAAACTTGATGCAAGTAAGGTTTATTCACCAATGTTGGGATGGTTTAATGATGAACATTGTCAATCTTTTGAAATGAATAAGAGCTTCACCTATATGTGCAAACTGAGTTGTAATATTTTCATGCCTTCTACTTCTTGTGATAATGTTTTGGCTTTAGATTTTATGAACTATGCAAGTTACTCATCTATTCATGTGTCATATGTGCAAAAAGCAAGGGAAGTAAAAATGGATGACATATACATATACAACATGTACACCTTGTCTCTTTTGTTAGCCATATTTCAGACTAAGCAACGCCGAGGACGGCTTTGTTTTCAAGAAGGGGAGGATGATGAGGACATGATTACCTTGGATACGACCAAAAATATTGCATACATGTATATTTGTGAGGTGATTGCTAATGCAAACTATGCAATAATTTATTTATGTCATCCAAGACAAAAATACTTCACAAACTTTTGTGCCATGTCTAATTGCAGGTGTATGGGACATTTGTACAATCCACATATGAAGATAAGGGAGAAAGAGATGTTTACCTGCTGTTCAAAAAGTTCTCTCACGTCACTTTTGGCCCAAGAGAAGATAGAGTCCAAGTCTCTCACGTTATAGACTCAGATTCGGACTGCACAGACATACCTGACTCAAAACGTCTATAACTTTTTCATACGGACTCCAAATTGGTTGATTCTTTCTTTGTTGGAAAATAGATTTCGTGCATTTTCCAACCCAATTGGAATCACCTTAAAATCCGTCCGGAGCGTTGAGTTATAGACGAAACAATCTGATGCTGCAGCAGAATCCGAGTCAAACTACAAGTCCAAAGGTGTTACGTCACCTCCGCTTGGGCCAATTGGCCTTATACGACCTAGGGTTAGTTTTAGGCTGCCTTGGGACGTCCTCCCACCTCCTTGGCCGCCACCCCTTGCTCCTATATAAGTAGATCCATCTAGTAGCTTTTTCCTTGGGTTTTGTTTAGATTAAAAGTTCGCCATAGCTGCAACTTCGCGTACTTTGTTTGTGTTCAACGACCAGACAAAGGCGTCACAGAACCCCACCTTGATCAATAAAGCTTTCATCTTATATTCGCAATATCCAGATTGCAATCTCAGTTTCTTGCTTGTTCTTCGTTTGCTCGCAGGAAACAGACCCTCGTGGTCAGGTTGATCGTGCTCCGGCGTGGTCAATAACCTCTCGGAGTTGGTTTAGCGATTGCTAAGGCGCGACGTCCTCACACGTTCGTAGTCGGATCGTCAAAGTCGACTTCCTCCAAAGCGAAAACCAACATCTCATCGAAAGACGGGACACCTTTGCCTATATCAGGATGATTGAGTCCATTCAAGAAACGTGCCATAGTTTGCTCATCATCTTCCTTGACATTGGCTCGAATCATGGCTATCTCCATTTCCTTATAATATTCTTCAACGCTCTTTGTTCCTTGCTTGAGTAGTTGGAGTTTCTTGAAGAGGTCGCGGTTGTAGTAGGTTGGCACAAAACGTGCTCGCATGACATCCTTCATTTGAGCCCAAGTGGTGATTGGAGGTTCATCTCTTGCTTGTCGTCGCTCAATAATTTGTTCCCACCATATGAGCACATAATCTTGGAACTCAAGTGATGCCATAGCGATTTTCTTCGCTTCATCGTAGTTGTGCAAGCGGAAGATTTTGTCAACCTTCAATGCCCATGAGAGGTAGTCTTCGGGGTCATTGCTTCCATTGAACTTGGGCATGGTGAATTTTAGCTTGCCGTAGCGTTGCTCTTCATTGTGTTGTTGGCGATGTTGATGATGACGTCCTTGACGTGGAATGTACTCGTCTTCATGTTGCTCTTGACGCGGAGGAAGACCATGATCAACTTGCTCTTGTTGAACTTGAGGTTGAGGTTGAGCTTGACGAGCTTGTGGAGGAGCTTGAGGAACTTGACGTTGTACATGAGGTTGGTAGTTCCTCTCTTGGATTTCTTCTCGAAGGGCTTCCTCTTGATTGCGCCGTTTGCGATTGCGATTGGCGATTGCTCTACTTGATTCTTGAAGGGCACGTTGCGCCTCAAGAGCTTGCGCTTCACGTTGTTGTTGTTGAAGACGTTGAGCCTTGGCGTCTTGTTCGTCTTGGTGAAGACGTGCTCGTTCTTCCTCTTGTTGGCGACGAAGACGTTGTCGTTCTTGAGCTTGAGCAAAAGCCTCATGGTTTGATTGAGGAGGAGGAACTTGATCATCAACTTGCTCTTGTGAATGCTTGTCATGTAGCGGGTTGCGAGATGCATGACGGTCTTGACGAGCGGCACGACGAAGAGTGTTCGAAGTAGGTGTGCTTGAGTCGTAGAAGGTGTCGTCGGAGTGTCGACTCGAGCGGCTCCGTCTTGATGATGAAGAAGTGGAATGATGCCGGTTTCTCATCAACACGCGGATCTCGTCCATTCTTGCATCATTCTCTTGCTTGTGAGCCTCGAACTTGTTGTCGAAGTAGTCTCTTGTACGTTGCTCGGAGAGTCACAAGTCGGTGGCGAGGTTGTCGATGCGGTCGCTCATTGCTTGTTGTTCTTGGTGCAACGCTTGTTGTGCACCGAAGAGGTGGCTCTTGGTGACGTATGAAGTCATGTCGTCGTCTTGCTCGATGAAGAGTGGGTTGGTAGAAGAACTTGGCCTATCCATCATTCCAAGCAAGATGTGAGTGGTAGAACGGAAAAGAACTTATACCAATGTACCTTTGACCGATGTTGAAAACGAATCAAGTTCACTCAAATGCGGATAATGAAATAGCACTCTTGGTACCGATTCTTGTCGGTTCTCACACCTACACAAATAAAATCTTATGGTGGAGCTCGGCTAGGATGGTGGCACAAAATTTGATGCAATTGTAAGTGAGACTCAATAAAGTTGGAAATGATTCACAAATTTGCAAATGCAACAAGTAGACCAATAGCAAGATATGTTACACGAAAACACACGCGCAAATAGATAATATGGGGTTATGCAACCAAGGATGAGCCAAAATGTGGAATTCACCAAGATGCTCTTGTTGCACAACACTAGAGAGACGCTAGCATGATTGCACAATAGGCGGATACGAACTTGTGCACAACCTACTAAGCAAAAATGCAACAACTTCTATCCCAAGTATGCTATATGTATGGTGTGTCGATGTGTTGATCCAAGATGATCAAGTGTGACAATCTTAATGTTTTATGATGCTATGGTTCTTGCTCATAAGCTCTTTGCTTATCTTTCTCTCTTTGCTTAAAAGCTTGATTGGCTCTTTCTCTTTTGAGCTCTTTTCCTCATGCAAAACTTCACGAACCAAGATAGCAATTGTGTATGCGATGACAACTTTGTGACACACAAGTTGATGCTAAGACATGCACCACTTTGGTATGGTATTTATGCTATGGAGTATGATCACTAATGTGCACAAGTTACGGTGCCGGCAATACTCAATGGCTAGTCTCGATGGGTAAGCGACGCAAAAGTTGGGCTATGATGGTTATCAATGCAATTGCAAGTAATGACAAAGGTGTCGACGATGTTACCGTCCTTGGCGAAGATGAGCGGTGGTGATGTTGATGTTGAACCGTACCTAGATAGCCGAAACACAAAAGGATACGGAAAACCCCAACTCAAATTCTCAAGGCAAAAGTTGGCAACATTGTCGGAATTGGTAGTGGAAAAGGCTATGGTGGTGTTATGCGGAAGTGGTGGAGGTAAGTGGAAGTGTATGTGGGCACGGGACAAAATTTGGCGAAAGTTAGGCGGTGAACGGGGTGGTGGATGGGAATGTTTCCATCAGGGGCCGGAAATCCGGGCTAGAAGCCGGATGTCCGGGGCGCCGGATGTCCGGGGCGCCGGATGTCCGGGCTGATCGGGCCGGATGTCCGGGTTGCCGGATGTCCGGGCTGCTCGGGCCGGATGTCCGGGTTCCAAGAACACCGCGAGGAGAGGTCAAATCGGATCAAAATTTGAGCGAATTTGTGGATGGAGATTGTGGAAATGGTGGGGAAAAGCTAGATCTACCTGCAACACACGAAATCCACGAATCAAATCCAACAAAACTTCATCACACTAACAAATCACAAAAAAAATCTGGGGCTATTTTTGTGGGGAAATTTTCAGAATTAGGACAAAAACAACAAAATCAAGCTAGAAAAAGAAAGGTAGTGATAGAGGCAAAGGTGTCCCGTCTTTCGATGAGATGTTGGTTTTCGCTTTGGAGGAAGTCGACTTTGACAATCCGACTACGAACGTGCGAGGACGTCGCGCCTTAGCAATCGCTAAACCAACTCCGAGAGGTTATTGACCACGCCGGAGCACGATCAACCTGACCACGAGGGTCTGTTTCCTGCGAGCAAACGAAGAACAAGCAAGAAACTGAGGTTGCAATCTGGATATCGCGAATATAAGATGAAAGCTTTATTGATCAAGGTGGGGTTACTGTGGCGCTTTATGCGGTCGTTGAACACAAGCGAAATGCGAAGTTGCAGCTATGGCGAACTTTTAATCTAAACAAAACCCAAGGAAAAAGCTACTAGATGGTGTGCGCGAGCAGAATCCGAGTCAAACTACAAGTCCAAAGGTGTTACGTCACCTCCGCTTGGGCCCATTGGCCTTGTACGACCTAGGGTTAGTTTTAGGCTGCCTTGGGACGTCCTCCCACCTCCTTGGCCGCCACCCCTTGTTCCTATATAAGTAGATCCATCTAGTAGCTTTTTCCTTGGGATTTGTTTAGTTAAAAGTTAGCCATTGCAACTTCGTGTACTTCGTTTGTGTCCAACGACCAGACCAAGACCGCTTCCGGATCCCCACCTTTATCAATACTTCATATATATTTGCAATATTCAGATTGCTTTATCATATTCTTGCTTGTTCTTCGATTGCTTGTAGGAATAGTGATGTAGGGTGGAACCCTATAGCGTCGATCTTTCACGTTTGGAGGGATCCCACGGGAGAAATACGAAGAACACGGGGAAGAACGGGGAGAAATCACAAGGGGAAACACTCAAGAACAAGTCCAATCACACATCCACTAGACAATCAAACACACAAGATCACAAGGTACATGAACAACAAAGGGAAAGATACAAGGTAGAGTTCATCTCCGTGAGGAGGTCTTGAAGGGGTCCGCCCAAGAGGGGGTCTTGATGATATATCCCGCAGATCTTCTCCTAGATGGAGGTCTTGGCCTCCAATGGAGTAGGGTCTCTCTCTCAAGAGTAGAGGTAGGAGCAAAGCTCACCTAAGAATGAGCTATCATATTTGCTAACCCTAGAAAGGAAGTGGAGGTGGTCTATTTATAGTCTAAGCCACGAAGGGGTAAGTGGGAGAGGATACAAGGCCAAGGCCCGTGGCTGCGCATGCAGGCAGGGCGGTAGTACAGGCTCATGGCGGTAGTACCGCTTGAGCGGTAGTACCGCTTGGAGGGGCGGTAGTACCGCTCGTTCGAGCGCCAGGTTCTCTTCCTCCTTCTCTTCCATGCTTCCCTCATGGACGGTGTAGTCGTTCCTTGGCGCTTGCACTCCTCCTCGACATCGGTGAAGCTCCGACAATACTTATGCATGCACACGGAGAAGTGTCAAGTAGTATACCATCCTCGAAGGGGTCAAGTGAACACGTAAAGGAGAAGATTCACCTTTATGTATGAGAAGTAAAGGTTGCACGTGTCACTTGCCAAGCGGACTCTTGACATGGTGATGACCGAGGATGCTCCGCATCATCCCCTCCCCCTTGGGAAAGATCCGACCTCGGATCGAAGACCAAATCACCATGGGAAAGAGATAGCGTCGCCGTGTTGAAGTGGACGATCACCAAGTACTTGTCATCTTGAAGCTCGAAATGGGCACTCTCCAATGTCACACCGTCTTGTGATTCCTTCAAAAGGAGCAAATGGAACAAACACTTGGAAAAACAAATGTGGTTAGCGTTAGTGCAAAACCAAGCATTCAAGAGGTGATTCACCAAACAAGTGTCGTCATCAAGCATAGCATAGGGTGTGACAAAGGATTGTGACATGGCATGTAAGCATATGAATTGATCAAAATCAAGGTCATCATGGAAACAAACATGTAAACATGAGGTAGTGATGCAAATATGTGTGACAAGAGAATAAGCATTTACCTCAAGATCATAGCAATCATGTATAAAGCGCTCGACAAATGGTCGATGGTAGGCATAGGAAGTATTCACAACACCAAATAAAATGAAGTGTCTAAACACATGGGTCAAGTGCAAGACAATCCAAGCATAATGTGCATAGGGTGTAGTGAACATATTGTGGCACTCAACACAATAGAAAGAGCAATTGTTCATCATGTGTGAGGCAATCAGGTCAAGCATGTAGCAATCAATGTGACTTGGCATATGGGAAGGAATAACATTGTTGCAACCAAACATGTGATAGGAGAAAGTAATCCAAGAATTGGATGCAACACACAAGGTATATATGTCATGAAGCATGGAAATGTGGCAATCATGGGTGAAAGCAATATCTCGCACATGCGTGCAAATGGTGCAAGCAACACATGAAGTATGATCCACAATATCCAAGCTCAAGAAGGATGTCACCTTGAAGGCGTGTCCTTGTGCATTCTTCACAATGCGAAGTGGAAGCAAATACGTGTAGAAGCGAGTCGTGGTAGAATGTATGAGGCTCGCTCTCAAGAGCTCGAATGGTCAACTCACGTGAAGTGGAAGTCGACACAAAGTCCAAGTATCCTACACATGCACACAACAAAACAAAGAACGTATGCACATGGTAGATAAACACATCATCCATCATGATGGTTCTCATCTTTTGCACAAAACCATTAGAAGGACAAGTGCATGAGTAATATGATGCAACAATGGCAATATTCATGGCACTAGGTATATGGTGCAAAGAAGTAAGACAAGCATGCTTCACAAGAATTATGTCAAAATCTCCAAATATATGCGAGAATGCTATGGGGCAATCTCATGAGCAAGAAGAGAATCATTGTTGCACTCAATACATGGCAAATCATCTAGCATGAGGGAGGCAACACATAGAGATATATGACAAGAAGCAATATGAATCATGTGCAAAGCATATAGATGGTTGTCATCAACCGCTTTGAAATGGTGATGCAACATAAGCAAGCATAGTAATCAAGTCGTGCAAACTAGTGGAGCGAAGATGCAACACACTAGAAGAAATCATGTCAATCATGTCATGTAAACAAATAATAGGCATAGGGAATGCACATGACATATCGCAAGCACGAACACAAAGCAAGATCATAGTGTCATCATAGGCATGGGGCACAAAGCAATCATGGCAATACCAAACAATATCTCCACCACGCTTGCAAATACACATACATGTACTAGAATCAATCATCATGTGTAATGCAAAGCATGGGTCACAAATGCATGGCAAAGGCATAGGAATGGGCATATCATGCAAAGTGAACATGGCAAGATGGGCAAAGGATATATAACGGACAACTACCCATAACCATGTGAGGGCCATGTAGAAGAAATGTGCGAAGTGTTTGCGCGAAGTGAGCGGTGGGAAAGGCAATCCATGGGATCCCAAATCATCGTTGCTCTCTAGAGCTCGTTTTGTCAACTCGTGGGATTGCGAGGTCGACAAGTATTCATGGGTACCTACACAAAAGAGACACAAACGAAAGAAATTGTGTGTGGTAAATGTACACATCATCCATCATGATGTGTATGTGCGTGTGTGAGTTAGCACAAGATAAGCATCGCTCAAAGAAATTTGATGCATGGTATAAGAACATGTCATCCATCATGAAAGAATAGTTATTGTATATGACACGATGGGGACACAAATTGAGAATGCAAGTATATGGCACATCAAAAGCATGTTTCTTCATGGGGAGCATATGGTGCACACAAGTATGGGAATCATACAAAGAATAGGATGGATCAAATTCTCCTAACATGTATGAGGAAACTATGGGGGCCTCCTCATAAGCAATAGCGGACATATCATTTGGAGAAAATGGACAACATCCAAAACAATGCATATCGAAGCTAGGTGGGCATGGCATGGCATATGAGATAAATGATGCAAAGGAGCATATCAATATCATCACAAGAAAAACAAATGCCAACAACCATGGGCTTGTCATCTATGCCATATGTGCAAATTGGGTTTATTTTAATGGCATATGCATAGTCACTATGGAGAGATTGCAAATAAGACATATGGTTGATCTCATGCATAGCATATGACAAGTCAAGCGGATTAGCAAACATGATGTGACCTAAAGAATTGTCACAAGAAATCCTATGTAACATAGCATCACAACTAATAGACTCCACATGAGAATCATCATATTCATCATAAATGGGCAAATCATCACATGGGGAAATCATACTAGAATGAAGCATGTCAATAGGGTGATCAACATCATGCAAGCAATGAATGTCAAGAATGTCCACTAGTGGGACTGAGCATCACCGTCACCTATGTTACCTTTGTCATTCCACTCAAGTGGTGTAGGTGAGGTGGGAAAGACCAAATGGTGGTCATCTTCATCTTGATGGAACCATGTGGGGGGTGCATCATAGTCCACCATGGCCATCGTCTTGTCCAAAGGGAGGACGAAGTCGTCGAGGATCGGCGCGTCATCATAAATGGGACCTTGCACCAAATGAGAAGACACAATAGAGGTAGAGGTCAAGTTTTTAGAAATGCAAATGGCCTCACTAAACTATCTCACTCTCTCTATGTGGTGGTTCACTCACTCCCTCAAAATAGGTGCACTCAATCTCACATATGGTGGAGTCACTCATGTCACTCAAGTGGTGGGGGTTGTGGCTCTCCTCACATGGGAATTGGGGCAGCTCATCATGTATGGGGCTAGTGGTGAAGTCACTCTCACTCTCAATATGGTGGCACAAGTCACTCAAGTCATCATACGTCGCCGTGGTCGAAGTGAAATACTCAACCATCTCATCGTCGTCGCCATGGATGAAGGCCGAAGATGGCACATCATCACTCTCGCCTCCAAAGATGGAAGCATCATCCTTGCTCGCCACCTTGTCCCTTGCCTCCAAAGCTTGGTCCTTGAAGGTCTCCGTAGTCGTACGTGTCTCCGCAACATCTTGAAAAAGAGTCAAGGTAGACTCGGCATCATCAATGCCACAAAGAGGGATGGCGGTGAAGTTGCACTTGGGAGCATCGTCTTGGAGCTTGTCGGGCTTGGACATTGTGGTGGTACTTGCCTCATGCTTGTCGTAGAGCTTGGTCACCGCGAAGTGTGCTTGGGGTGGAGAAGCCTTGGCCTTCATGAATTCTTGTTCCGCCTTGAGAGCACCAATGTAGTAGTCGTCGATGGACTTGAAGTTCTCGAGGAAGATGGTCTTGGAGATGTCATTGTGCAATCCCATCATGAAGTGGAACTTCATTGACATGGGGTCGTCCATGCCGGCTCGTCGCAAGGCAATCTTCATCTCCTTGAAGTACGCGTCGATGGACTTGGATCCTTGGATGGTGTTCTCCAATTGGCGTCGAAGTTGTTCCGTGTAGGTTGGAGGCACGAACTCGCCGCAAAGCTCTCTTCATCTTGGGCCAACTCATCTCGTAGCACTCGAAGGTGTGTGAAGCCACCATGTCGGCGTAGTCGTGGAAGTTTCTTGTGGCGCACTTCACTTGATCTTGGGAGGAACTTGATGTAGCTTGAGGTAGTCGTCCATCAAACGCTCCCACTCGAGGTACTCCTCGGGTTCTTGAGTCCCATAGAAAGGAATCTCGTGGTCGATGTCGAGGTCGTAGTAGCTCGTGGAAGTCGCGGACTTGAGCTTGGGAGCTTCTCTTGGCGTAGTCTTGGGGTGCTTGTTGGCGAAGATGCGAATATCCGGCGAAGATGCCTTGAAGTCGCTTGGCGAAGATGCCAAGGGAGATGGTGAAGTCGTTGAGCGGTTGTTGATGTTGAGCTCTTGACCTTCACGTTCTTGTTGATGATGGTGTCGATGCCGATGTGATGTTGCCGGAGATGGTCGCTCGGAAGGATGTGCTCTTGAGGGTCTTCTCGAAGATGAGGAAGATCGCTTGTAGGACTTGATGAGGGATTTGATCTCCTCCATTTTAGCTTGCATCTTGGCGTCGTAGTTGTTTTCCATGGCATCGAACTCGTCGTTGTTGTTGTAGACTGAAGATGAAATGCCTTGCCTATCCATCACAAGACTCGAGTAGAGGTGAGTAGGAAATGAGATAAACAATACCAAGTTACCTTTTCCCAAAGTTGAGGATGTATCCCGTTTCACTCAATGTGAGATGAAAGAATAGTGGAATTGGTACGGACTTGTTCACTCACACCTATCAAGTAAAGCTTATGGTAGAGCTCGGTGAGGATAGTGGCACAAAAATTTGATGCAAAATGTTAGCAAGAGTCAATAATGTTGAAAGAGATTCACAAATTCGCAAGCGAAACAAGTAGACCAATAGCAATATGTGGCACACGGAAACACACACACGGATAGATAAATGGGGCCGTGCAACCAAGGAATTAGCTCAAAATGTGGAATCCACCAAAACGCTCGTGTTGCACAACTCAAGAGAGACGCTAGCATGATTGCTCAATAGGCGGATACGACACTTGTGCACAACCTATAAGATGCAAAATGGATAAACTTTCTATCCCAAGTATGCTATGTATGTATGGTTCCCGGTGTTTCTCTCACAATGATCCAAGATGATCAAGTATCATACCATATGATATATTTGGATATTATGGCTATTGCTTACAAGCTCTTTGCTATTTCTCTTTTGCTTAAAAGCTTATTCTCTTTTTTTGTATGTATGGCCACTTTTACACAATGCACAAACCAAGATAGCTATTGTGTATATGCGGGAACGATATTGTGACACAATGGATGATATGATGATACCAAGATGATATGGTATGTATGCAATGGATGGTGTAGATCACTAATGTGCACAAGTAACGTTGCGGCAATACTCAAATGGCTAGTCTCGATAGGCAAGTAACATAAAATGGGCTAGGGTTATCAATGCAATTTGCAAGGGAATATACAATGGTGTCGTCGAGGTTACCGTCCTTTGCGATGATGAGTGGCGGTGTTCTTGATGTAGATACCAAGATGATGGAGGCTCGTCCTAAGTGGCGAAACACCTTAGGAAGCGGAAAAACCGCGAACTCAAAATCTCAAATGACAAATGTCAAATGGTGGTAGCGGAATGTGGTGGTGGTTTGCACTTGGCAATGCGGAAGTGGAATGATGGGCTATACACGTGTCGGAGTTGAAGTTGCCATCCCTAAGTAGCCGAAACACCTTAGGAGACATAAGCCACAACTCAAACAAGCTCAAACAACTATTGGGTTAAGTTGGGTTGTCGGAAGTGTATGGTGGGCAAGCCTATGTGGAAGTGGTGGTGGTGGTTGATGAAGAAGCAATCGTCCCTAAGTAGCCGAAACACCTTAGGAGACTCGAATCACTACTCAAGCAACCACTAATGCTATGGGGAACAAAATTGGTTAGGTTGCGGAAGTCGGTGGTGGTTATGCGGAGGATGTGGCGGAAGCCCTAGGCAAAGATGCCAAAGTTCACAAAATTTTATGGAGTCAAATGGTGATGGTAGTATTTTTATGGGAAGGGGGGTGTCAATAGCTTCGAAACGAGCTAAAGAACGTCAAAATCGGACTCCGGATGAATTAGTTATGGGCGAAACGGTGAAACGGAAAAAACTGAAATTGGGTTGGGCGGTAGTACCGCTTGGGAGGGCGGTAGTACCGCTCGTAAGGGGTAGTTCCGCTTGGAATGGGCGGTAGTACCGCTCGTGTCGGGTTTTTTCGCAAAATCTAGCTCTGGGAGGGGCTGTAGTGCCGCTTGGAAGGGCGGTAGTACCGCTTGGAGGTGCTAAGCGGTAGTACCGCTTGGAAGGGTGGTAGTACCGCTCGTGTCGGGATTTTTCGCAAATCCGGATAGGGGCGCGATTTTGGGGCGGAAATGGATGATTTCGGGGTCAAAATTGGAGAGATTTCGTGGATGGAAAGTAGGGAAACTTGGGGGAATGCTAGATCCACTTGAAACCAAGCAAATCCATGGATCAAAATCAACAAAACATCATCAAAACTAACAAATCACAAAAAAAATTGGGGCTATTTTTGGTGGGGATTTTCGGATTTAGGACGAAATCAACAAAATCAAGCTAGAAAAAGAGGGGTAGGGGCTCCAAAAACGTGATCAACCTAAGCTCTGATCCATAGATGATGTAGGGTGGAACCCTATAGCGTCGATCTTTCACGTTTGGAGGGATCCCACGGGAGAAATACGAAGAACACGGGGAAGAACGGGGAGAAATCACAAGGGGAAACACTCAAGAACAAGTCCAATCACACATCCACTAGACAATCAAACACACAAGATCACAAGGTACATGAACAACAAAGGAAAGATACAAGGTAGAGTTCATCTCCGTGAGGAGGTCTTGAAGGGGTCCGCCCAAGAGGGGTCTTGATGATATATCCCGAGGATCTTCTCCTAGATGGAGGTCTTGGCCTCCAATGGAGTAGGGTCTCTCTCTCTCAAGAGTAGAGGTAGGAGCAAAGCTCACCTAAGAATGAGCTATCATATTTGCTAACCCTAGAAAGGAAGTGGAGGTGGTCTATTTATAGTCTAAGCCACGAAGGGGTAAGTGGGAGAGGGATACAAGGCCAAAGGCCCTGGCTGCTTGCTGCAAAGCAGAGGCGGTAGTACAGGCTCATGGCGGTAGTACCGCTTGAGCGGTAGTACCGCTTGGAGGGGCGGTAGTACCGCTCGTTCTGGAGCGGCCAGGTTCTCTTCCTCCTTCTCTTCCATGCTTCCCTCGCGGACGGTGTAGTCGTTCCTTGGCGCTTGCACTCCTCCTCGACATCAGTGAAGCTCCGACAATACTTATGCATGCACACGGGAGAAGTGTCAAGTAGTATACCATCCTCGAAGGGGTCAAGTGAACACGTGTAAAGGAGAAGATTCACCTTTATGTATGAGAAGTAGAGGTTGCACGTGTCACTTGCCAAACGGACTCTTGACATGGTGATGACCGTAGGATGCTCCGCATCAAATAGACCTTCGTGGTCAGGTTGATCGTGCTCCGGCGTGGTCAATAACCTCTCGGAGTTGGTTTAGCGATTGCTAAGGCGCAACGTCGTGCATGTTTGTAGTCGGATCGTCGAAGTCGACTCCACCAAATCGATAGTTATCCTCTCATCGAAAGATCGGGACCCTCGCCTCTATCAAGTGGTATCAGTTTTCGGGTTTCTCGGTGAGAATTTCCAATTATCCCTAGATTAGATTTATTTTCTTACCTATTGTCCAAGAAAAAGCCACAAAAAAAGTTAGATCTATTCATCCTTTGTCCAAGACAGTCTGAGCCTTTGCAGTTTTCTTTTCATTGTTTGCATTATTGAATTGTCGGTTGCCTCGTCGTGTCGAGTTGCTGGTCTTAGTGTCTAGTTCGTTTAGAGTTTCGAGTTATGCTCACATTAGTCACGCCGCCGCTGCATCGTTATCCCTTCCGTTGACCACCATCCATCCATCAATTTCCACCACATTCTACCCACCGTTCATTGTCATAACCATAGTTGAGATCGTTCACATCTTCACTTGATCCAATCTGCATCTTATCTAGTTTGTTTGGAAAGAGGGAGAGAGAAAAAAAGAGAGAAAAAAAGTAAAAGAAAAAAGTCAGAGAAAAAAAGAGAGAAAGAAAAAGAAAAAAATAAGTGTGAGAAAAAAAAGAGAGAAGAAAAAAAAACAAAGTTCGGATCTATCTAGACTCAATCTCATAGCTGAATTCGGATTGGAATCTGTTTTGTGCACTGTTCAGTAAAACAGGCATAACTTCCTTATACGAAGTCCGTTTTGGCTCCGCGAGTACTCAAATTAAAGCTAGAGCCGAGCCGCATCGAAATAGTTGCAGAAGCTAGTTCAATATTTGGCACCTCAAAATCGGCTCCTAAATAGGTCTTTTTGCCCTCCGAAGTTTGTGAACACAACTTATTCCTGTTTTTCAAACCAGTTTTAGAATTTTTTGACTCCTCATATCAACTCGGAATTGAGTGATTCTTTTTGAATTGGAAAGCTTGAGTTAGTAGCATTCTTTGAACAAAGTTATCAGAAAATTGGCTCAAACTTTTCAAGAGGAAAATTGGAGAGAGAGTTGTTGTATATCCTGCTTGGCAGTTGTTCTTCATCATTATCTTTACTGCCGTTGTGATCTTCACTTATATCTCGCTGTCCAGAGCTACTTATTATCCTTCATTGATGCTGATAGAGGCAAAGGTGTCCCGTCTTTCGATGAGATGTTGGTTTTTGCTTTGGAGGAAGTCGACTTTGACGATCCGACTACGAACGTGCGAGGACGTCGCGCCTTAGCAATCGCTAAGCCAACTCCGAGAGGTTATTGACCACGCCGGAGCACGATCAACCTGACCACGAGGGTTTGTTTCCTGCGAGCAAACGAAGAACAAGCAAGAAACTGAGATTGCAATCTGGATATTGCGAATATAAGATGAAAGCTTTATTGATCAAGGTGGGGTTCTGTGACGCCTTTGTCTGGTCGTTGAACACAAACGAAGTACACGAAGTTGCAGCTATGGCGAACTTTTAATCTAAACAAAACCCCAGGTCTAAACGGTGCCCTAAGGGCTGTATATATGGAGGAAGAGGGGGGGGGGGATTTCGTGGCCCATGGTGGAGGGGTCCGAAATCAACCCTAACTCTTGTTTCCCCACACATACGGACTCTAAAAACAGCCTATATTTAAGTATTTCGAAATTACATGGGCCTGGCCCAATAATAAGGTGACGCAGCACCTAGAATAGCTTATGGACGAATATTATGAAGTGGCATCTTGTATATTTCGTCCAAGGCCTCATGCACTCATTAGGGTGGCTTCAGAGTCCTGGAATCATCACTTGTAACTCCGTTCTTGTTCCCCTTGCGCATGCCAACATCTCCATGCTTGAACTTGCTCCAAGGTTCATCTTTCTTGTCCATGGTAGGCCCTTCATTTGTAAGCAAAACAAATGTATCCAATTTAGGCAGCATCATATTCTCATGAACATTGGAATCGTTACCAAGAAACGAAAGTACCTGATAATTCAATTGGCGTGCGTGAGCTCTAGTAATTGGTCCAGTATGTATAGCAGCAGGGGCTGTGGGTGTAACAATGGTATTGATGTCCTCATCATCCTCCCCTTCTTGAAATGAAGTCGTCCTCGACGGAAGCTCATCTTCCTCACCCAAATAAGGCTTCAAATCTGCAATGTTAAAAGTGGGACTAACCCCAAAATCTGCAGGCAGCTCAAGTTTATATGCATTATCATTTATTTTCTCTAACACCTTAAATGGACCATCAGCACGTGGCATTAGCTTTGATTTGCGCAAATTAGAAACCTATCCTTACGCAAATGTAACCAAACAAGATCTCCGGTGCAAAGACAACATGTTTTCTACCCTTATCTCCAGCAAGTTTATATTTAGCATTCATCGCTCAATGTTTTCCTTAGTTAACTCATGCTTTTTAAAATCAAATCAGCACGTTCTTTAGCATCAAAATTAACCTTCTCGAAGTTGGAAGAGGCAACAAATCAATAGGTGCACGAGGTAGGAAGCCATACAGAATTTCAAAAGGGCACATCTTAGTAGTAGAATGCAATGAACGATTATAAGCAAATTCAATATGAGGCAAGCATTCTTCCCACATTTTCTTATTATTCTTCAAAACAACCCTAAGCATAGTAGACAATGTTCTATTGACTACTTCAGTTTATCCATCAGTTTGGGGTGACAAGTAGTACTAAAAAGCAGTTTAGTCCCCAACTTAGCCCATAAACATCTCCAAAAGTGGCTAAGAAATTTAGTATCACGATCTGAAACAATAGTATTTGGCACACCATGCAAGCGAATAATTTCACGAAAGAACAAATCAGCAACATTAACAGCATCATCGCTTTTATGACATGGTATAAAGTGTGCCATTTTCGAGAATCTATCCACGACAACAAATATGCTATCCCTCCCCTTCTTTGTTCGAGGTAAACCTAAAACAAAGTCCATAGATATATCCTCCCAAGGAACACTAGGCACAGGCAAAGGCATATATAAACCATGAGGATTGAGTCGTGACTTAGCTTTTTGACATGTAGTGCAGCGAGCAACAAAACGCTCAACATCCCGTCTCATCTTTGGCCAAAAGAAATGTGTAGCAAGTATATCCTCCGTCTTCTTGACGCCAAAGTGTCCCATTAATCCTCCTCTATCCGCCTCCTGCAACAACAAAAGACAAACAGAGCTAGCAGGAATGCATAGCTTGTTAGCACGGAACACAAAACCATCATTAATAACGAACTTGTTCCATGTTCTTCCTTCTTTACAATTCTGCATTACATCTTTAAAATCAGCATCATGCACATACTGATCTTTGATGGTCTCCAAACCAAATATTTTGAAGTCAAGTTGTGAAAGCCTAGTATAGCGACGAGACAAAGCATCAGCAATAACATTTTCTTTACCCTTCTTGTGTTTAATGACATAAGGGAAAGTCTCAATGAATTCAACCCATTTAGCATGTCTACGATTCAGTTTAGCTTGACTTTTAATATGTTTCAAAGATTCATGATCAGAATGTATAACAAATTCTTTGGGCCATAAATAATGTTGCCATGTCTCTAAAGTCCGAACAAGAGCATATAATTCTTTGTTATAAGTAGAATAGTTCAGACTAGGCCCACTCAATTTTTCAGAAAAGTATGCAACAGGTTTGCCATCTTGTAATAACACACCTCCTAATCCAATTCCACTAGCATCACATTCAAGCTCAAAAGTCCTATTAAAGTCAGGAAGTTGGAGTAAAGGAGCATGTGTCAACTTATCTTTCAATACCGTGAAGGCTTCTTCCTGTGCGGTACCCCAAACAAAAGGCACATCCTTCTTTGTAAGCTCATTGAGAGGTGCAGCAATGGTGCTAAAGTCTCTCACAAAACGCCTATAGAAACCAGCGAGTCCAAGAAAACTCCTCACTTGTGTGACCGTTTTGGGCTGCGGCCAACTCTCAATAGCTTCAATCTTGGCTTTATCAACTTCAATTCCTGTGGAGTAACAACATAGCCAAGAAAAGATACTCGGTCGGTGCAAAAGGTGCACTTCCCAAGGTTACCAAACAAACGTGCATCACGTAGAGCATTGAAAACAGCACGTAAATGTTCCAAATGTTCTTCCAAAGATTTGCTATAAATCAGTATATCATCAAAGTAAACTACCACAAATCGTCCAATGAAAGCACGTAAAACTTCGTTCATTAATCTCATGAAAGTACTAGGTGCATTAGTTAACCCAAAAGGCATGACTAACCACTCATATAATCCAAACTTAGTTTTAAATGTTGTTTTCCATTCATCTCCCAATTTCATACGAATTTGATGGTATCCACTACGCAAATCAACTTTGGAGAATATTGTAGAGCCACTCAATTCATCAAGCATATCATCTAGCCTAGGAATAGGATGACGATAACGAATAGTAATATTATTAATGCCTCTACAATCAACACACATACGCGACGTACCATCCTTTTTAGGCACTAGTATAATAGGAACAACACACGGACTAAGAGATTCGCGTATATAACCTTTGTCGAGCAGCTCCTGTATTTGACGCATAATCTCCTTCGTCTCCTCTGGATTGGTACGGTATGGTGCACGGTTGGGTAGCGATGCACCGGGAATTAAGTCAATTTGATGCTCAATCCCTCGAATAGGTGGTAGTCCCGGTGGCACGTCTTGTGGGAAGACATCAGCGAACTCCTGCAAAATGTTAGTGACAGCAGGGGGCAAAGAGGAAAACGTCCTCGAATGAAAATAATGCCTCTTTGCACACAAAAGCATAGCAAACAGATTTGCTAGAATCTAGCTCATCAATATCAGATTTGGTGGCAAATAAACATGCACTTTTCAGTTTAATTTCAGAAGCAACATTAGATGGTTTATTATTAGGCTTCATTTGTTGCTCAAATTCTTTTGCCACAATCTGATTTTCACTCTTATTTTTCTCCTATTTTGCTTTATTAGCTCTATTAATATCATCTTTCAAAATGGAATCAGGAGTCATAGGAAGCAAAGTAATATTTTTATCCTTGTGAACAAGAGTATCTTGATGGTTTCTACCATGGTGTACAGAATTTTTATCAAATTGCCATGGTCTACCAAGTAATAAGGAACATGCTTGCATAGGTACCACATCACAATCAACATAATCAGCATATGTAGAGATACTAAAATACACACGAACAGTACGTGTTACCTTAACCTTGCCGCTGTTGTTGAACCATTGGATGTAGTAAGGATGTGGATGTGGTCTTGTGGTGAGAGAAAGCTTCTCCACCATATCCATGCTAGCCAAGTTGTTGCAGCTCCCTCCATCTATGATGGCGCTGAATAGAACGTTCCTTCACAACTCCTTTGTATGGAACAAGTTATGCCTCTGATTTTGCTTAGCTTGTGTAACCTGCACACTCAAAACACGTTGAGCAACTAAACATTCATACTGTCGGCATCTTCAAGAGCCATGAATTGCGTCTCATGATCGAATCATCTCCACCATGTTCTTCATGTGTAATAAGAGCCAAAGTCTCTTCATGATAGTCACTAGCGGACTCATACCCACCATCCTCAAGAGCAATCATCACACGCTGAGATTGGCATTCTCTCATAAAATGTCCTCTTCCCTTACAACGACGACAAATAATATCATTTGTGTGCCCTGTTGACGCCATGGAAGAAGAAGAGCTCTGTAGGCCCAGCAGGTGTGCTCTTGGCAGATAGTGGTGGTTGTGCCCGCTTTCTTGTATCACGGTTGGAGGTGGCAGCCGACGGAGGTGCCGTGTAGTAGAACGTGTGGGCGTAGATGATGCGTGGTGTCCATGATGAAGGTCGACCTGCAGAAAAGTTAGTCCGCGCCAAGGCACATCGATCCTGCACTTCACGTTTAGCTTTACAAGCAAGATGGAATAATCGAGTGATATTATTATAATCCTTGTAGTCTAGAATGGTCTGAATCTCCTATTTAATCCACCCGTAAAGCGTGCAAGCATAGCTTCATTCTCCTCAACAATACCACATCTAATCAAGCCGGTTTGTAATTCCGATAATATTCTTCACCGAATTTTTCCTTGTCTTAAGCGCTGCAATTTTGAAGTAATTCACGTTGATAATATGGTGGAACCCAACGAGTACGCATAGTAGTTTTCAAAGAAGCCCAAGTAGCTGGAACAGGATATAATCTACAATGTTCAGACCACCAAACACATGCAAAGCTAGTGAAAGCACAAACAGCAGCAGAACACGTCTCTCCTCGGGATATTGTAAACATGTAAATCGTTGTTCAGTTTCTAACTCCCAAGTAAGATATATATCAGGAACATATCTACCCTCAAATGGTGGAATATTCAATTTCAGTTTAGGGAGATGGTCATGATCTCGTACTGAAGGGGAGCCGAACATTGCCATTATTTGCATGTGGACGACCTGGTGGTTGTGGTGCTGGTGGTTGCACGTAGTTCTGATGTTGATCAACCCCATCCTCGTAATCTCTCACATAATCATCCTCCCCCACCGTAGCAGCAGGAGCCACAGAAGTATCAACAGCAGCACCAAGCAGCTTGGCCGGTGAAGAGGGACACGGGAAGCTCGTCGGAGGGCTGTTTAGCGATGTGGAGGTAGTCCTTGTTGTTGTAGTAGAGGTGCGTTAGGTGCAGCCGGTGGTGGTAGTGGTAGACGCAGCGAGCAATTCATTAAACTTGTTATCGAGCTTTGTTTGACGCCTTCTCAATGCCATCTATCTTCTCCATGGCCTCTTCAAATCTATTTAGCACATCTTCCACCTGCCCACTCATCATTTGTTGAAACTTATCATGTAGCGCTTTGTTTGTCATGTTCTCCCGTCATCGATCACGTCGCTTGTGATCCTGCCATGGTTAGCAGCAATAGAAACACACAAGAATTTGATTCGGCAGACTACTAGGAAGTGGTGGTGGTGGTGTGGTGGACAATCACAAATCCGTCAAGCAAATCTCAAATTCTTACCAGTTCTTACCCAGCAGCAGGCGGTGATCGGCAACCGATGTAGTCAAAACTCTCAAAGCTTGGATAGAGCGATTACCAGGGAGAGTCAAACGCACCATGTAGATGTATGTGGAGCTGGGAAGGCTTATAATATGGTAGCAAAAAGGGTCAGCAATAATCAATTCAGAGATGCAAAGTTGAATAAACGCTCAACGACGGTACTATGCTGGTCCTAGGCTAGACCGTGCTAGAGACGCGAGCCTAGAACACTAACAAAATCACGGCACTGCACGTAAACAAGGGAAAAGCACACTCTGGATTTTTTTTTCGCTCTTTTTTTTCGCTCTTTTTTTTTGCGCTCCTTTTTTTTGCGCTGCTCTTTTTTTTTTGCGAAAAATCACTATAATGGCGAGTGTCTCAATACTCTTCCGAGGTCAAACTGACAGGATGGGCACGAAATTTTTTCGAACAAAAAATTTTTTTTTTTCGACTGCCCCGACCCAAAAACTAGAAACGGGTCAAAAAAAACTTTCTATAACGGCGACTGTCTCAATAAGCTTAGAAACACCTAAAAATAGGATAGCCAGAAATTTTTTTGACAAGTGCGTTTTTTTTTCGAAACCTACTCCGACAAGGAAAACACAAATCGGAAACTAGATGGATCTCGAAAACAAACCTAATATGCAAGGAACTCGGATTGGTGGTGGATATATGGTGGTGGTAGCGGTGGTAGTATATGGATATGGATCGGTGGTGGTATACGGACACGGATTGGTGGTGGTCTATGGATACGGATTCGGAGCGGTGGTGGTAGGTGGCAGGGGCGATGATGATGGTGCGGTGGCGGCGTGACAACTTATGACCAGAACTCGAAACTCTAAAAGACTAGACGCTAAGACCAGCAACTAGACACGACGATGCAACCGCAAATTCAACAAAGCAAAACCCTAAAAAGATTATGCAAAGGCTCAGATTGGTTCGGATATGATGAACTAACCCTAATTTTTTTGTGGCTTTTTCGTGGACTTTAGGTATGAAGAACAGACTCGATCTAATCTACGAAAAACTGTAAAATCTCACCGAGCAACCGGAAAATCTGATACCACTTGATAGAGGCAAAGGTGTCCCGTCTTTCAATGAGATGTGCTTTTCGCTTTGGAGGAAGTCGACTTTGACGATCCGACTACGAACGTGCGAGGACGTCGCGCCTTAGCAATCGCTAAACCAACTCCGAGAGGTTATTGACCACGCCGGAGCACGATCAACCTGACCACGACGGTCTGTTTCCTGCGAGCAAACGAAGAACAAGCAAGAAACTGAGATTGCAATCTGGATATTGCGAATATAAGATGAAAGCTTTATTGATCAAGGTGGGGTTATGTGACGCCTTTGTGCAGGTCGTTGAACACAAGCGAAATGCACGAAGTTGCAGCTATGGCGAACTTTTAATCTAAACAAAACCCAAGGTCTAAACGGTGCCCTAAGGGCTGTATATATGGAGGAAGAGGGGGAATTTTGTGGCCCTTGGTGGAGGGGTCGAAATCAACCCTAACTCTTGTTTCCCCACACATACGGACTCTAAAACAGCCTATACTTAAGTATTTGGAAATTACATGGGCCTGGCCCACTAATAAGGTGACGCAGCACCTAGAATAGCCTCGGGACGACATTTATGAAGTAGCATCTTGTATATTTCGTCCAAGGCTTCATGCACCCATTATGGTGGCTTCAAAGTCCTGAAATCATCACTTGTAACTCCGTTCTTGTTCCCCTTGCATGGCATTATCTCCATGCTTGTTCTTGCTCAATGTCCATCCTTCTCCAAGCTAGGGCCTTCATTTGTAAGCAAAACAAATGTATCCAATTTAGGCAGCATCATATTCTCATGAACATTAGAATCATTACCAAGAAACGAAAGTACCTGATAATTTAATCTGCGTGCGCGAGCTCTAGTAATTGGTCCAGTATATGTAGCAGTAGGGGCTGTGGGTGTAACAATGGTATTGATGTCCTCATCACACCATAAGCTATTATTTGTGTTGGTGTGAGAACCGACAAGGATTGGTACCAATAGTGCTATTTCATTGTCGGCATTTGAGTGATCTTGATTCATCATCAACATCGGTCAAAGGTACATTGGTATAAGTTCTTCTCCTTCTACCACTCACATATTTCTGCTTGGAATGATGGATAGGCCAAGTACTTCTACCAACCCACTCTTCATCGAGCAAGACGACGACATGTCTTCATACGTCACCAAGAGCCACCTCTTTGGTGCACGACGAGCGTTGCACCAAGAGAAACAAGTAATGAGCGACCGCATCGACAACCTCGCCACCGACTTGCGACTCTCCGAGCAACGTACAAGAGACTACTTCGACAACAAGTTCGACACTCACAAGCAAGAGAATGATGCAAGAATGGACGAGATCCGCGCCTTGATGAGGAACCGGCATCATTCCACTTCTTCATACCCAAGACGGAGCCGCTCGAGTCGACACTCCGACGACACCTTCTATGACTCAAGTACACCGTCATCGAACACTCTTCGACGAGCCGTGCATCAAGACCGTCATGCATCTCGCAACCCGCTACATGATAAGCATTCACAAGAGCAAGTCGATGAGCAAGTCCCTCGTCCTCAATCAAACCAAGCCGCTTTTGCCCAAGCTCAAGAACGACAACGACTACGGCACCAAGAGGAAGAACGAGCGGGTCTACACCAAGAAGAACAAGACGCCGAGGCGCAACGTCTTCAATGATAACAACGTGAAGCGCAAGCTCTTGAGGCGCAACGTGCCCTTCAGGAATCAAGTCGAGCCATCGCCAACCGCAATCGTGAACGGCGAAATCAAGAGGAAGCCATTCGAGATGAAATCCAAGAGAGGAACTACCAACCCCATTACAACGTCAAGTTCCTCAAGCTCCTCCACAAGCTCGTCAAGCTCCACCTCAACCTCAAGTTCAACAAGAGCAAGTTGATCATGGTCTTCCTCCATGCCAAGAGCAACATGAAGATGATTGCAATCCACGTTGATGCGGAGCATCCCTCCATCATCCCCATGGACACTACTTCGACCACACAAGCTCCAAGAGGACCCATGACAAGAGCCCAAGCACGTGCCATCCAATCCGAGGTTGACTCTCTCCTTGTTGAACTTCCCTTTAACCCATTCGAGACATGGCTACTACCTCAAACGGAGGTACCATGTAAGCAACCAAGGAGAAGGAGTGGTGCAAGACGGACATCAAGATCAAGGAGGCATTCTACCCAGCCTGGAAGGACCGGTACAACCGCCCAACAACCGCCCGGGCGGAACAACCGGCAGACTATCGCCCAACAACCAGCCACCATTCTGTGATCAAGCGGTGCAAGGCCGGTACAGCACCGGATGTACCGATAAATCCCAAAAGACCGGAACTACCGGCCCAACCACCGATACAACCGCCGGGGCCCCCGACGACCATCTGCAGAAGCCAGCACCTGACCCCAGCGGTAGTATCGCCTTCCTCGACCGGTACTTCCGCCCTCCCTGAGTCGCCGGCGGTACAATCGCCACCTCAACGGTACAAACCGGCTGTCTCTGCAAGACAAAGGTAACGGCCAAGCCCATGTACCCCTTAGCCCTCACTTACCCCTTCATGGCTCTAGACTATAAATACTCCTCCACCTCCTCCTAGTTAAGGTAGCAAAGGATTAGCTCATATTTGTGTGAGAGCTTTGCTCATCCACTTGGTTACCTTCTCCTCGGAGATCGCGCCTCCTCGGAGAAGATCCTTCCAAGAGGATTCAAGACCCCCTCCTAGGGTGGACCCCCCATCAAGACCTCCTCACGGAGAAGAACGGCTACTCGTGTATCTTTCCTTTGTTGACTTTGAATCTTGTGCTACCTTATGTGTTCGGTGATCTAGCCCTTGTGTGATCGGTACTTGTCGGTTTAGTGTTCCTCTTGTGCGTTTTCTTCGTGTTCTTCCGCTTGTTCGTCGTGTTCCTCATAGGGATCCTCTCCAAACGTGAAAGATCTCCGACTAGGGAACCGCCCTACATCATCTTGGTATCATGAGCCACGTTGATCACGTTTTTGGAGCCCCTACCCCGTGTTTTCTAGCTTGATTTTGTTGTTTTCGTCCTAAATCCGAAAATCCCCACCAAAAATAGCCCCCAAATTTTTTTTGTGATTTGTTGGTTTGATGATGTTTTGTTGATTTTGCTCCGCGGATTTGCTTGGTTTCAAGTGGATCTAGCTTTCCCCCAAGTTTCCCCATTTCCCTTCCACGAAATCTCTCCAATTTTGCCCCCGAAATCATCAATTTCCGCCCCAAAATCGCGCCACGATACAATCTGCGAAGAATCCCGTCTCGACCGGTACTACCGCCCATCCAAGCGGTACTACCGCTGAGTACCTCAAGCGGTACTACCGCCGGTCCAAGCGGTACTACCGCCCATACGAGTTCCAGCCATCTCAGTTTCACCATATTTTCGCCAAATTTTGCCCGGAGCCCACGCCTACTTCCGCATACCCACACCACTTTCCACCACCGCTCACCGCCACCTCCTAGGTCGATTTTGACATGTTTTGGTCTTTGAGAATTTGAGTTGTGGCTCCTGTGTCCTATTGTATTTCGGCTATATAGGTACGGTTCGACGTGAACATCACCACCGCTCATCTTCGCCTAGGACTCATCATCGCCAAGGACGGTAACCTCGACGACATCTTTGTCATCTCTCGCAATTGCATTGATAGCCATCATAGCCCATCTTTTGCGTTGCTTACCCATCGAGACTAGCCATTGAGTATTGCCGGCAACGTGTGATACGGGGCTAACCCGGTGTAGGCCGATCTTTCACGTTTGGAGTGGGATCCCTCGAAGAACACGATGAACACAGGGAAGAACGGAGAGAAATCACAAGGGGAAACACTCAAGAACAAGTCCAATCACACATCCACTAGACAATCAAACACACAAGATCACAAGGTACATGAACAACAAAGGGAAAGATACAAGGTAAGGTTCATCTCCAAGAGGAGGTCTTGATGATATCCTAGATGGATCTTCCCGCAAGGGGGTCTTGATGATATCTCGCAGGATCTTCTCACATGGAGGTCTTGAACTCCATGGGAGTGGTAGTCTCTCTCTCTCAAGAGTAGAAGTAGGAGCAAAGCTCACCTAAGAATGAGCTATCATATTTGCTAACCCTAGAAAGGAGGTGGAGGTGGTCTATTTATAGTCTAAGACACGAAGGGGTAAGTGGGAGAGGGATACAAGGCCAAAGGCCCGCGGCTGCGCACAGGCAGGGCGGTAGTACCAGACACAGGAGCGGTAGTACCGCTGGGAGCTTATGCGGGGCGGTAGTACCGCTGGGAGTCCAGACTCCGGTTCTGGAGGTGTACGCCGAAGGGGGAGCGGTTGTTCCGGTCGTCGGGGCGGTTGTACCGGTCTAATGATAGAAACCGGTACATCCGGTGCAGTACCAGCCTTGCACCGCTCGAATACAGAAGCTCGACCGGTAGTTGGGCGGTAGTCGAGCGGTTGTACCGCCCGTGTGCCTTCAGCGGTAGTACCGCCTGGTGTGGGCGGTAGTACCGCTCGTCCCAGACAGGGCGGCTCCTCTTCTTCCTTCTCTTCCATGCCTCACTCGCGGATGGTGTAGTTGTACACTTGTGCTCGCACTCCTCTTCGTCCATGATGTTCCGACAATACCTATGTATGCACACGAGTGGAGTGTCAAGTAGTATACCATCCTCGAAGGGGTCAAGTGAACACGTGTAAAGGAGAAGATTCACCTTTATGTATGAGAAGTAGAGGTCGCACGTGTCACTTGCCAAACGAACTCTTGACATGGTGATGACCGTAGGATGCTCTGCATCAACGTGACTTGTGCACATTAGTAATCATACTCCATAGCATACATACCATACCAAAGTGGTACATATCTTGGCATCCACTTGTGTGTCACAAAGTTGTCATAACATACACAATTGCTATCTTGGTTCGTGAAGTTTTGTATGAGAAAGAGCTCAAAAGTGAAAGAGCCACCCAAGCTTTTAAGCAAAGAGGAAAGATAAGCAAAGAGCTTATAAGCAAGAACCATAGCATCATACTACATTAAGATTGTCACATAAGATCATCTTGGATCATAGCACCGAAATACCATACATATAGCATACTTGGGATAGAGATCGTTGCATTTTTTCCTAGTAAGATGTGCACAAGCTACGTATCCGCCTATTGTGCAATCGTGCTAGCGTCTCTCTAG
The DNA here is from genome assembly GCA_021605205.1 of Aegilops longissima. Lineage (NCBI taxonomy): Eukaryota > Viridiplantae > Streptophyta > Magnoliopsida > Poales > Poaceae > Aegilops > Aegilops longissima. The sequence goes on from JAHIAM010004509.1 coordinate 141,200, forward strand.
TATTGTGCAACAAGAGCATTTTCGTGGGTTCCACATTTTGGCTCACTTTTGGTTTGCACAATCCCACTTATCTATTAGCGTGTGTGTTTCCGTGTACCACTACTTGCTTGGTCTACTTGTTACATTTGCGAATCTTTTTCAACATCTTTGAGTCAAACTAAGGATTGCAATAAATTTTGTGCCACTAGCCTAACCAAGCTCCACCATAAGCTTTTACTTGTGCAGGTGTGAGAACCGACAAGGATTGGTACCAATAGTGCTATTTCATTGTCCGCATTCGAGTGAACTTGATTCATCATCAACATCGATCAAAGGTACATTGGTATAAGTTCTTCTCCTTCTACCACTCACATTTTTGCTTGGAATGATGGATAGGCCAAGTACTTCTACCAACCCACTCTTCCTAGAGCAAGACGACGACATGTCTTCATACGTCACTAAGAGCCATCTCTTTGGTGTACAACAAGCATTGCACCAAGAGCAACAAGCAATGAGCGACCGCATCGACAGCCTCGCCGCCGACTTGCGCCTCTCCGAGCAACGTACAAGAGACTACTTCGATAACAAGTTCGACGCTCACAAGCAAGAGAATGATGCAAGAATGGACGAGATCCGCACCTTTGATGAGGACATCAATACCATTGTTACACCCACAGCCCCTGCTGCTATACATACTGGACCAATTACTCGAGCTCGCGCACGCCAATTGAATTATCAGGTACTTTCGTTTCTTGGTAACGATTCTAATGTTCATGAGAATATGATGCTGCCTAAATTGGATACATTTGTTTTGCTTACAAATGAAGGGCCTACCATGGACAAGAAAGATGAACCTTGGAGCAAGTTCAAGCATGGAGATGTTGGCATGCGCAAGGGGAACAAGAACGGAGTTACAAGTGATGATTCCAGGACTTTGAAGCCACCCTAATGAGTGCATGAGGCCTTGGACGAAATATACAAGATGCCACTTCATAATATTCGTCCATAGGCTATTCTAGGTCCAAAGCGAAAACCAACATCTCATCGAAAGACGGGACACCTTTGCCTCTATCAAGTGGTATCAGATTTTCAGGTTGCTCGCTGAGATTTTACAGTTTTCCGTAGTTTAGATCGAGTCTGTTCTTCATACCTATAGTCCACGAAAAAGCCACCAAAAAAAAATTAGGGTTAGTTCATCATATCCGAACCAATCTGAGCCTTTGCATAATCTTTTTAGGGTTTGCTTTGTTGAATTTGCGGTTGCATCGTCGTGTCAAGTTGCTGGTCTTAGAGTCTAGTCTTTTAGAGTTTGAGTTACGGTCATAAGTTGTCACGCCGCCGCAAGACCATCATCATCGCCTTGCCATCTTCCACCATTGCTTATCCGCCACCGCTCGAGTCCATATCCATATACCACCACCGCTGCCATATATCCACCACCATATATCCACCACCAATCCGAGTTCCTTGCATATTAGGGTTGTTTTGAGATCCATCTAGTTTCGATTCGTGTTTCCTTGCGGAGTAGGTTTGGAAAAAAAGAGTCTGAAACCACCCTCCGTTTAGGCCCAAAATTTTCCAAAATGCACTTGTCAAAAATTTTCGGCTATCCTATTTTAGGTGTTTCTAAGTGTATTGAGACGATCGCCGTTATAGAAAGTTTTTTGACCCGTTTCAGTTTTGGGTCGGCGGTCGAAAAAAAAATTTTTTGGTCGAAAAATTTCGTGCCCATCTGTCGGTTTGACACTGGAAGAGTTTTGAGACACTCGCCATTATAGTGATTTTTCAAAAAAAAAAAGCGCGCAAAAAAAAAAAAGGCAGCGCAAAAAAAAAGCGATTTTTTTCCGAGTGTGCTTTTCCCTTGTTTACGTGCAGCGCCGTGATTTTGTTAGTGTTCTAGGCTCGCGTCTCTAGCACGGTCTAGCCTAGGACCAGACAAGATCCGTCGTTGAGCGCTTATTCAACTTTGCATCTCTGAATTGATTATTGCTAACCTTTTTGCTACCATATTATAAGCCTTCCCACCTCCACATACATCTACATCGTGCGCTTGACTCTCCCTCGTAATCGCTCTATCCAAGCTTTGAGAGTTTTGACTACATCGGTTGCCGATCACCGCTTTCTTTGGGTAAGAACTGGTAAGAATTTGAGATTTGCCCGACGGATTTGTGACCGTCCACCACACCATCACCACCACTTCCTAGTAGTCTGTCAATCATATTCTTGTGTGTTTCTATTGCTGCTAACCATGGCAGGATCACAAGCCGGCGAGACCGACCGGGAGAACATGACAAACAAAGCGCTACATGATAAGTTTCAACAAATGATGAGTGGGCAGGTGGACGATGTGCTAAATAGATTTGAAGAGGCCATGGAGAAGATAGATGGCATTGAGAAGGCGTTCGAAACAAAGCTGGATAACAAGTTTAATGAATTGCTCGTGCGTCTACCACCACCACCACCGGCTGCACCTAACGCACCTCTACTACAACAACACGGACTACCTCCACATCGCGAAACAGCCCTCCGCCGAGCTTCCCGTGTCCCTCTTCAGCCTGGCCAAGCTGCTGGTGCTGCTGTTGATACTTCTGTGGTTCCTGCTGCTGCGGTGGGGGAGGATGATTATGTAAGAGCTTACGAGGATGAGGTTGATCAACATCAGAACTACGTGCAACCACCAGCACCACAACCACCAGGTCGTCCACATGCAAATAATGGCAATGTTGGGCTCCCCTTCAGTACGAGATCATGACCATCTCCCTAAACTGAAATTGAATATTCCACCATTTGATGGTAGATATGTTCCTGATATATATCTTACTTGGGAGTTAGTAACTGAACAACGATTTACATGTTTACAATATCCCGAGGAGAGACGTGTTCTGCTGCTGTTTGTGCTTTCACTAGCTTTGCATGTGTTTGGTGGTGCGAACATTGTAGATTATATCCTGTTCCAGCTACTTGGGCTGCTTTGAAAACTGCTATGAGTACTCGTTGGGTTCCACCATATTATCAGCGTGAATTACTTCAAAATTGCAGCGCTTAAGACAAGGAAAAATCCGTAGAAGAATATTATCGGGAATTACAAACTGGCTTGATTAGATGTGGTATTGTTGAGGAGAATGAAGCTATGCTTGCACGTTTTCGGGTGGATTAAATAGAGATTCATACCATTCTAGACTACAAGGATTATAATAATATCACTCGATTATTCCATCTTGCTTGTAAAGCTGAACGTGAAGTGCAGGATCGATGTGCCTTGGCGCGGACTAACTTTTCTGCAGGTCGACCTTCATCATGGACACCACGTGCATCATCTACTTCCACACGTTCTACTACACCGGCAGCTCCGTCGGCTGCCACCTCCAACCGTGATACAAGAAAGCAGGCACAACCACCACTATCTCGCCAAGAGTACACCTGCTGGGCCTACGAGCTCTTCTTCTTCCATGGCGTCAACAGGGCACACAAGTGATATTATTTGTCGTCGTTGTAAGGGAAGAGGACATTTTTGAGAGAATGCCAATCTCAGCGTGTGATGATTGCTACCGAGGATGGTGGGTATGAGTCTGCTAGTGACTATGATGAAGAGACTTTGGCTCTTATTACACATGAAGAACACGGTGGAGATGATTCGATCTTGAGACGCAATACATGGCTGTCAAGATCCGACAGGTATGAATGTTTAGTTGCTCAACGTGTTTTGGGTGTGCAGGTTACACAAGCTGAGCAAAATCAGAGGCATAACTTGTTCCATACAAAGGAGTTGTGAAGGAACGTTCTATTCAGCGCCATCATAGATGGAGGGAGCTGCAACAACTTGGCTAGCATGGATATGGTGGAGAAGCTTTCTCTCACCACAAGACCACATCCACATCCTTACTACATCCAATGGTTCAACAACAGCGGCAAGGTTAAGGTAACACGTCATTTGTTCGTGTGCATTTTAGTATCTCTACATATGCTGATTATGTTGATTGTGATGTGGTACCTATGCAAGCATGTTCCTTATTACTTGGTAGACCATGGCAATTTGATAAAAATTCTGTACACCATGGTAGAAACAATCAGTACACTCTTGTTCACAAGGATAAAAATATTACTTTGCTTCCTATGACTCCTGATTCCATTTTGAAAGATGATATTAATAGAGCTAATAAAGCAAAACAGGAGAAAAATAAGAGTGAAAATCAGATTGTGGCAAAAGAATTTGAGCAACAAATGAAGCCTAATAATAAACCATCTAATGTTGCTTCTGAAATTAAACTGAAAAGTGCATGTTTATTTGCCACCAAATCTGATATTGATGAGCTAGATTCTAGCAAATATGTTTGCTATGCTTTTGTGTGCAAAGAGGCATTATTTTCATTCGAGGACGTGCCTTCCTCTTTGCCCCCGCTGTCACTAACATTTTGCGGGAGTTCACGACGTCTTCCCACAAGACGTGCCACCGGGATTACCACCTATTCGAGGGATTGAGCATCAAATTGACTTAATTCCCGGTGCATCGCTACCCAACCGTGCACCATACCGTACCAATCCAGAGGAGACGAAGGAGATTATGCGTCAAGTACAGGAACTGCTCGACAAAGGTTATATACGCGAATCTCTTAGTCCTTGTGCTGTTCCTATTATACTAGTGCCTAAAAAGGATGGTACGTCGCGTATGTGTGTTGATTGTAGAGGCATTAATAATATTACTATTCGTTATCGTCATCCTATTCCTAGGCTAGATGATATGCTTGATGAATTGAGTGGCTCTACAATATTCTCCAAAGTTGATTTGCGTAGTGGATACCATCAAATTCGTATGAAATTGGGAGATGAATGGAAAACAACATTTAAAACTAAGTTTGGATTATATGAGTGGTTAGTCATGCCTTTTGGGTTAACTAATGCACCTAGTACTTTCATGAGATTAATGAACGAAGTTTTACGTGCTTTCATTGGACGATTTGTGGTAGTTTACTTTGATGATATACTGATTTATAGCAAATCTTTGGAAGAACATTTGGAACATTTACGTGTTGTTTTTAATGCTCTACGTGATGCACGCTTGTTTGGTAACCTTGGGAAGTGCACCTTTTGCACCGACCGAGTATCTTTTCTTGGCTATGTTGTTACTCCACAGGAATTGAAGTTGATAAAGCCAAGATTGAAGCTATTGAGAGTTGGCCGCAGCCCAAAACGGTCACACAAGTGAGGAGTTTTCTTGGACTCGCTGGTTTCTATAGGCGTTTTGTGAGAGACTTTAGCACCATTGCTGCACCTCTCAATGAGCTTACAAAGAAGGATGTGCCTTTTGTTTGGGGTACCGCATGGGAAGAAGCCTTCACGGTATTGAAAGATAAGTTGACACATGCTCCTTTACTCCAACTTCCCGACTTTAATAAGACTTTTGAGCTTGAATGTGATGCTAGTGGAATTGGATTAGGAGGTGTGTTATTACAAGATGGCAAACCTGTTGCATACTTTTTGAAAAATTGAGTGGGCCTAGTCTGAACTATTCTACTTATGACAAAGAATTATATGCTCTTGTTAGGACTTTAGAGACATGGCAACATTATTTATGGCCCAAAGAATTTGTTATACATTCGATCATGAATCTTTGAAACATATTAAAAGTCAAGCTAAACTGAATCGTAGACATGCTAAATGGGTTAAATTCATTGAGACTTTCCTTATGTTATTAAACACAAGAAGGGTAAAGAAAATGTTATTCTTGATGCTTTGTCTCGTCGATATACTATGCTTTCACAACTTGACTTCAAAATATTTGGTTTGGAGACCATCAAAGATCAATATGTGCATGATGCTGATTTTAAAGATGTAATGCAGAATTGTAAAGAGGGAAGAACATGGAACAAGTTCGTTATTAATGATGGTTTTGTGTTCCATGCTAACAAGCTATGCATTCCTGCTAGCTCTGTTCGTCTTTTGTTGTTGCAGGAGGCGCATGGAGGAGGATTAATGGGACACTTTGGCGTGAAGAAGACGGAGGATATACTTGCTACACATTTCTTTTGGCCAAAGATGAGACGGATGTTGAGCGTTTTGTAGCTCGCTGCACTACATGTCAAAAAGCTAAGTCACGACTCAATCCTCATGGTTTATATATGCCTTTGCCTGTGCCTAGTGTTCCTTGGGAGGATATATCTATGGACTTTGTTTTAGGTTTACCTCGAACAAAGAAGGAGGGATAGCATATTTGTTGTCGTGGATAGATTCTCTAAAATGGCACACTTTATACCATGTCATAAAAGCGATGATCTTTGTTAATGTTGCTGATTTGTTCTTTCGTGAAATTATTCGCTTGCATGGTGTGCCAAATATTATTGTTTCAGATCGTGATACTAAATTTCTTAGCCACTTTTGGAGATGTTTATGGGCTAAGTTGGGGACTAAACTGCTTTTAGTACTACTTGTCACCCCAAACCGATGGATAAACTGAAGTAGTCAATAGAACATTGTCTACTATGCTTAGGGCTGTTTTGAAGAATAATAAGAAAATGTGGGAAGAATGCTTGCCTCATATTGAATTTGCTTATAATCGCTCATTGCATTCTACTACTAAGATGTGCCCTTTTGAAATTGTGTATGGCTTCCTTCCTCGTGCACCTATTGATTTGTTGCCTCTTCCATCTTCGGAGAAGGTTAATTTTGATGCTAAAGAACGTGCTGAATTGATTTTAAAAATGCATGAGTTAACTAAGGAAAACATTGAGCGTATGAATGCTAAATATAAACTTGCTGGAGATAAGGGTAGAAAACATGTTGTCTTTGCACCTGGAGATCTTGTTTGGTTACATTTGCGTAAGGATAGGTTTCCTAATTTGCGCAAATCAAAGCTAATGCCACGTGTTGATGGTCCATTTAAGGTGTTAGAGAAAATAAATGATAATGCATATAAACTTGAGTTGCCTGCAGATTTTGGGGTTAGTCCCACTTTTAATATTGCAGATTTGAAGCCTTATTTGGGTGAGGAAGATGAGCTTCCGTCGAGGACGACTTCATTTCAAGAAGGGGAGGATGATGAGGACATCAATACCATTGTTACACCCACAGCCCCTGCTGCTATACATACTGGACCAATTACTCGAGCTCGCGCACGCCAATTGAATTATCAGGTACTTTCGTTTCTTGGTAACGATTCTAATGTTCATGAGAATATGATGCTGCCTAAATTGGATACATTTGTTTTGCTTACAAATGAAGGGCCTACCATGGACAAGAAAGATGAACCTTGGAGCAAGTTCAAGCATGGAGATGTTGGCATGCAAGGGGAACAAGAACGGAGTTACAAGTGATGATTCCAGGACTTTGAAACCACCCTAATGAGTGCATGAGGCCTTGGACGAAATATACAAGATGCCACTTCATAATATTCGTCCATAGGCTATTCTAGGTGCTGCGTCACCTTATTATTGGGCCAGGCCCATGTAATTTCGAAATACTTAAGTATAGGCTGTTTTAGAGTCCGTATGTGTGGGAAACAAGAGTTAGGGTTGATTTGGACCCTCCACCAAGGGCCACGAAATTCCCCCTCTTCCTCCATATATACAGCCCTTAGGGCCCGTTTAGACCTTGGGTTTTGTTTAGATTAAAAGTTCGCCATAGCTGCAACTTCGCAGATTTCGCTTGTGTTCAACGACTGGACAAAGCGCCACAGAACCCACCTTGATCAATAAAGCTTTCATCTTATATTCGCAATATCCAGATTGCAATCTCAGTTTCTTGCTTGTTCTTCGCTTGCTCGCAGGAAATGCAGACCCTCGTGGTCAGGTTGATCGTGCTCGGCGTGGTCAATAACCTCTCGGAGTTGGTTTAGCGATTGCTAAGGCGCGACGTCCTCGCACGTTCGTAGTCGGATCGTCAATGTCGACTTCCTCCAAAGCGAAAACCAACATCTCATCGAAAGACGGGACACCTTTGCCTCTATCAACCTTGATGAGGCACCAGCATCATTCCACTTCTTCATCCTCAAGACGGAGCCGCTCGAGTCGACACTCCGACGACACCTTCTATGACTCAAGTACACCTACGTCGAACACTCTTCGTCGTGCCGAACGTCAAGCCCATCAAGCAAACCGCAATCCTCTACACGACACCGACTCTCAAGAGCATCGACATCGTCAAAACCAAGCTACATTTGCGCAAGCACAAGCAAGGCAACGCCAACGACAACAAGAACAAGAAGAGCGAGCGCGACAACATCAAGATGCACAAGACGCCGAGGCACAACATCGAGAACAACAACTACGGGAAGCTCAAGCACTTGAGGCACGACGTGCACTTCGCGACTCAAGTCGAGCCGTTGCCGACCGAGGACACCAAGCTCGTGAATATCAAGAATCGCTCCGCGAGGAAGTCCAAGAGAGGCTCTACCAAGCACGTGTGCATCGACAAGCCCCACAACAAGCTCGACAAGCTCCACCACATGCTCACCAAGAACCTCAAGTTCATCAAGCGCATGAAGACAATGGAAATCCACCAAGACGAGAGCAACATGAGGAAAACGACCCTCCTCGCCAAGAGCAACATGAGATCGTTAATCCTCAACGACATGGACGTCATCATCCTCGACCACAACACAATGAAGAGCAACGCTATGGAAAGCTCAAATTCACCATGCCCAAGTTCAATGGAAGCAATGACCCCGAAGAGTACCTCTCATGGGCATTGAAGGTCGACAAAATCTTTCGTTTGCAGAACTATGAGGAAGAGAAGAAGATCGCTATGGAATCACTTGAGTTCCAAGACTATGTGCTCATATGGTGGGAACAAATCCTTGAGAGGAGACAAGCAAGAGGTGAACCTCCAATCACCACTTGGGCTCACATGAAAGATGTCATGAGAGCACATTTTGTGCCAACCTACTACAACCGCAACCTCTTCAAGAAACTCCAACTCCTCAAGCAAGGAACAAAGAGTGTTGAAGAATACTACAAGGAAATGGAGATAGCCATGATTCGAGCCAATGTGAAGGAAGATGATGAGCAAACTATGGCACGTTTCTTGAATGGAATCAATCATCCCATCAAGAAGATCGCCGACTTCCAACCATACTCCACCCTCATTGAGCTCGTGCATCAAGCTACAAAGGCGGAACATCAAGTGCAAGACGACTTCAAATACGCCTAGTACTCGTCCAAGACCTACGACTTCTCCAACAACCTAGCTTCAACACCTCCTCCAACATCTACATCAACCAAACCTTCTACAAGCAATGACGACAAGTCAAGTTACAAGAAATCTTCGGCAAGTTCAAGTCGTCTTCCTCCCACTACAAGCAACTTCAAGCCGCGTGTTTCATCATCTACTCCAAACGATGAGACCGTCAAGACAAGCTCCTTCAAGTGTTTCACTTGCGGCGGCCGAGGCCACAAGTCCTTTGAGTGCACAAACAAGCGCACCATGATCTTCAACGATGACGGCACCTACGACTCCATGAGTGAAGGAGAAATGGAAGCCCTTGAGCAAGTGGCCATGCACCGACAAGTGAACAACGAAGACAAAGATGACCAAGTCTTTTGTGATGAAGATTCAAGTCCCGCTCTTGTTGTCTTCAAGGTCTTGACTCTTCAACATCAACAAGAAGAAAACCAACGATGCCACATCTTCCACACAAAAGCCGGCATCAATGGAAGGTCCGTCAAGGTCATCATCGATGGCGGTAGTTGTCACAACTTGGCAAGTGAAGAACTATGCTCCAAGCTTCAATTGGTCAAGAGGAAACACCCGCACCCCTACAAGGTTCAATGGCTAAGTGACTCTGGCACTATCCGAATCGAGCATACGGTCCAAGTCTCCTTCAAAATTGGTGCATATGAGGACACTTTGGTGTGTGATGTGGTCCCAATGACCGTTTGCCACCTCCTTCTTGGTCGACCATGGCAATTCGACCGTGGTGTCATCCACAATGGGCGTACCAATCACTATAGCTTCAAGATGAAAGGGAAGGAGAATGTGCTACGACCTATGTCTCCTAGTCAAGTGATAGCCGACAAGCAAGCCACCCATCATGGAGAGAAGAGTGAGAAAGTGATCCACCACAAAGTGAGTGAGAGCCACAAGCCAAACTTGAGCGCCTCTTCGCCTAGAGAGAAAAACCTCATCCTATTTTGCCACCAAAAGTGAGATGAGAGAAGTGTGTGAGAACCCATCGAGTGTGATGCACTTTGTCCTTGTGTGCAAGGATGGAGATCCAAAAACTAACACCTCTCATGAACTACCTTTAGTGTTTCAATCTCTTTTGCAGGAATTCCAAGATGTTTTCCCCGATGAGCTACCTCCGGGTCTACCTCCTCTACGAGGCATTGAGCATCGAATCGACCTCATCCCCGGAGTGCCACTTCCAAACAAAGCTCCATACCATGCCAACCCCGAAGAAACAAAAGAAATCCAACGGCAAGTACAACAACTCATCGACAACGGTCATGTACGTGAAAGCTTAAGTCCTTGTGCCGTTCCCATTATACTTGTGCCTAAGCACGATGGAAGTTTCCGCTTATGTTCCGATTGTAGACCTACAAATTGATGCGGAGCATCCCTCGCTCATCCCCATGGGCGTGTCTACATCTTCCTCAACACCACTTGGGCCCATGACAAGATCTAGAGCCAAGGCTATCGAAGATAAGGTGATCTCGCTCCTTTCTGAACTTCCTCTCTCTACTCACGAGACTTGCCTACTACCTCATATGGACACTTTGTGTGTGATCAGGTGCCTGGAGGAAAGCCATGGTGCATCTACATCCATTGGACAAGGAGACGAAGCTACCAACCGCAAAGGACAAGAAGAAGAGCTACCGGAGAAAACTCCAGCCACCGGACGACCGGTAGGGACGGGACGTCCGGCGCCTGAAGCCCCAGCTGCCAAGTCCCAGCCAACGCAGGCCCCAGCAAGCGGACGTCCGGCCCGGACCGGACGACCGGCCACACTCTCCAGCGAGCGGATGTCCGACGTCACCGGACGTCCGGTACCCCCCAACAGAATGGATATTAGCGGAAGTATGAAGATACCGGACGTCCGACGCCTCCTTCACAGAACGGATCCAGCGGACGTCTGACGACACCGGACGACCGGTCCCTCCTGAGCCACCGGACGACCGGCCCCCAGCGGACGTCCGGCACTGCTCGCAAGATTTGGGCAAGCCCATGTACCCCTTCACTTCGCCCCTTTTGCACTAAGACTATATATAGAACCCCTCCTCCTCCTAGCTAGGGTAGCATTGGATTAGCTCATATTTGTGTGAGGGCCTTTACTCATCCACTTGGCTACTTCTCCTCGGAGATCAGGACCTCTACGGAGAAGACCCCCCAAGCGGATTCAAGACCCCCTTCTAGGGTGGACCCCATCAAGGCCTCCTCATGGAGAAGAATGGCTACCGTTTGTATCTTTCCTTTGTTGATCTTGAATCTTGTGACACCTTATGTGATCGGTGATCTAGCACTTGTGTGATTGATCTCTTGTTGGTTTAGTGATTTCTCTCTCGTTTCCTCCGTGTTTCCCTCTTGTTCTTCCGCGTGTTCTTCGTGATTCCCCGTAGGATCCGCTCCAACGTGAAAGATCATCCACGTAGGGTTCCGCCCTACATCATCTTGGTATCATGAGCCACGTTGATCACGTTCTTGGAGCCCCTACACCGTGTTTTCTAGCTTGATTTTGTTGTTTTCGTCCTAAATTCGAAAATCCCCACCAAAAATAGCCCCAATTTTTTTTTGTGATTTGTTTGTGAGTTGAGATTTTGTTGGATTTGGTCCATGGATTTGTGTTGCTATGAGTGGATGATGAGGACATCAATACCATTGTTACACCCACAGCCCCTGCTGCTATACATACTGGACCAATTACTAGAGCTCGCGCACGCCAACTGAATTATGAGGTACTTTTGTTTCTTGGTAACGATTCCAATGTTCATGAGAATATGATGCTGCCTAAATTGGATACATTTGTTTTGCTTACAAATGAAGGGCCTACCATGGACAAGAAAGATGAACCTTGGAGCAAGTTCAAGCATGGAGATGTTGGCATGCGCAAGGGGAACAAGAACGGAGTTACAAGTGATGATTCCAGGACTTTGAAGCCACCCTAATGAGTGCATGAGGCCTTGGACGAAATATACAAGATGCCACTTCATAATATTCGTTTATAGGCTTTTCTAGGTGCTGCATCACCTTATTATTGGGCCAGGCCCATGTAATTTCGAAATACTTAAGTATAGGCTGTTTTAGAGTCCGTATGTGTGGGAAACAAGAGTTAGGGTTGATTTGGACCCTCCACCAAGGGCCACGAAATTCCCCCTCTTCCTCCATATATACAGCCCTTAGGGCACCGTTTAGACCTTGGGTTTTGTTTAGATTAAAAGTTCGCCATAGCTGCAACTTCGCGCATTTCGTTTGTGTTCAACGACCGGACAAAGCGCCACGTAACCCCACCTTGATCAATAAAGCTTTCATCTTATATTCGCAATATCCAGATTGCAATCTCAGTTTCTTGCTTGTTCTTCGCTTGCTCGCAGGAAACAGACCCTCGTGGTCGTTGATCGTGCTCGGCGTGGTCAATAACCTCTCGGAGTTGGTTTAGCGATTGCTAAGGCGCGATGTCCTCGCACGTTCGTAGTCGGATCGTCAAAGTCGACTTCCTCCAAAGCGAAAACCAACATCTCATCGAAAGACGGGACACCTTTGCCTCTATCACTTACAAATGAAGGGCCTACCATGGACAAGAAAGATGAACCTTGGAGCAAGTTCAAGCATGGAGATGTTGGCATGCGCAAGGGGAACAAGAACGGAGTTACAAGTGATGATTCCAGGACTTTGAAGCCACCCTAATGAGTGCATGAGGCCTTGGACGAAATATACAAGATGCCACTTCATAATATTCGTTTATAGGCTTTTCTAGGTGCTGCATCACCTTATTATTGGGCCAGGCCCATGTAATTTCGAAATACTTAAGTATAGGCTGTTTTTAGAGTCCGTATGTGTGGGGAAACAAGAGTTAGGGTTGATTTGGACCCTCCACCAAGGGCCACGAAATTCCCCCTCTTCCTCCATATATACAGCCCTTAGGGCACCGCTTAGACCTTGGGTTTTGTTTAGATTAAAAGTTCACCATAGCTGCAACTTGCAGCATTTCGCTTGTGTTCAACGACCGGACAAAGGCGCCACGAACCCCACCTTGATCAATAAAGCTTTCATCTTATATTCGCAATATCCAGATTGCAATCTCAGTTTCTTGCTTGTTCTTCGTTTGCTCGCAGGAAACAGGCCCTCGTGGTCAGGTTGATCGTGCTCTGGCGTGGTCAATAACCCTCGGAAGTTGGTTTAGCGATTGCTAAGGCGCGACGTCTCGCACGTTCGTAGTCGGATCGTCAAGGTCTACTCCCACAGAAACGATAGCCACCATCTCATCGAAACATCGGGACACCTTTGCCTCTATCAGTGGATCTAGCTTTCCCCACCCTCGACACCCTTTTCCATCCACCAAACCACTCGATTTCGACCTCACCATCCCCTTCCACCCCGAAACCGAGCAGTTCTTCCCGTGCCCGAAAATCACCCAGGCACCGGACTACCGGCAGGTACCGGACGTCCGACGGCCGGACGACCGCAAAAACTGGACGTCCGTTCAACTCTGACGAAACTGAATTTTCAGTTCGGCCACCACCACAACCCCACCGCCCACCACATCTCCCAAACCCACATACACCAAAATCTTCCATGATACTTCCGATGACTATTTTGACACATTTTTGGTCCTTGAGATTTTGAGTTGTGGTTTCCCGCATCCTATTGTGTTTCAGCTATCTAGGTACGGTTCGAATTCATCATCACCACCGCTCATCTACATCGACTAGTCATCATCGCAAGGACGGTGACTTCGACAACATCTTTGTCATACCTTGCATTTGCATTGATAACCCACATTGCCTCATTTTGCGTAGCTTACCCATCGAGACTAGCCATTGAGTATTGCCGGCAACGTGACTTGTGCACATTTAGTGATCATACTCCATAGCATACATACCGTACCATAGTGGTGCATATCTTGGGATCCACTTGTGTGTCACAAGGTTGTCATAGCATACACAATTGCTATCTTGGTTCGTGAAGTTCTGCATGAGAAAAGAGCTCAAAAGTGAAAGAGCCACCCAAGCTTTTAAGCAAAGAGCTTATGAGCAAGAACCATAGCATCATACTACATTAAGATTGTCATATTGGATCATCTTGGATCATTGCACCGAAATACCATAAATATAGCATAATTGGGATAGAGATAGTTGCATTTTTGCCTAGTAGGTTGTGCACAAGTTTGCGTATCCGCCTATTGTGCAATCGTGCTAGCGTCTCTCTAGTATTGTGCAACAAGAGCATCTTTCGTGGATTCCACATTTTGGCTCACTTTTGGTTTGCACAATCCCACTTATCTATTTGCGTGTGTGTTTCCGTGTTCCTATACTTGCTTGGTGATGAGGACATCAATACCATTGTTACACCCACAGCCCCTGCTGCTATACATACTGGACCAATTACTAGAGCTCGCGCACGCCAACTGAATTATCAGGTACTTTCGTTTCTTGGTAATGATTCCAATGTTCATGAGAATACGATGCTGCCTAAATTGGATACATTTGTTTTGCTTACAAATGAAGGGCCTACCATGGACAAGAAAGATGAACCTTGGAGCAAGGTCAAGCATGGAGATGTTGGCATGCGCAAGAGGAACAAGAACGGAGTTACAAGTGATGATTCCAGGACTTTGAAGCCACCCTAATGAGTGCATGAGGCCTTGGACGAAATATACAAGATGCCACTTCATAATATTCGTCCATAGGCTATTCTAGGTGCTGCGTCACCTTATTATTGGGCCAGGCCCATGTAATTTCGAAATACTTAAGTATAGGCTGTTTTTAGAGTCCGTATGTGTGGGGAAGCAAGAGTTAGGGTTGGTTTCGGACCCCTCCCTCAAGGGCCACGAAATTCACTCCTCCATATATACTTGATAGAGGCGAGGGTGTCCCGATCTTTCGATGAGATGATAAATATCGATTTGGTGGAGTCGACTTTGACGATTCGACTACAAACGTGCACGACGTTGCGCCTTAGCAATCGCTAAACCAACTCCGAGAGGTTATTGACCACGCTGGAGCACGATCAACCTGACCACGAAGGTCTATTCCTGCAAGCAATCGAAGAACGAGCAATAATATGATAAAGCAATCTGAATATTGCGAATATATATGAAGTATTGATAATGGTGGGGATCCGTAAGCGGTCTTGGTCTGGATGTTGGACACAAACGAAGTACACGAAGTTGCAATGGCTAACTTTTAACTAAACAAATCCCAAGGAAAAAGCTACTAGATGGATCTACTTATATAGGAGCAAGGGGTGGCGGCCAAGGAGGTGGGAGGACGTCCCAAGGCAGCCTAAAACTAACCCTAGGTCGTACAAGGCCAATGGGCCCAAGCGGAGGTGACGTAACACCTTTGGACTTGTAGTTTGAGTCGGATTCTGCTGCAGCATCAGATTGTTTCGTCCATAACTCCACGCTCCGGACGGATTTTAAGGTGATTCCAATTGGGTTGGAAAATGCACGAAATCTATTTTCCAACAAAAAAGAATCAACCAATTTGGATTCTGTATGAAAAAGTTATTGACGTTTTGAGTCAGGTATGTCTGTGCAGTCCGAATCTGAGTCCAGAATGTGAGAGACTTGGACTCTATCTTCTCTTGGGCCAAAAGTTACGTGAGAGAACTTTTTGAACAACAGGTAAACATCTCTTTCTCCCTTATCTTCATATGTGGATTGTACAAATGTCCCATACACCTGCAATTAGACATGGCACAAAAGTTTGTGAAGTATTTTTGTCCTGGATGACATAAATAAATTATTGCATAGTTTGCATTAGAAATCACCTCACAAATATACATGTATGCAATATTTTTGGTCGTATCCAAGGTAATCATGTCCTCATCAATACTGCCCTTAGGGCGTCGTTTAGACTTAGGGTTTTGTTTAGATTAAAAGTTCGCCATAGCTGCAACTTCGCGTACTTCGTTTATGTTCAACGACCAGACAAAGGCGTCACAGAACCCCACCTTGATCAATAAAGCTTTCATCTTATATTCGCAATATCCAGATTGCAATCTCAGTTTCTTGCTTGTTCTTCGTTTGCTCGCAGGAAACAGACCCTCGTGGTCAGGTTGATCGTGCTCCGGCGTGGTCAATAACCTCTCGGAGTTGGTTTAGCGATTGCTAAGGCGCGACGTCCTCGCACGTAGTCGGATCGTCAAAGTCGACTTCCTCCAAAGCGAAAACCAACATCTCATCGAAAGACGGGACACCTTTGCCTCTATCACTTGGTCTACTTGTTGCATTTGCAAATTTGTGAACCTTTTCCAATATTATTGACGCCACTTACAATTGCATCAAATTTTGTGCCACCATCCTCACCAAGCTCCACCATAAGCTTTTATTTGTGTAGGTGTGAGAACCGACAAGGATTGGTACCAATAGTGCTATTTCATTGTCCGCATTTGAGTGAACTTGATTCATCTTCAACATCGGTCAAAGGTACATTGGTATAAGTTTTTTTCCGTTCTACCACTCACATTTTGCTTGGAATGATGGATAGGCCAAGTACCTCTACCAACCCACTCTTCATCGAGCAAGACGACGACATGTCATCATACGTCACCAAGAGCCACCTCTTTGGTGCACAACGAGCGTTACACCAAGAACAACAAGCAATGAGCGATCGATCGACAACCTCGCCACCGACTTGCGACTCTCCGAGCAACGTACAAGGGACTACTTCGACAACAAGTTCGATGCTCACAAGCAAGAGAATGATGCAAGAATGGACGAGATACGCGCCTTGATGAGAAGCCGACATCATTCTACTTCTTCATCATCAAGACGAAGCCGCTCGAGTCGACACTCCGACGACACCTACTACGACTCAAGTACACCTACTTCGAACACTCTTCGTCGTGCCGCTCGTCAAGACCGTCATGCATCTCGCAACCCGCTACATGACAAGCATTCACAAGAGCAAGTTGATGATCATGTTCCTCGTCCTCAATCAAACCAAGAGGCTTTTGCTCAAGCTCAAGAACGACAACGTCTTCGTCGCCAACAAGAGGAAGAACGAGCGCGTCTTCACCAAAACGAACAAGACGCCAAGGCTCAACGTCTTCAACAACAACAACGTGAAGCGCAAGCTCTTGAGGCGCAACGTGCCCTTCAAGAATCAAGTAGAGCCTTCGCCAACCGCAATCGCGAACGGCGCAATCAAGAGGAAGCCCTTCGAGAAGAAATCCAAGAGAGGAACTACCAACCTCATGTACAACGTCAAGTTCCTCAAGCCCCTCCACAAGCTCGTCAAGCTCCACCCCAACCTCAAGCTCAACAAGGGCAAGTTGATCATGGTCTTCCTCCACGCCAAGAGCAACATGAAGACGATTACAATCCACGTCAAGGGCGTCATCATCAACATCGCCAACAACACAATGAAGAGCAACGCTACGACAAGCTAAAATTCACCATGCCCAAGTTCAATGGAAGCAATGACCCCGAAGACTACCTCTCATGGGCATTGAAGGTTGACAAAATCTTCCGGTTGCACAACTACGATGAAGCGAAGAAAATCGCTATGGCATCACTTGAGTTCAAAGACTATGCGCTCATATGGTGGGAACAAATCATTGAGCGACGACAAGCAAGAGGTGAACCTCCAATCACCACTTGGGCTTAAATGAAGGATGTCATGCGAGCATGTTTTGTGCCAACCTACTACAACCGCGACCTCTTCAAGAAACTCCAACTACTCAAGCAAGGAACAAAGAGTGTTGAAGAATATTACAAGGAAATGGAGGTAGCCATGATTCGAGCCAATGTCAAAGAAGATGATGAGCAAACAATGGCACGTTTCTTGAATGGACTTAATCATCCCATCAAGAAAATCGCGGACTTCCAACCATATTCCAACCTCATTGAGCTCGTACATCAAGCTACCAAGGCCGAACGTCAAGTGCAAGATGACTTCAAGTACGCTAAGTACTCATCCAAGACCTACGGCTTCTCCAACACCCAAGCTTCAACGACTACTCCAACATCTACTTCGACCAAGCTTTCTTAAAGAAACGACGACAAGTCAAGTTACAAGAAGACTTCGGCAAGTTCAAGTCGTCCTCCTCCTACTACAAGCAACCTCAAGCCGCGTGCTTCATCCTCCACTCCGACCGATGAGACCATCAAGACAAGCTCCTTCAAGTGTTTCACTTGCGGCGGCCGAGGCCACAAGTCATACGAATGCACCAACAAGCGCACCATGATCCTCAACGACGATGGCACATATGACTCCATGAGTGAAGAGGAGATGGAAGCTCTTGAGCAAGTGGCCATGCACCGGCGAGTGAACGAAGATGAAGATGATCAAGTCTTTTGTGATGAGGATTCGAGCCCCGCTCTCGTTGTCTCCAAGGTCTTGACTCTTCAACATCAACAAGAAGAAGACCAATGATGCCACATCTTCCACACAAAAGCCGACATCAATGGACGGTCCATCAAGGTCATCATCGATGGAGGTAGTTGCCACAACTTGGCAAGTGAAGAACTGTGCTCCAAGCTCCAATTGGTAAAGAAGAAGCACCCGCACCCTTACAAGGTTCAATGGCTAAGTGACTCCGGCACTATACGAGTTGAGCATACGGTCCTAGTCTAATAGAGACAAAGGTGTCCCGTCTTCCGATGAGATGTTGGTTTTCGCTTTGGAGGGAAGTCGACTTGGACGATCCGACTACGAACGTGCGAGGACGTCGCGCCTTAGCAATCGCTAAACCAACTCCGAGAGGTTATTGACCACGCCGGAGCACGATCAACCTGACCACGAGGGTCTGTTTCCTGCGAGCAAACGAAGAACAAGCAAGAAACTGAGATTGCAATCTGGATATTGCGAATATAAGATGAAAGCTTTATTGATCAAGGTGGGGTTCTGTGACGCCTTTGTCTGGTCGTTGAACACAAACGAAGTACGCGAAGTTGCAGCTATGGCGAACTTTTAATCTAAACAAAACCCAAGGTGATAGAGGCAAAGGTGTTCCGTCTTTCGATGAGATGTGGTTTTCGCTTTGGAGGAAGTCGACCTTGACGATCCGACTACGAACGTGCGAGGACGTCGCGCCTTAGCAATCGCTAAACCAACTCCGAGAGGTTGTTGACCACACCGGAGCACGATCAACCTGACCACGAGGGTCTGTTTCCTGCGAGCAAACGAAGAACAAGCAAGAAACTGAGATTGCAATCTGGATATTGCGAATATAAGATGAAAGCTTTATTGATCAAGGTGGGGTTCTGTGACGCCTTTGTCCGGTCGTTGAACACAAACGGCACGCGAAGTTGCAGCTATGGCGAACTTTTAATCTAAACAAAACCCAAGGTCTAAACGGTGCCCTAAGGGCTGTATATATGGAGGAAGAGGGGAATTTCGTGGCCCTTGGTGGAGGGGTCCAAATCAACCCTAACTCTTGTTTCCCACACATACGGACTCTAAAACAGCCTATACTTAAGTATTTCGAAATTACATGGGCCTGGCCCAATAATAAGGTGACGCAGCACCTAGAATAGCCTATGGACGAATATTATGAAGTGGCATCTTGTATATTTCGTCCAAGGCCTCATGCACTCATTAGGGTGGCTTCAAAGTCCTGGAATCATCACTTGTAACTCCGTTTTGTTCTCCTTATGCATGGCATTATCTCCATGCTTGTTCTTGCTCCAATGTCCATCCTTCTCCAAGCTAGGGCCTTCATTTGTAAGCAAAACAAATGTATCCAATTTAGGCAGCATCATATTCTCATGAACATTAGAATCATTACCAAGAAACGAAAGTACGATAATTTAATTGGCGTCATGCGTGCTCTAGTAATTGGTCCAGTATATGTAGCAAGAGGGGCTGTGGGTGTAACAATGGTATTGATGTCCTCATCATCCTCCCTTCTTGAAATGAAGTCGTCCTCGACGGAAGCTCATATTCCTCACCCAAATAAGGCTTCAAATCTGCAATGTTAAAAGTGGGACTAACCCCAAAATCTGCAGGCAGCTCAAGTTTATTTGCATTATCATTTATTTTCTCTAACACCTTAAATGGACCATCAAGACGTGGCATTAGCTTTGATTTATGCAAATTAGGAAACCTATCCTCACGCAAATGTAACCAAACAAGATCTCCGGTGCAAAGACAACATGTTTTCTACCCTTATCTCCAAAGAAGTTTATATTTAGCATTCATACGCTCAATGTTTTCCTTAGTTATCTCATGCACTTTTAAAATCAATTCAGCACGTTCTTTAGCATCAAAATTAACCTTCTCCCAAGATGGAAGAGGCAACAAATCAATAGGTGCACGAGGTAGAAAGCCATACACAATTTCAAAAGGGCACATCTTAGTAGTAAAATGCAATGAACGATTATAAGCAAATTCAATATGAGGCAAGCATTCTTCCCACATTTTCTTATTATTCTTCAAAACAGCCCTAAGCATAGTAGACAATGTTCTATTGACTACTTCAGTTTGTCCATCGGTTTGGGGGTGACAAGTAGTACTAAAAGCAGTTTAGTCCCCAACTTAGCCCATAAACATCTCCAAAAGTGGCTAAGAAATTTAGTATCACGATCTGAAACAATAGTATTTGGCACACCATGCAAGCTTAATAATTTCACGAAAGAACAAATCAGCAACATTAACAAGATCATCGCTTTTATGACATGGTATAAAGTGTGCCATTTTGAGAATCTATCCACGACAACAAATATGCTATCCTCCCTTCTTTGTTCGAGGTAAACCTAAAACAAAGTCCATAGATATATCCTCCCAAGGAACACTAGGCACAGAGCAAAGGCATATATAAACCATGAGGATTGAGTCGTGACTTAGCTTTTTGATATGTAGTGCAGCGAGCAACAAAACGCTCAACATCCCGTCTCATCTTTGGCCAAAAGAAATGTGTAGCAAGTATATCCTCCGCCTTCTTGATGCCAAAGTGTCCCATTAATCCTCCTCCATGCGCCTCCTGCAACAACAAAAGACTAACAGAGCTAGCAGGAATGCATAGCTTGTTAGCACGGAACACAAAACCATCATTAATAACGAACTTGTTCCATGTTCTTCCTTCTTTACAATTCTGCATTACATCTTTAAAATCAGCATCATGCACATATTGATCTTTGATGGTCTCCAAACCAAATATTTTGAAGTCAAGTTGTGAAAGCATAGTATAGCGACGAGACAAAGCATCAAGCAATAACATTATCTTTACCCTTCTTGTGTTTAATGACATAAGGGAAAGTCTCAATGAATTCAACCCATTTAGCATGTCTACGATTCAGTTTAGCTTGACTTTTAATATGTTTCAAAGATTCATGATCGAATGTATAACAAATTCTTTGGGCCATAAATAATGTTGCCATGTCTCTAAAGTCCTAACAAGAGCATATAATTCTTTGTCATAAGTAGAATAGTTCAGACTAGGCCCACTCAATTTTTCGTAAAAGTATGCAACAGGTTTGCCATCTTGTAATAACACACCTCCTAATCCAATTCCACTAGCATCACATTCAAGCTCAAAAGTCTTATTAAAGTCGGGAAGTTGGAGTAAAGGAGCATGTGTCAACTTATCTTTCAATACCGTGAAGGCTTCTTCCGTGCGGTACGCCAAACAAAAGGCACATCCTTCTTTGTAAGCTCATTGAGAGGTGCAGCAATGGTGCTAAAGTCTCTCACAAAACGCCTATAGAAACCAGCGAGTCCAAGAAAACTCCTCACTTGTGTGACCGTTTTGGGCTGCGGCCAACTCTCAATAGCTTCAATCTTGGCTTTATCAACTTCAATTCCTGTGGAGTAACAACATAGCCAAGAAAAGATACTCGGTCGGTGCAAAAGGTGCACTTCCCAAGGTTACCAAACAAACGTGCATCACGAGAGCATTAAAAACAGCACGTAAATGTTCCAAATGTTCTTCCAAAGATTTGCTATAAATCAGTATATCATCAAAGTAAACTACCACAAATCGTCCAATGAAAGCACGTAAAACTTCGTTCATTAATCTCATGAAAGTACTAGGTGCATTAGTTAACCCAAAAGGCATGACTAACCACTCATATAATCCAAACTTAGTTTTAAATGCTGTTTTCCATTCATCTCCCAATTTCATACGAATTTGATGGTATCCACTACGCAAATCAACTTTGGAGAATATTGTAGAGCCACTTAATTCATCAAGCATATCATCTAGCCTAGGAATAGGATGACGATAATGAATAGTAATATTATTAATGCCTCTACAATCAACACACATACGCGACGTACCATCCTTTTTAGGCACTAGTATAATAGGAACAGCAGAAGGACTAAGAGATTCGCGTATATAACCTTTGTCGAGCAGCTCCTGTACTTGACGCATAATCTCCTTCGTCTCCTCTGGATTGGTACAGCATAATCTTTTTTTTTTCCGAAACCTACGCAGGCAAGGAAACACGAATCGGAAACTAGATGGATCTCGAAAACAAACCTAATATGAGAAGAACTCGGATTGGTGGTGGATATATGGTGGTGGTATATGGCAGCGGTGGTGATATATGGTAGCGGTGGTGGTATATGGATACGGATTGGTGGTGGTATATGGATATGGATTCAGAGCGGTGGCGGATAAGCAATGGTGGTAGATGGCAAGGCGATGATGATGAAAAGCGGCGGCGTGACAACTTATGACCGTAACTCAAACTCTAAAAGACTAGACTCTAAGACCAGCAACTTGACACGACGATGCAACCGCAAATTCAACAAAGCAAAACCCTAAAAAGATTATGCAAAGGCTCGATTGGTTCGGATATGATGAACTAACCTAATTTTCTTTGTGGCTTTTTCGTGGACTTTAGGTATGAAGAACAGACTCGATCTAATCTACGAAAAACTGTAAAATCTCACCGAGCAACCTGAAAATCTGATACCACTTGATAGAGGCAAAGGTGTCCCGTCTTTCGATGAGATGTGGTTTTCGCTTTGGAGGAAGTCGACCTTGACGATCCGACTACTAACGTCAGCGAGGACGCCGCGCCTTAGCAATCGCTAAACCAACTCCGAGAGGTTATTGACCACACCGAGCACGATCAAACGACCACGAGGGTCATTTCCTGCGAGCAAACGAAGAACAAGCAAGAAACTGAGATTGCAATCTGGATATTGCGAATATAAGATGAAAGCTTTATTGATCAAGGTGGGGTTCTGTGGACGCTTTGTGCAGTCGTTGAACACAAACGGCACGCGAAGTTGCAGCTATGGCTAACTTTTAATCTAAACAAAACCCAAGGTTTAAACGGTGCCCTAAGGGCTGTATATATGGAGGAAGAGGGGAATTTCGTGGCCCTTGGTGGAGGGGTCCGAAATCAACCCTAACTCTTGTTTCCCCACACATACGGACTCTAAAACAGCCTATACTTAAGTATTTCGAAATTACATGGTCCTGGCCCAATAATAAGGTGACCCAAGGAACACTGAGCGCGAGCAAAGGCATATATAAACCATGAGGATTGAGTCGTGACTTAGCTTTTTGATATGTAGTGCAGCGAGCAACAAAGCGCTCAACATCCGTCTCATCTTTGGCCAAAAGAAATGTGTAGCAAGTATATCCTCCGTCTTCTTGATGCCAAAGTGTCCCATTAATCCTCCTCCATCGCCTCCTGCAACAACAAAAGGCGAGCGAGCTAGCGGGAATGCATAGCTTGTTACGGAACACAAAACCATCATTAATAACGAACTTGTTCCATGTTCTTCCTTCTTTACAATTCTGCATTACATCTTTAAAATCAGCATCATGCACATATTGATCTTTGATGGTCTCCAAACCAAATATTTTGAAGTCAAGTTGTGAAAGCATAGTATAGCGACGAGACAAAGCATCGGCAATAACATTATCTTTACCCTTCTTGTGTTTAATGACATAAAGGAAAGTCTCAATAATTCAACCCATTTAGCATGTCTCGATTCAGTTTAGCTTGACTTTTAATATGTTTCAAAGATTCATGATCAGAATGTATAACAAATTCTTTGGGCCATAAATAATGTTGCCATGTCTCTAAAGTCGAACAAGAGCATATAATTCTTTGTCATAAGTAGAATAGTTCAGACTAGGCCCACTCAATTTTTTGAGAAAAGTATGCAACAGGTTTGCCATCTTGTAATAACACACCTCTAATCCAATTCCACTAGCATCACATTCAAGCTCAAAAGTCTTATTAAAGTCGGGAAGTTGGAGTAAAGGGCATGTGTCAACTTATCTTTCAATACCGTGAAGGCTTCTTCACATGCGATACATGAAACAAAAGGCACATCCTTCTTTGTAAGCTCATTGAGAGGTGCAGCAATGGTGCTAAAGTCTCTCTAAAGCGCCTATAGAAACCAGCGAGTCAAGAAAACTCCTCACTTGTGTGACCGTTTTGGGCTCGGCCAACTCTCAATAGCTTCAATCTTGGCTTTATCAACTTCAATTCCACTGTGGAGTAACAACATAGCCAAGAAAAGATACTCGGTCGGTGCAAAGGTGCACTTCCCAAGGTTACCAAACAAGCGTGCATCACGTAGAGCATTAAAAACAACGTAAATGTTCCAAATGTTCTTCCAAAGATTTGCTATAAATCAGTATATCATCAAAGTAAACTACCACAAATGCGTCCAATGAAAGCACGTAAAACTTAGTTCATTAATCTCATGAAAGTACTAGGTGCATTAGTTAACCCAAAAGGCATGACTAACCACTCATATAATCCAAACTTAGTTTTAAATGCTGTTTTCCATTCATCTCCCAATTTCATCGAATTTGATGGTATCCACTCATAAATCAACTTTGGAGAATATTGTAGAGCCACTAATTCATCAAGCATATCATCTAGCCTAGGAATAGGATGGCGATAATGAATAGTAATATTAATGCCTCTACAATCAACACACATCTGTGACGTACCATCCTTTTTAGGCACTAGTATAATAGGAACAGCAGAAGGACTAAGAGATTAGCGTATATAACCTTTGTCGAGCAGCTCACATGCTTGGCGCATAATCTCCTTCGTCTCCTCGGATTGGTACAGCATAATCTTTTTTTTTCGAAACCCTCGCGAGCAAGGAAACACGAATCGGAAACTAGATGGATCTAGAAAACAAACCTAATATGAGAAGAACTTCGGATTGGTGGTGGATATATGGTGGTGGTATATGGCGGTGGTGATATATGGTAGCGGTGGTGGTATATGGATACAGATTGGTGGTGGTATATGGATATGGATTGAGGCGGTGGCGGATAAGCAATGGTGGTAGATGGCAAAGCGATGATGATGGTGCGGCGTGGCGTGACAACTTATGACCGAACTCGAAACTCTAAAAGACTAGACTCTAAGACCGGCAACTTGACACGACGATGCAACATAAATTCAACAAAGCAAAAACCCTAAAAAGATTATGCAAAGGCTCAGATTGGTTGGATATGATGAACTAACCTAATTTTCTTTGTGGCTTTTTCGTGGACTTTAGGTATGAAGAACAGACTCGATCTAATCTCACGAAAAGCGTAAAATCACCGAAACAACTTTGAAAATCGATACCACTTGATAGAGGCAAAGGTGTCCCGTCTTTCGATGAGATGTGGTTTTTCGCTTTGGAGGAAGTCGACCTTGGCGATCCGACTACGAGCGTCTTGAGGGCGTCGGCGCTTAGCAATCGCTAAACCAACTCGAGAGGTTATTGACCACAGGAGACACGATCAACTGACCACGGTGCATTTCTGCGACAAGCGAAGAACAAGCAAGCTGAGATTGCAATCTGGATATTGCGAATATAAGATGAAAGCTTTATTGATCAAGGTGGGGTTACTGTGGCGCCTTTAATGCAGTCGTTGAACACAAGCGAAATGCAGCGAAGTTGCAGCTATGGCGAACTTTTAATCTAAACAAAACCCAAGGTTTAAGCGGTGCCCTAAGGGCTGTATATATGGAGGAAGAGGGAATTTCGTGGCCCTTGGTGGAGGGTCGAAATCAACCTAACTCTTGTTTTCCCCACATACGGACTCTAAAACAGCCTATACTTAAGTATTTCGAAATTACATGGTCTGGCCCAATAATAAGGTGGCGCAGCACCTAGAATAGCCTATGGACGAATATTATGAAGTGGCATCTTGTATATTTCGTCCAAGGCCTCATGCACTCATTAGGGTGGCTTCAAAGTCTGGAATCATCACTTGTAACTCCGTTCTTGTTCTCCTTAGCATGGCATTATCTCCATGCTTGTTCTTGCTCAATGTCCATCCTTCTCCAAGCTAGGGCCTTCATTTGTAAGCAAAACAAATGTATCCAATTTAAGCGACATCATATTCTCATGAACATTAGAATCATTACCAAGAAAGCGAAAGTACACGATAATTTAATTGGCGTCTGTGAGCTCTAGTAATTGGTCGATTATATGTAGCAGTAGGGGCTGTGGGTGTAACAATGGTATTGATGTCCTCATCACAAGGTCAAAGCGGTGCCCTAAGGGCTGTATATATGGAGGAAGAGGAATTTCGTGGCCCTTGGTGGAGGTTCGAAATCAACCTAACTCTTGTTTCCCCACACATCTGGACTCTAAAACAGCCTATACTTAAGTATTTCGAAATTACATGAGCCTGGCCCAATAATAAGGTGGCCTTGGCACCTAGAATAGCCTATGGCCGAATATTATGAAGTGGCATCTTGTATATTTCGTCCAAGGCCTCATGCACTCATTAGGGTGGCTTAAAGTCCTGGAATCATCACTTTGGTAACTCCGTTCTTGTTCCCCTTAGCATGCCAACATCTCCATGCTTGAACTTGCTCCAAGGTTCATCTTTCTTGTCCATGGTAGGCCCTTCATTTGTAAGTGATAGAGGCAAAGGTGTCCCGATCTTTCGATGAGATGTTGGTTTTTCGCTTTGGAGGAAGTCGACTTTGGCGATCCGACTACTGACGTCTTGAGGACATCGGCGTATTAATCGCTAAACCAACTCCGAGAGGTTATTGACCACGCGAACACGATCAACGACCACGAGTGCATTTCCTGCGAAACAAGCGAAGAACAAGCAAGAAAGCTGAGATTGCAATCTGGATATTGCGAATATAAGATGAAAGCTTTATTGATCAAGGTGGGGTTACTGTGGCGCCTTTATGCAGTCGTTGAACACAAGCGAAATGCGAAGTTGCAGCTATGGCGAACTTTTAATCTAAACAAAACCCAAGAGTCTAAGCGGTGCCCTAAGGGCTGTATATATGGAGGAAGAGAATTTCGTGGCCCTTGGTGGAGGGTCCGAAATCAACCCTAACTCTTGTTCCCCACACATACGGACTCTAAAACAGCCTATACTTAAGTATTTCGAAATTACATGGGCTGGCCCAATAATAAGGTGACGCCAACACCTAGAATAGCCTATGGGCGAATATTATGAAGTGGCATCTTGTATATTTCGTCCAAGGCCTCATGCACTCATTAGGGTGGCTTCAAAGTCTGGAATCATCACTTGTAACTCCGTTCTTGTTCTCCTTACGCATACCAACATCTCCATGCTTGAACTTGCTCAAGGTTCATCTTTCTTGTCCATGGTAGGCCCTTCATTTGTAAGCAAAACAAATGTATCCAATTTAGGCAGCATCATATTCTCATGAACATTGGAATGGTTACCAAGAGCGAAAGTACACGATAATTCAATTGGCGTCTGTGACTCTAGTAATTGGTCCGGTATGTAGCGATGCGAGGGTACTGTGGGTGTAACAATGGTATTGATGTCCCGGCCTGATTACCGTCGTTGAAGCGTTTATTCAACTTTGCATCTCTGAATTGATTATTGCTAACCTTTTTTGTGCTACCATATTATAAGCCTTCCCAGCTCACATACATCTACATCGTGCGTTTGACTCTCCACAGTAATCGCTCTATCAAGCTTTGAGAGTTTTGACTACATGGTTTGCGATCACCGCTTTTCTCTTTGGGTAACAATGGTAAGAATTTGAGATTTGCTTGCGGTTGTGGTATCCACCACACCATCACCACCACTTCCTAGTAGTCAGCCGAATCATATTCTTGTGTGTTTCTATTGCTGCTAACCATGGCGGGATCACAAGCCGCGACAGACGGCGGGAGAACATGACAAACAAAGCGCTACATGATAAGTTTCAACAAATGATGAGTGGGCAGGTGGACGATGTGCTAAATAGATTTGAAGAGGCCATGGAGAAGATAGATGGCATTGAGAAGGCGTTGAAACAAAGCTCGATAACAAGTTTAATGAATTGCTCGTGCGTCTACCACCACCACCACGGCACCTAATGCACCTCTACTACAACAACACGGACTACCTCCACATGAAACAGCCCTCCGCCGAGCTTCCCGTGTCCCTCTTCAGCTGGCCAAGCTCTTTGGTCTTCTTGTTGATATACATGGCTCCTGCTGCTGCGGTGGGGAGGATGATTATGTAAGAGCTTACGAGGATGAGGTTGATCAACATCGAACTACGTGCAACCACCAGCACCACAACCACCGGTCGTCCACATGCAAATAATGGCAATGTTGGGCTCCCCTTGGTGCGAGATCATGACCATCTCCTAAACTGAAATTGAATATTCCACCATTTGAGGGTAGATATGTTCACGATATATATCTTACTTGGGAGTTAGAAAGCTGAACAACGATTTACATGTTTACAATATCACGAGGAGAGGCGTGTTCCTGCTGCTTTGTTTGTGCTTTCACTAGCTTTGCATGTGTTTGGTGGTGCGAACATTGTAGATTATATCCTGTTCCAGCTACTTGGGCTGCTTTGAAAACTGCTATGCGTACTCGTTGGGTTCCACCATATTATCAGCGTGAATTACTTCAAAATTGCAGCGCTTAAGACAAGGAAAAATTCGGTGAAGAATATTATGGGAATTACAAACTGGCTTGATTAGATGTGGTATTGTTGAGGAGAATGAAGCTATGCTTGCACGTTTTACGGGTGGATTAAATAGAGATTCAGACCATTCTAGACTACAAGGATTATAATAATATCACTCGATTATTCCATCTTGCTTGTAAAGCTGAGCGTGAAGTCTTGAGGATCGACATGCCTTGGCGCGGACTAACTTTTTGAGTCGACCTTCATCATGGACACCACGTGCATCATCTACTTCCACGTTCTACTACACGGCACCTCCGTGGCTGCCACCTCAACCGTGATACAAAAGCAGGCACAACCACCACTATCGCCAAGAGTACACTGCTTGGGCCTACAGATCTCTTCTTCTTCCATGGCGTCAGCAGGGCACACAAGTGATATTATTTGTCGTCGTTGTAAGGGAAGAGGACATTTTGCGAGAAGAATGCCAATCTCAGCGTGTGATGATTGCTCACGAGGATGGTGGGTATGAGTCGCTAGTGACTATGATGAAGAGACTTTGGCTCTTATTACACATGAAGAACACGGTGGAGATGATTACGATCTTGAGGCGCAATACATGGCTCTTTGAAGATCTTGGTGGTATGAATGTTTAGTTGCTCAACGTGTTTTGAGTGTGCAGGTTACACAAGCTGAGCAAAATCGGAGGCATAACTTGTTCCATACAAAGGGAGTTGTGAAGGAGCGTTCTATTAGCGTCATCATAGATGGAGGGCTGCAACAACTTGGCTAGCATGGATATGGTGGAAGCTTTCTCTCACCACAAGACCACATCCACATCCTTACTACATCCAATGGTTCAACAACAGCGGCAAGGTTAAGGTAACACGTCTTGTTAGTGTGCATTTTAGTATCTCTACATATGCTGATTATGTTGATTGTGATGTGGTACCTATGCAAGCATGTTCCTTATTACTTGGTAGACCATGGCAATTTGATAAAATTTTGTACACCATGGTAGAAACAATCAGTATACTCTTGTTCACAAGGATAAAAATATTACTTTGCTTCCTATGACTCCTGATTCCATTTTGAAAGATGATATTAATAGAGCTAATAAAGCAAAACAGGAGAAAATAAAGTGAAAATCAGATTGTGGCAAAAGAATTTGAGCAACAAATGAAGCCTAATAATAAACCATCTAATGTTGCTTCGAAATTAAACTGAAAAGTGCATGTTTATTTGCCACCAAATCTGATATTGATGAGCTAGATTCTAGCAAATCTGTTTGCTATGCTTTTGTGTGCAAAGAGGCATTATTTTCATTAGAGGCGTGCCTTCCTCTTTGCCCCACTTTGTCACTAACATTTTGCGGGGTTAGTTGGCGTCTTCCACAAGGCGTGCCAGGATTACCACCTATTCGAGGATTGAGCATCAAATTGACTTAATTCCGGTGCATCGCTACCAACCGTGCACCATACCGTACCAATCCGGAGGAGGCGAAGGAGATTATCGTCAAATCAGGAGGCTGCTCGACAAAGGTTATATCTGCGAATCTCTTAGTCCTTGTGCTGTTCCTATTATACTAGTGCCTAAAAAGGATGATGCGTCGGCGTATGTGTGTTGATTGTAGAGGCATTAATAATATTACTATTAGTTATCGTCATCCTATTCCTAGGCTAGATGATATGCTTGATGAATTAGTGGCTCTACAATATTCTCCAAAGTTGATTTGCGTAGTGGATACCATCAAATTAGTATGAAATTGGGAGATGAATGGAAAACAGCATTTAAAACTAAGTTTGGATTATATGGTGGTTAGTCATGCCTTTTGGGTTAACTAATGCACCTAGTACTTTCATGAGATTAATGAGCGAAGTTTCGTGCTTTCATTGGACGATTTGTGGTAGTTTACTTTGATGATATACTGATTTATAGCAAATCTTTGGAAGAACATTTGGAACATTCGTGCTGTTTTTAATGCTCTCGTGATGCACGTTTGTTTGGTAACCTTGGGAAGTGCACCTTTTGCACCGACCGAGTATCTTTCTTAGCTATGTTGTTACTCCAGGGAATTGAAGTTGATAAAGCCAAGATTGAAGCTATTGAGAGTTGGCGCAGCCAAAGCGGTCACACAAGTGAGGAGTTTTCTTGGACTCGCTGGTTTCTATAGGCGTTTGTGAGAGACTTTAGCACCATTGCTGCACCTCTCAATGAGCTTACAAAGAAGGATGTGCCTTTTGTTTGGGGTACCGCACGGGAAGAAGCCTTCACGGTATTGAAAGATAAGTTGACACATGCTCCTTTACTCCAACTTCGACTTTAATAAGACTTTTGAGCTTGAATGTGATGCTAGTGGAATTGGATTAGGAGGTGTGTTATTACAAGATAGCAAACCTGTTGCATACTTTTACGAAAAATTGAGTGGGCCTAGTCTGAACTATTCTACTTATGACAAAAGAATTATATGCTCTTGTTAGGACTTTAGAGACATGGCAACATTATTTATGGCCCAAAGAATTTGTTATACATTCGATCATGAATCTTTGAAACATATTAAAAGTCAAGCTAAACTGAATCGTAGACATGCTAAATGGGTTGAATTCATTGAGACTTTCCCTTATGTCATTAAACACAAGAAGGGTAAAGAAAATGTTATTCTTGATGCTTTGTCTCGTCGCTATACTATGCTTTCACAACTTGACTTCAAAATATTTGGTTTGGAGACCATCAAAGATCAATATGTGCATGATGCTGATTTTAAAGATGTAATGCAGAATTGTAAAGAAGGAAGAACATGGAACAAGTTTGTTATTAATGATGGTTTTGTGTTCCGTGCTAACAAGCTATGCATTCCTGCTAGCTCTGTTAGTCTTTTGTTGTTGCGGGGCGCATGGAGGAGGATTAATGGGACACTTTGGCGTCAAGAAGGCGGAGGATATACTTGCTACACATTTCTTTTGGCCAAAGATGAGGCGGGATGTTGGCGTTTTGTTGCTCATTTGCACTACATGTCAAAAAGCTAAGTCACGACTCAATCCTCATGGTTTATATATGCCTTTACTGTGCCTAGTGTTCCTTGGGAGGATATATCTATGGACTTTGTTTTAGGTTTACCTCGAACAAAGAAGGGAGGATAGCATATTTGTTGTCGTGGATAGATTCTCGAAAATGGCACACTTTATACCATGTCATAAGCGATGATCTTTGTTAATGTTGCTGATTTGTTCTTTCATTGAAATTATTAAGCTTGCATGGTGTGCCAAATACTATTGTTTCAGATCGTGATACTAAATTTCTTAGCCACTTTTGGAGATGTTTATGGGCTAAGTTGGGGACTAAACTGCTTTTAGTACTACTTGTCACCCCCAATGATGGACAAACTGAAGTAGTCAATAGAACATTGTCTACTATGCTTAGGGCTGTTTTGAAGAATAATAAGAAAATGTGGGAAGAATGCTTGCCTCATATTGAATTTGCTTATAATCGTTCATTGCATTCTACTACTAAGATGTGCCCTTTTGAAATTGTGTATGGCTTCCTACCTCGTGCACCTATTGATTTGTTGCCTCTTCCATCTTGGAGAAGGTTAATTTTGATGCTAAAGAACGTGCTGAATTGATTTTAAAAATGCATGAGATAACTAAGGAAAACATTGAGCGTATGAATGCTAAATATAAACTTCTTTGGAGATAAGGGTAGAAAACATGTTGTCTTTGCACTGGAGATCTTGTTTGGTTACATTTGCGTAAGATAGGTTTCCTAATTTGCATAAATCAAAGCTAATGCCACGTCTTGATGGTCCATTTAAGGTGTTAGAGAAAATAAATGATAATGCATATAAACTTGAGCTGCTGAGATTTTGGGGTTAGTCCACTTTTAACATTGCAGATTTGAAGCCTTATTTGGGTGAGGAATATGAGCTTCCGTCGAGGGCGACTTCATTTCAAGAAGGGAGGATGATGAGGACATCAATACCATTGTTACATCCACAGCCCCTCTTGCTACATATCTTGGACCAATTACTAGAGCTCGCATGCGCCAATTAAATTATCGGTACTTTCGTTTCTTGGTAATGATTCTAATGTTCATGAGAATATGATGCTGCCTAAATTGGATACATTTGTTTTGCTTACAAATGAAGGCCTAGCTTGGAGAAGGATGGACATTGGAGCAAGAACAAGCATGGAGATAATGCCATGCATGAAGAGAACAAACGGAGTTACAAGTGATGATTCAGGACTTTGAAGCCACCCTAATGAGTGCATGAGGCCTTGGACGAAATATACAAGATGCCACTTCATAATATTCGTCCGTAGGCTATTCTGGGTGTCTTCGTCACCTTATTATTGAGCCAGGCCCATGTAATTTCAGAAATACTTAAGTATAGGCTGTTTTAGAGTCCGTATGTGTGGGGAAACAAGAGTTAGGGTTGATTTGGGACCCCTCCTCAAGGGACCACGAAATTTCCTCCTCTTCCTCCATATATATAGCCCTTAGGGCGTCGTTTGAACTTTGGGTTTTGTTTAGATTAAAAGTTCGCCATAGCTGCAACTTGGCGTGCCGTTTGTGTTCAACGACCGGACAAAGCGTCCACAGAACCCCACCTTGATCAATAAAGCTTTCATCTTATATTCGCAATATCCAGATTGCAATCTCAGTTTCTTGCTTGTTCTTCGTTTGCTCATGAGGAAGCAGGCCCTCGTGGTCGGGTTGATCGTGCTCGGCGTGGTCAATAACCCTCGGAAGTTGGTTTAGCGATTGCTAAAGCGCTGACGTCTCGCATGCGTTAAATAATCGATCGTCAAAATTCGACTCCACGAAGCGATAGCCACCATCTCATCGAAACATCGGGACACCTTTGCCTCTATCACAAGTAGTACTAAAAGCAGTTTAGTCCCCAACTTGGCCCATAAACATCTCCAAAAGTGGCTAAGAAATTTAGTATCACGATCTGAAACAATAGTATTTGGCACACCATGCAAGCGAATAATTTCACGAAAGAGCAAATCAGCAACATTAATGACATCATCGCTTTTATGACATGGTATAAAGTGTGCCATTTTAGAGAATCTATCCACGACAACAAATATGCTATCCCTCCCTTCTTTGTTCGAGGTAAACCTAAAACAAAGTCCATAGATATATCTTCCCAAGGAACACTGAAGCACGGCAAAGGCATATATAAACCATGAGGATTGAGTGCATGACTTAGCTTTTTGACATGTAGTGCAGCGAGCAACAAAGCAGCTCAACATCCGTCTCATCTTTGGCCAAAAGAAATGTGTAGCAAGTATATCCTCCGTCTTCTTCACGCCAAAGTGTCCCATTAATCCTCCTCCATCGCCTCCTGCAACAACAAAAGCGAGCAGAGCTAGCAGGAATGCATAGCTTGTTAGTACGGAACACAAAACCATCATTAATAACGAACTTGTTCCATGTTCTTCCTTCTTTACAATTCTGCATTACATCTTTAAAATCGGCATCATGCACATATTGATCTTTGATGGTCTCCAAACCAAATATTTTGAAGTCAAGTTATGAAAGCATAGTATAGCGACGAGACAAAGCATCAACAATAACATTTTCTTTACCCTTCTTGTGTTTAATGACATAAGGAAAGTCTCAATGAATTCAACCCATTTAGCATGTCTACGATTCAGTTTAGCTTGACTTTTAATATGTTTCAAAGATTCATGATCAGAATGTATAACAAATTCTTTGGGCCATAAATAATGTTGCCATGTCTCTAAAGTCGAACAAGAGCATATAATTCTTTGTCATAAGTAGAATAGTTCAGACTAGGCCCCTCAATTTTTAGAAAAGTATGCAACAGGTTTGCCATCTTGTAATAACACACCTCCTAATCCAATTCCACTAGCATCACATTCAAGCTCAAAAGTCTTATTAAAGTCGGGAAGTTGGAGTAAAGGGCATGTGTCAACTTATCTTTCAATACCGTGAAGGCTTCTTCACATGCGGTACCCCAAACAAAAGGCACATCCTTCTTTGTAAGCTCATTGAGAGGTGCAGCAATGGTGCTAAAGTCTCTCTGGCGCCTATAGAAACCAGCGAGTCCAAGAAAACTCCTCACTTGTGTGACCGTTTTGGGCTGCGGCCAACTCTCAATAGCTTCAATCTTGGCTTTATCAACTTCAATTCCTGTGGAGTAACAACATAGCCAAGAAAAGATACTCGGTCGGTGCAAAGGTGCACTTCCAAGGTTACCAAACAAGCGTGCATCACGTGA
This sequence comes from Aegilops longissima, assembly GCA_021605205.1. NCBI lineage: Eukaryota > Viridiplantae > Streptophyta > Magnoliopsida > Poales > Poaceae > Aegilops > Aegilops longissima. The sequence continues at coordinate 176,358 of JAHIAM010004509.1, forward strand.
GCATTAAAAACAACACGTAAATGTTCCAAATGTTCTTCCAAAGATTTGCTATAAATCAGTATATCATCAAAGTAAACTACCACAAATCGTCCAATGAAAGCACGTAAAACTTAGTTCATTAATCTCTTGAAAGTACTAGGTGCATTAGTTAACCCAAAAGGCATGACTAACCACTCATATAATCCAAACTTAGTTTTAAATGTTGTTTTCCATTCATCTCCCAATTTCATCTGAATTTGATGGTATCCCTCATAAATCAACTTTGGAGAATATTGTAGAGCCACTCAATTCATCAAGCATATCATCTAGCCTAGGAATAGGATGGCGATAACGAATAGTAATATTATTAATGCCTCTACAATCAACACACATCATGACGTACCATCCTTTTTAGGCACTAGTATAATAGGAACAGCACAAGGACTAAGAGATTCACGTATATAACCTTTGTCGAGCAGCTCACATACTTGACGCATAATCTCTTCGTCTCCTCTAGATTGAGTGCGGTATGGAATTTAGCGGTTGGGTAGCGATGCAAGAATTAAGTCAATTTGATGCTCAATCCCTCGAATAGGTGGTAATATCGGTGGCTTGCGTCTTGTGGGAAGAGCGTCGTGAACTCTGCAAAATGTTAGTCCACGGCAGGGGCAAAGAGGAAAACCTTGCCTCGAATGAAAATAATGCCTCTTTGCACACAAAAGCATAGCAAACAGATTTGCTAGAATCTAGCTCATCAATATCAGATTTGGTGGCAAGTAAACATGCACTTTTCAGTTTAATTTCAGAAGCACATTAGATGGTTTATTATTAGGCTTCATTTGTTGCTCAAATTCTTTTGCCACAATGATGGTGCGGCGGCGGCGTGAGAACTTATGACCAGAACTCGAAACTCTAAAAGACTAGACTCTAAGACCAGCAACTTGACACGACGATGCAACCGCAAATTCAACAAAGCAAAAACCCTAAAAAGATTATGCAAAGGCTCAGATTGGTTCGGATATGATGAACTAACCCTAATTTTTTGTGTGTGGCTTTTTACGTGGACTTTAGATATGAAGAACAGACTCGATCTAATCTCTGAAAAGCTGTAAAATCTCACCGAAGCAACCTGGCTCACGATACCACTTGATAGAGACAAAGGTGTCCCGTCTTTCGATGAGATGTTGATTTTACGCTTTGGAGGAAATCGACTTTGGCGATCCGACTACTGAGCGTCGAGGGCGTCGGCGCCTTATGTGTCGCTAAACCAACTCCGGAGGTTATTGACCACTTGGAGCACGATCAACGACCACGAGGTGCATTTCCTGCGAGCAAGCGAAGAACAAGCAAGAAGCTGAGATTGCAATCTGGATATTCGAATATAAGATGAAAGCTTTATTGATCAAGGTGGGGTTACGTGGCGCCTTAGTGCAGTGATTGAATACAAACAAAATGCAGCGAAGTTGCAGTTATGGCGAACTTTTAATCTAAACAAAACCCAAAGTCTAAGCGACTCCCTAAGGGCTGTATATATGGAGGAAGAGGTGAATTTCGTGGCCCTTGAGGAGGGTCGAAACCAACCCTAACTCTTGTTTCCCCACACATCGGACTCTAAAACAGCCTATACTTAAGTATTTCGAAATTACATGGGCTGGCCCAATAATAAGGTGACGCAGCACCTAGAATAGCCTATGGACGAACATTATGAAGTGGCCTCTTGTATATTTCGTCCAAGGCCTCATGCACTCATTAGGGTGGCTTCAAAGTCCTGGAATCATCACTTGTAACCGTTCTTGTTCCCCTTAGCATGCCAACATCTCCATGCTTGAACTTGCTCCAAGGTTCATCTTTCTTGTCCATAGTAGGCCCTTCATTTGTAAGCAAAACAAATGTATCCAATTTAGGCACATCATATTCTCATGAACATTGGAATCGTTACCAAGCGAAAGTACACGATAATTCAATTGGCGTCTGTGAGCTCTAGTAATTGGTCCGGTATGTATAGCAGCGGGGGCTGTGGGTGTAACAATGGTATTGATGTCCTCATCATCCTCCCTTCTTGAAATGAAGTGCGTCCTCGGCGGAGCTCATCTTCCTCACCCAAATAAGGCTTCAAATCTGCAATGTTAAAAGTGGGACTAACCCCAAAATCTGCGAGGCAGCTCAAGTTTATATGCATTATCATTTATTTTCTCTAACACCTTAAATGGACCATCGAGCACGTGGCATTAGCTTTGATTTGCGCAAATTAGAAACCTATCCTTACATAAATGTAACCAAACAAGATCTCCGGTGCAAAAGACAACATGTTTTCTACCCTTTTCTCCGGCAAGTTTATATTTAGCATTCATACGCTCAATGTTTTCCTTACTTAACTCATGCATTTTAAAATCAATTCAAAGGGTGAGAAAGTCTCATCGTAGTCAACCCCTTGAACTTGTCGAAAACCTTTCGCAACAAGTCGAGCTTTGTAGACAGTTATATTACCATCGTCGGTCTTCTTCTTAAAGATCCATTTATTTTCAATGGCTTGCCGATCATCGGACAAGTCAACCAAAGTCCATACTTTGTTCTCATACATGGATCCCATCTCAGATTTCATGGCTTCCAGCCATTTTGCGAATCTGGGCTCACCATCGCTTCTTCATAGTTTGTAGGTTCGCCATGGTCAAGTAACATGACTTCCGAATAGGATTACCGTACCACTCAGTGCGTATTTTACTCTGGTTGACCCACGAGGTTCAAGAGCAACTTGATCCAAGCTTCATGATCATCATCATTAGTTTCCTCACTAATTGGTGTAGTTGTCACAGAACCATTTCTTGTGATGAACTACTTTCCAATAAGGGAGCAGATCTGATTATCTCATCAAGTTCTACTTTCCTCCCACTCACTTCTTTCGAGAGAAACTCCTTCTCTAGAAAGGATCCGAATTTAGCAACGAAAATCTTGCCTTCAGATCTGTGATAGAAGGTGTACCCAACATCTCCTTTGGGTATCCTATGAAGACACATTTTCCGATTTGGGTTCGAGCTTATCTGGTTGAAGTTTCTTTACATAAGCATCGCAGCCCCAAACTTTAAGAAACGACAACTTTGGTTTCTTGCCAAACCACAGTTCATAAGGCGTCGTCTCAACGGATTTTGACGGTGTCCTATTTAACGTGAATGCGGTTGTCTCTAAAGCATAACCCCAAAGCGATAGCGGTAAATCGAAATAGACATCATAGATCGCACCATATCTAGTAAAGTACGACACGACGTTCGGACACACCATTTCTCCGTGGTGTTCGGGTGGCGTGAGTTGCTAAACTATTCCACATTGTTTCAAATGTAAACCAAACTCGTAACTCAAATATTCTCCTCCACGATCAGATCGTAGAAACTTTATTTTCTTGTTACGATGATTTTCCACTTCACTCTGAAATTCTTTGAACTTTTCAAATGTTTCAGATTTGTGTTTCATTAAGTAGATATACCCATATCTACTCAAATCATCTGTGAAGGTGAGAAAATAACGATACCCTTGGCGTGCCTCAACATTCATTGGACCACAAACATCAAGATGTATGATTTCCAACAAATCAGTTGCTTGCTCCATAGTTCGGAGAACGGCGTTTTGGTCATCTTGCCCATGAGGCACGGTTCGCAAGTACCAAGTGATTCATAATCAAGTGATTCCGAAGCCCATCAAGATGGAGTTTCTTCATGCGTTTTACACCGATATGACCTAAACGGCGGTGCCACAAATAAGTTGCACCATCATTATCAACTCTGCATCTTTTGGCTTCAACATTATGAATATGTGTATCACTACTGTCGAGATTCAACAAGAATAGACCATTCTTCAAGGGTGCATGACCATAAAAGATATTACTCATATAAATAGAACAACCATTATTCTCTCGATTTAAATGAATAACCGTCTCGCATTAAACAAGATCCAGATATAATGTTCATGCTCAACGCGGCACCAAATAACAATTATTTAGGTCTAAAACTAATCCCGAAGGTAGATGTAGAGGTAGCGTGCCGACCGCGATCACATCGACTTTGGAACCATTTCCAACGCAAGATCGTCACCTCGTCCTTAGCCAATCTTCGCTAATCCGTAGTTCTGTTTGAGTTGCAAATATTAGCAACAGTAACCAGTATCAAATACCTGTACTCTGCGAGTATTAGTAAGGTACACATCAATAACATGTATATCACATATACCTTTGATCACCTTGCCATCCTTCTTATCCGCCAAATACTTGGGGCAGTTCCGCTTCAAAGGTCCGGTTTGCTTGCAGAAAACACTCGGTTTCAGGCTTAGGTCCAGACTTGGGTTTCTTCTCTGAGCAGCAACTTGCTTGCTGTTCTTTTGAAGTTTCCTTCTTCTTCCTTTGCCCTTTTCTTGAAACTAGTGGTCTTGTTGACCATCAACACTTGATGCTCTTTCTTGATTTCTACCTCCGCTGCTTTTAGCATTGCGAAGAGCTCAGAATTGTCTTAGTCATCCCTTGCATATTATAGTTCATCACGAAGCTCTTGTAGCTTGGTGGCGTGATTGGAGAATTCTGTCAATGACACTATCATCCGGAAGATTAACTCCCAGCTGAATTAAGTGATTGTTATACCCGGACATTTTGAGTATGTGCTCCTTGTGTAACTATTCTCCTCCATCTTGCAGCTATAGAACTTATTGGAGACTTCATATCTCTCAATCCGGGCATTTGCTTGAAATATTAACTTCAACTCCTGGAACATCTCATATGCTCCATGACGCTCAAAACGTCGTTGAAGACCCGGTTCTAAGCCGTAAAGCATGGCACACTGAACTATTGAGTAGTCATCAGCTTTGCTTTGCCGACGCTCATAACTTCGCTCAAGATCCGCAGCAGGCTCTGTCACCCAGCGGTGCTTCCAAGACGTAATTTTTACGTGCAGCAATGAGGATAATCCTCAAATACGGACCCAGTCCGTGTAATTGCTACCATCATCTTTCAACTTTGCTTTCTCAAGGAACGCATTAAAATTCAACGGAACAACAAAGACGAGCCATCTATCTACGAAGAAACATAGACAAGCAAAATACTATCGGTACTAAGTTCATGATAAATTTAAGTTTAATTAATCATATTAAAAACCTCCCACTTAGCAGACATCTCTCTAGTCATCTAAGTGATTACGTGATCCAAATCAACTAAACCATGTCCGATCATCACGTGAGATGGAGTAGTTTCAATGGTGAACATCACTATGTTGATCATATCTACTATATGATTCACGCCGACCTTCGGTCTCGTGTTCCGAGGCCATATCTGTTATATGCTAGGCTCGTCAAGTTTAACCTGAGTATTCGCGTGCGCAACTGTTTTGCACCCGTTGTATTTGAACGTAGAGCCTATCACACCCGATCATCACGTGGTGTCTCAAAGACGAAGAACTTTCGCAACGGTGCATACTCGGGAGAACACTTCTTGATAATTTTGTGAGAGATCATCTTATAATGCTACCGTCAATCAAAGCAAGATAAGATGCATAAAGGATAAACATCACATGCAATCAATATAAGTGCTATGATATGGTCATCATCATCTTGTGCTTGTGATCTCCATCGCCGAAGCACCGTCATGATCACCATCGTCACCGGCGCGACACCTTGATCTCCATCGTAGCATCGTTGTCGACTCGCCAACTATTGCTTCTACGACTATCGCTACTCCTTAGTGATAAAGTAAAGCAATTACATGGCGTTTGCATTTCATACAATAAAGCGACAACCATATGGCTCCTGCCGATTGCCGATAACTTCGGTTACAAAACATGATCATCTCATACAATAAAATATAGCATCACGTCTTGACCATATCACATCACAACATGCCCTGCAAAAACAAGTTAGACGTCCTCTACTTTGTTGTTGCAAGTTTTACGTGGCTGCTACGGGCTGAGCAAGAACCGTTCTTACCTACGCATCAAAACCACAACGGTATTTCGTCAAATAGACTCGTTTTAACCTTCTCAAGGACCGGGCGAGCCACACTCGATTCAACTAAAGTGAGAGAGACAGACACCGCCGGTCACCTTTAAGCAACGAGTGCTCGGAGCGGTGAAACCAGTCTCGCGTAAGCGCACGGCGTAATGTCGGTCCGGGCCGCTTCATCTCACAATACCGCTGAACCAAAGTATGACATGCTGGTAGGCAGTATGACTTGTATCGCCCACAACTCACTTGTGTTCTACTCGTGCACATGACATCAACGCATAAAACCAGGCTCGGATGCCACTGTTGGGGAACGAGTAATTTCAAAAATTTCCTACAATCACGCAAGACCATGGTGATGGCATAGCAACGAGAGGGAGAGTGTCCGCCCACGCACCCTCGTGAGACCGAAAGCGGAAGTGTTATAACAACGCGGTTGATGTAGTCGACGTCTTCACGATCCGACCGATCCAAGCACCGAACGACGGCACCTCCGAGTTTCGCACACGCTCAGCTCGATGACGATCCCGGACTCCGATCCAGCAAAGTGTCGGGATGAGTTCCGTCAAGACGACGGCGTGGTGACGATGTTGATGCTCCACCGACGCAGGGCTTCGCCTAAGCTCCGCGACGATATGACTTCTCCGCGCAGGCTTCGCCTAAGCTCCATGACGATATGACCGAAGTGGAATATGGTGGAAGGGGCACCGACACGGCTAAGGAAAGATCCGTGAGATCAACTTGTGTGTCATGGGGTGCCCCTGCCCCAGATATAAAGGAGCCAAGGGGAGGTGGCCGGCCCAAGGGGAGGCGACCAAGGAGTCCTACTCCTCCGGAGTAGGATTCCCCTCCAATCCTAGTTGGATTAGGATTCGGAGGGGAAAAGAGAGAGGGGGCCGCCCACCTTTCCTAGTCCTAATAGGACTAGGGAAGGGGGGGCGCGCCACCTAGGGCTGCCCTTCTCCTTTCCTCCAAGGCCCACTATGGGCCCATGAAGTTCCCGGGGTTCCGTAACCTCCGGTACTCGATAAATTCGATTTCACTCGGAACACTTCCGATGTCCAAATGTAGGCTTCCAATATATCAATCTTTATGTCTCGACCATTTCGAGACTCCTCGTCATGTCCGTGATCACATCCGGGACTCGAACAACCTTCGTGCATCAATACTTATAAACTCATAATGAACTGTCATCGAAACGTTAAGCGTGCGGACCCTACGGGTTCGAGAACTATGTAGACATGACCTAGAACCATTCTCGGTCAATAACCAATAGCGGAACCTGGATGCCCATATTGGTTCCTACATATTCTACGAAGATATTTTATCGGTCAAACCGCATAACGACATACGTTGTTCCCTTTGTCATCGGTATGTTACTTACCCGAGATTCGATCGTCGGTATCCAATACCTAGTTCAATCTCGTTACCGGTAAGTCTCTTTACTCGTTCCGTAATACATCATCTCACAACTAACTCATTAGTTGTAATGCTTGCAAGGCTTAAGTGATGTGTATTACCGAGAAGGCCTAGAGATACCTCTCCGACAATCGGAGTGACAAAACCTAATCTCAAATACGCCAACCCAACAAGTAACTTTGGAGACACCTGTAGTACTCCTTTATAAGCACCCGATTCGTTGTGACGTTTGGTAGTACCCAAAGTGTTCCTCCGTAAACGGAGTTGCATAATCTCATAGTTATAGGAACATGTATGGGTCATGAAGAAAGCATTAACATACTAAACGGTCAAGTGTTAAGCTAACGGGATGGGTCATGTCAATCAGATCATTCAACTAATGATGTGACCTTGTTAATCAAATAACAACTCCTTGTTCATGGTTAGGAAACATAACCATCTTTGATTAACAAGCTAGTCAAGTAGAGGCATACTAGTGACATACTGTTTGTCTATATATTCACACATGTATTATGTTTCCGGTTAATACAATTCTAGCATGAATAATAAACATTTATCATGATATAAGGAAATAAATAATAACTTTATTATTGCCTCTAGGGCATATTTCCTTCAGGGTATGAGTCTGCTAGTGACTATGATGAAGCGACTTTGGCTCTTATTACACATGAAGAACACGGTGGAGATGATTCTGATAATGAGACGCAATACATGGCTGCTGAAGATGCTGACAGGTATGAATGTTTAGTTGCTCAACGTGTTTTGAGTGTGCAGGTTACACAAGCTGAGCAAAATCAGAGGCATAACTTGTTCCATACAAAGGAGTTGTGAAGGAACGTTCTATTCAAGGCCATCATAGATGGAGGGAGCTGCAACAACTTGGCTAGCATGGATATGGTGGAGAAGCTTTCTCTCACCTCAAGACCACATCCACATCCTTACTACATCCAATGGTTCAACAACAGCGGCAAGGTTAAGGTAACACGCACTGTTTCGTGTGTATTTTAGTATCTCTACATATGTTGATTATGTTGATTGTGATGTGGTACCTATGCAAGCATGTTCCTTATTACTTGGTAGACCATGGCAATTTGATAAAATTCTGTACACCATGGTAGAAACAATCAGTATACTCTTGTTCACAAGGATAAAAATATTACTTTGCTTCCTATGACTCCTGATTCCATTTTGAAAGATGATATTAATAGAGCTAATAAAGCAAAACAGGAGAAAAATAAGAGTGAAAATCAGATTGTGGCAAAAGAATTTGAGCAACAAATGAAGCCTAATAATAAACCATCTAATGTTGCTTCTGAAATTAAACTGAAAAGTGCATGTTTATTTGCCACCAAATCTGATATTGATGAGCTAGATTCTAGCAAATCTGTTTGCTATGCTTTTGTGTGCAAAGAGGCATTATTTTCATTCGAGGACGTGCCTTCCTCTTTGCCCCTGCTGTCACTAACATTTTGCAGGAGTTCGCCGACGTCTTCCCACAAGGCGTGCACACGGATTACCACCTATTCGAGGGATTGAGCATCAAATTGACTTAATTCCGGTGCATCGCTACCCAACCGTGCACCATACCGCACCAATCCGGAGGAGACGAAGGAGATTATCGTCAAGCACAGGAACTGCTCGACAAAGGTTATATACGCGAATCTCTTAGTCCTTGTGCTGTTCCTATTATACTAGTGCCTAAAAAGGATGGTACGTCGGCGTATGTGTGTTGATTGTAGAGGCATTAATAATATTACTATTCGTTATCGTCATCCTATTCCTAGGCTAGATGATATGCTTGATGAATTGAGTGGCTCTACAATATTCTCCAAAGTTGATTTGCGTAGTGGATACCATCAAATTCGTATGAAATTGGGAGATGAATGGAAAACAGCATTTAAAACTAAGTTTGGATTATATGAGTGGTTAGTCATGCCTTTTGGGTTAACTAATGCACCTAGTACTTTCATGAGATTAATGAACGAAGTTTTACGTGCTTTCATTGGACGATTTGTGGTAGTTTACTTTGATGATATACTGATTTATAGCAAATCTTTGGAAGAACATTTGGAACATTTACGTGCTGTTTTTAATGCTCTACGTGATGCACGTTTGTTTGGTAACCTTGGGAAGTGCACCTTTTGCACCGACCGAGTATCTTTTCTTGGCTATGTCGTTACTCCACAGGGAATTGAAGTTGATAAAGCCAAGATTGAAGCTATTGAGAGTTGGCCGCAGCCCAAAACGGTCACACAAGTGAGGAGTTTTCTTGGACTCGCTGGTTTCTATAGGCGTTTTGTGAGAGACTTTATGATGAGGACATCAATACCATTGTTACACCCACAGCCCTTACTGCTACATATACTGGACCAATTACTAGAGCTCGCGCACGCCAATTAAATTATCAGGTACTTTCGTTTCTTGGTAATGATTCTAATGTTCATGAGAATATGATGCTGCCTAAATTGGATACATTTGTTTTGCTTACAAATGAAGGCCCTAGCTTGGAGAAGGATGGACATTGGAGCAAGAACAAGCATGGAGATAATGCCATGCGCAAGGAGAACAAGAACGGAGTTACAAGTGATGATTCCAGACTTTGAAGCCACCCTAATGAGTGCATGAGGCCTTGGACGAAATATACAAGATGCCACTTCATAATATTCGTCCATAGGCTATTCTAGGTGCTGCGTCACCTTATTATTGGGCCAGGCCCATGTAATTTCGAAATACTTAAGTATAGGCTGTTTTTAGAGTCCGTATGTGTGGGGAAACAAGAGTTAGGGTTGATTTGGACCCCTCCACCAAGGGCCACGAAATTCCCTCTTCCTCCATATATACAGCCCTTAGGGCACCGTTTAGACCTTGGGTTTTGTTTAGATTAAAAGTTCGCCACAGCTGCAACTTCGCTGCGTTTCGTTTGTGTTCAACGACTGGACAAAGCGCCACAGAACCCCACCTTGATCAATAAAGCTTTCATCTTATATTCGCGATATCCAGATTGCAATCTCAGTTTCTGGCTTGTTCTTCGTTTGCTCGCAGGAAATAGGCCCTCGTGGTCAGGTTGATCGTGCTCCGGCGTGGTCAATAACCTCTCAGAGTTGGTTTAGCGATTGCTAAGGCGCGACGTCCTCGCACGTTCGTAGTCGGATCGTCGAAGTCGACTCCCACAGAAACGATAGCCACCATCTCATCGAAACATCGGGACACCTTTGCCTCTATCAACCAAAGAAGAAAACACACTAGGAGTAGAGGTTAAGTCGTTAGAAATCATAGTGCCCTCATGTGTCGTGTCAACTACCTCACTCACTAAGTGTTGTGGCTCACTCACTCCCTCAAGGATGCTCTCACTCATATGGTGGGTGGAGTCACTCAAATGGCGCTCAACCTCACATAGGATGTGTGGTATGCTCTCATGTGTGGGGCTAGTGGTGGTCGCACTCATCCTCTCATAGGAAATGCTCTCAATGTCACGTATGGTGGAGTCACTCATGTCACTCATGGGGTGGTGGCTCTCCTCACATGACAAATGGGGTAGCTCAACATGTGTGGGTGTCGGAGAGGTGTAGGTGCAAATGTCTCCATGCGCGGTCGCGTAGCTTGACTCGGAGTATGAGTCCAATATGGGCGCCGTCTTCATGTTGTAGAAGAGATTCGCGCTCGACGCCGTGGTCGAAGGGGATGGCCCTTGCTCGACCTTCTTGTCGCCGTCTTGTTGTTGGAGGCCCATATGATGTGGCACCTCGTAGCTCGTCTCCATGACCGAAGGGAATGTCCCATGCTCGGCCATCTTCCTTGAGGGGCTTCCGAAGATGGATGTGTCGCCCTCGCTCGCAGGTAGTCGCCTTGGACTTGATGAAGTCGATGTAGGCGCACACGGGAAGTAGGCGAAGATGCCGTGACGTCCAAAGGCGAAGATGCCTTGAGAACACTTGGCGAAGATGCGAAGTGGTTGATGTAGCCGTAGCACCGTCTTGGTGGTGCTCGTCTCATGATCTTCTCTTGTGCTTATGAAGCTCGACTTGGCGTGAAGTAGGGCATGTTGGGACTTGTGCATTTGCGCTTGTGGAGCATCTTCATGATGATGATGTCGTTGTCGTGCTTGAGCTCCTTGGCGTTCGTCGTCGTCGTGCACATGATGCTTGGAGGTGACTTGCCCTTCATGACGACGTTGATCATGAACGTGATGGTGGTCGCCATGTAGATGTGGACGAGGAAGATTTGCACTTGCGTCGTTTCCGCGCTCCGAAGACTTGTGGCTTGAATGTCGCCGCTTTGAAGATGACGAAGGGGAAGTAGATTTGATCAAGGCTCTAATCTCCTCCATCCTTGCATCTTGCTCCTCTTTATGTGCGGCAAGCTTCTTGTCGATGTAGTCCCTTCTCCTTGCTTAGGAGTGATGAATGTCGATGGAGATGTTCTCGATGCGCTCTCGCGATCTTGATTGTGTGCCTTGCACTTGTCGTTGTAGATCGAAGATAGACGCTTTGGTGATGTAATTGTTCACGCCGTCGTTGTTGTCGAGGACCGAACAGGAAATGCCTTGCCTATCCATCACAAGACTCGAGCAAATATGAGTGGGAGAAAGAGAAGAACTTATACCAATGTACCTTGACCAATGTTGACAATGAATCAAGTTCACTCAAATGCGGACAATGAAATAGCACTATTGGTACCAATCCTTGTCGGTTCCCACACCTACACAAGTAAAGCTTATGGAGGAGCTCGGTGAGGATAGTGGCACAAAAATTTAATGCAAAATGTTAGCAAGAGTCAATAATGTTGAAAGAGATTCACAAATTCGCAAGTGAAACAAATGGACCAATAGCAAAGAATGGCACACGGAAACACACACATGGATAGATAAATGGGGTCGTGCAACCAAGGAATGAGCACAAAATGTGGAATCCACGAAAAACGCTCATGTTGCACAACTCAAGAGAGATGCTAGAACGATTGCTCAATTGGCGGATACGACACTTGTGCACAACCTATAAGATGCAAAATGGATAAACTTCTATCCCAAGTATGCTATGTATGTATGATTCCCGGTGTTTCTCTCAAGATGATCCAAGATGATCAGATATGACAATCTTATATGCAATGTGGTATGATGCTATGGCACTTGCTTACAAGCTTCTTTGCTCTCTTTCTTTTGCTTAAAAGCTTTATTTCTTTTTTTTTCTATGGCCACTTTGCACAATGCACAAACCAAGATAGCAATTGTGTGTATGCGGGAACAAACTTGTGACACAAGATATGATACCAATATATGCACCACAATGACATGGTATATATGTTATGGGAAGTACGATCACTAATGTGCACAAGTAACGTTGCTGGCAATACTCAAATGGCTAGTCTCGATAGGCAAGTAACGCAAAAGTAAGGCTAGGTAACAATGCAATGGCAAGGGGAATATACAATGGAGGGATACCACGATACCAAGATGATATGGAGGTTACCGTCCGGCGATGATGAGTAGCGGTGTTCTTGATGTAGAAACCAAGATGATGGAGACTCGTCCCTAAGTAGCCGAAACACCTTAGGAAACGGAAAACCGCGAACTCAAAATCTCAAACGTCAAATGTCAAAATGGTGGTAGCGGAATGCGGTGGTGGTTTGCACTTGGCAATGGGAAGTGGAATGATGGGCTATACACGTGTCGGAGTTGAAGTTGCCGTCCCTAAGTAGCGAAACACCTTAGGAGACACAAGCCACAACTCAAACAAGCTCAAACAACTATTGGGTTAAGTTGAGGTGGTTGAAGTGTATGGTGGGCAAGCCTATGCGGAAGTTATGGTGGTGGTGGTGGTTGATGAAGATGCAACCGTCCCTAAGTAGCCTAAACACCTTAGGAGACTCGAATCACAACTCAAACAACCTCAAATGCAAAGGGGAACAAAATTGGTTAGGTTGCGGAAGTCGGTGGTGGTTATGCGGAGGATGTGGTGGAAGCCCTAGGTAAAGATGCCAAAGTTCCGAAATTTTGATGGAGTCAAATGGTGGTGGTAGTATTTTTATTGGATGGGGGATGTCAATAGCTTCAAAACGAGCTAAAGAACGTCAAAAACGGACTCCAGATGAATTAGTTATGGACAAAACGGTGAAACGGGAAAATCTGGAATCCCAGGGGTCGGATGTCCGTGGTGGAGCCCGGATTTCCGGGGGTGTCTGTCCAGAACCGAGCAAATTTGGCGCTCCAGGAGCCGGATGTCCGGCTTGGGGCCCGGATGTCCGGCCTGAGGCCCGGATGTCCGGCCCGACGAATCCAGATCTCGTTTGGGCGGAAATTTTCGAATTGGGGGCAGAAATTGATGATTTCAAGGTCAAAATTGGAGAGATTTCGTGGACGGAAAGTGGGGAAACTTGGGGAAATGCTAGATCCTCTCGAAACCAAGCAAATCCATGGATCAAAATCAACAAAACATCATCAAAACTAACAAATCACAAAAAAAATTGGGGCTATTTTTGGTGGGGATTTTCGGATTTAGGACGAAATCAACAAAATCAAGCTAGAAAACACGGGGTAGGGGCTCCAAAAACGTGATCAACGTGGCTCATGATACCAAGATGATGTAGGGCGGAACCCTACGTGGATGATCTTTCACGTTGGAGCGGATCCTACGGGTAATCACGAAGAACACGCAGAAGAACAAGAGGGAAACACAGAGGAAACCAGAGAGAAATCACTTAACCAACAAGAGATCAATCACACAAGTGCTTGATCACCGAACACAAAGAGGTACATATGATTCAAAATCAACAAAGGTAAGGATACACGAGTAGCCGTTCTTCTCCGAGAGGAGGTCTTGATGGGGTCCACCCTAGAAGGGGGTCTTGAATCCGCTTGGGGGATCTTCTCCGTAGAGGTCCTGAGCTCCGAGGAGAAGTAACCAAGTGGATGAGCAAGGCTCTCACACAAACATGAGCTAAACCTAAGCTAACCCTAGAAAGAGGAAGGGGATGGAGTATATATAGTCTACGGGGGCGAAAGGGTACATGGGCTTCGGCCCTTTACTGTTCACAAACAGGCGAGGCCGGATGTACGGGCGTCGGGCCGGATGTCCGGGGCTTCAGGGGAGGCCGGATGTCCGGGCTGGGGGGCCGGATGTCCGGGATGGCGTGGCAAGTTTCTGTGGTCTCTGGATAGGCGAGGCCGGATTTCCGGGCTGGGGGCCGGATTTCCGGGGCTTCGTGGGAGGCCGGATGTCCGGGGCCTGGGGGCTGGATGTCCGGGGCCTGGGGGCCGGATGTCCGGGCCCTGTAGCACTTTGATAGCTGGGCTGCTGCTGTTGTTGACATCTTCAGGGGCCGGATGTCCGGGCCGGGGCCGGATGTCCGGGTCCTGTAGCCTTTCTCCGGTTCCTCTCGTCGTGCTCCTTCATCCTTGTACTTGGGGACTTGTCCATCATTCCGAGCATCTCCGAGAGGGTCTCCTTGGTACCTAGGCATGCATAGTGTCCTTGCATTAGGTAGCAACCATGTCTCACACGAATGGAAAGGGGAAGCATTTAGGAACGGGTTCACCTTGTGTCCAATGGCGAATAGTCGAGGTCTCATCTTATGTATCCTTGGGGCCTGGAGAGTAGTCGGAGTGTACATGGGGATGAACGTGGTATGCTCCGCATCAATGGGGCACAAAGAAATCATGGCAATAGCTACTAGGATCTCCACCAAGCATGCAAATACACATAGGAGTAGCATAATGGTGAATCATGGGTAGATGCAAGCAAGGGTCACAATTGCATGGCAAAATCATGTAAAGAGGCATAACATGCAAAGTGAACACGGTAAAATGAGCATAAGGGGACAAATGGTATATATCCCATAGCCGTGTGAGAGCCAAGTAGAAGAGGTGCGCGTAGTCCTTGCGCGAAGGGAACGGTGGGAATGATAATCCTCGGGATCCCAAATCATCGTTGCTCTCAAGAGCTCGTTTCGTCAACTCATGGGATTGAGAAGTTGACGAGTGTACGTGGGTACCTACACAAAACAAAGACAGAGGGAAAATTGTGTGTGCGTGGTAGATGTACACATCATCCATCATGATGCGCACGTGCATGTGTCGGTTAGCACAAAAATATCCAATGCTCAAATAAATGAGATGCATGATATAGAAACATGTCATCCATCATGATAGGTTTGTTATTATGTATGGCATAATGGAGACTCAGAGGATGTAATGCATCATGAGAAATATCTAGAGCATTGTTATTCATGGAATGCATATTGTTAGAGTTGTGTCGAATATAGTGTACAAGGTAGGTTACAGTTGGACTTGTAGTTGTATCGTGTTTACATAGGATGTGGAGTCGTGTCCTAGTAGGACACTTGTATCCTAGGCCTCTCTTATATAGCAGGGGTAGACACACGATGTAACCTATGCCAACATAATAGCACAGGCGCGCAAGGGGAGCCGGCGGCGTGTGCGGCGCCCGGTGGCGGTGTGCGGTATTGTGACGGTGTCACGGGGAGGAGCGCCCGTAGTCAGGCCCCGGGGATGTAGCCATATCGGTGAACCTCGTTAACAAATCTTGGTGTCGTGCCTGATGTGATTGCTTGGTCCTCGGATGATCGACAGTATGCCTCGGATTTATTCTAACAAGTGGTATCATGAGCTAGGTTGTTTGGAGATTGGAAGGTTGATCTAGAGGAAGGAGCGGAGCGAAAGAATTCGTCAAGTCGGTGGTCGTGCAACGACTGGGAAAATCGATGTGCGGCGAGATGCTCTGTTTGTTTAGCAGTCGGAGGAACCGTTCGTGCGGAAGCTGTTGGCGTGGAATTAGATCGGTTGATGGTCTCTTCGATTTCGATCTGGCGATCTCAGCGGCAGCAAATTAGAGGCGGCTCTCGGTGAATCGTGCAGCAGTAGGAGTCGATGAGAGCTCGGTCACAGGAGGTCAAGACGGCCCGTGGGCATCAGCTTAGGACGTGGCAGCTTGGCCCAATGGGGGACTGGTGGTGCGTGCTTGGTGGGCTAGGCCCTTGTGCAGCCGTGGGACTGGGTGACCGAGACGGAGGCTGGAGTGCACGCATGGGAAGTTGGACCGATGCAGGGGCTGCTGTACGCACATTGTTGGGGTGGACTGGAGATTTGTTTGAAAACAAAAGAAGAGGCACGATGTCCAGGTTTTGCATGATACGAGTGTGCATGTGTGTCATGGGCAGATAGGTGATCTTTGCTGCTAAGGGTACACGGACATGCACTAGCAAATAGTGAAAGGAAAATAATGTGCAAAGAATTCTTCGGGTCAGGTTTGCATGGAAGTTTTTCTGTCAAGATTGCTTGGATAGCTCGGAGGTTATGTGATGCGGAGCATCCCACGTTCATCACCATGTACACTCCGACTACTCTCCAAGCCCCAAGGATACATGAGATGAGACCTCGACTATTCGCCATTGTACACGAGGTGAACCCGTTCCTAAATGCTTCCCCTCTCCATTCGTGTGAGACATGGTTGCTACCTAAGGCGAGGACTCTATGCATGCCTAGGTACCAAGGAGACCCTCTCGGAGATGCTCGGAATGATGGACAAGTCCCCAAGTACAAGGATGAAGGAACACGACGAGAGGAACCGGAGAAAGTCTGCAGAGCCGGACATCCGGCGTCGGCCGGACATCCGCCCTTCCAGAAGCCGGACATCCGGCCCCAGCCGGACATCCGCGCCCATCACAACAAGAGTCAAAACTACAGGGCCCGGACATCCGGCCCCCCAGGCCTCGGACATCCGGCCTCCCACGAAGCCCCGGATATCCGGCCCCTCGCCCGAAAATCCGGCGCCCCACACCCGAATCGACAGAAGTCTACCCCACCAGCCCGGACATCCGGCCCCCTAGCCCGGACATCCGGCGTCTCGGGAAAGCCCGGACATCCGGCCTCCCCTGCCTACGTGCAGTCCATCCTACGGGGAAATCACGAAGAACGAGCGGAAGAACACGAGGAATTCACGGGGAGGAACAAGGGAAAACACTCAACCGACAAGAAATCAATCACACAAGCGCTAGATTATCAAACACATAGAGTGGCACAAGGTTCAAGGTCAACAAAGGTAAGGATACACGAGTAGCCGTTCTTCTCCGAGAGGAGGTCTTGATGGGGTCCGCCCTAGAAGGGGGTCTTGAATCCGCTTGGGGGATCTTCTCCGTAGAGGTCCTGATCTCCGAGGAGAAGTAGCCAAGTGGATGAGCAAAGGCTCTCACACCAAAATATGAGCTAATCCAATGCTAACCTAGAAAGAGGAAGGGGATGGAGTATATAGTCTAGGGGGGCGAAGAGTTACATGGGTCTCGGCCCTTTACTGTGCGCAGACAGGCGGAGCCGGATGTCCGGGCGTCGGCCCGGATGTCCGGGGCTTCAGGAGGCGCCGGATGTCCGGGCTGGTGGCCGGATGTCCGGGCTGGCCTGGGTCATCCAGACGCAATCGGGTGCGGGGCGCCGGATTTCCGGGCGAGGGGCCGGATATCCGGGGCTTCGTGGGAGGCCGGATGTCCGGGGCCTGGGGGGCCGGATGTCCGGGCCCTGTGGTCCTTCGGCTGCTGTGGTGGGCGCCGGATGTCCGGGCTGGGGCCGCATGTCCGGGCTTGCGGGAAGGGCCGGATGTCCGGGCTGACGCCGGATGTCCGGGCTCTGCAGACTTCCCCGGTTCCTCTCGTCGTGTTCCTTCATCCTTGTACTTGGGGACTTGTCCATCATTCCGAGCATCTCCGAGAGGGTCTCCTTGGTACCTAGGCATGCATAGAGTCCTCGTCTTAGGTAGCAACCATATCTCACACGAATGGAAAGGGGAAGCATGTAGGAACGGGTTCACCTTGTGTCCAATGGCGAATAGTCGAGGTCTCATCTTATGTGTCCTTTGGGCTTGGAGAGTAGTTGGAGTGTACATGGGGATGAACGTGGTATGCTCCGCATCATCTCCCCTCCCTTGGGAAAGATCCAACCTCGGATCGTGATCCTCATCACCATGGAAACGATTGTCGTAGACGGACTTGTAGTTGGACAAAGTTGAAGACATGGCGCAATCCAAGTAGTCCAAGGTGTCGTCGGGATGGTAGACATGCAAAGAGAGCAAACACAAACGACACTCGGAAATACAACGGTTAGCGCACACAAAGTGTCCATCATGTAAGAATGAGTCCGTGAGGCAAGATTGTTCATGACAAAGCATGAGATGCTTATCCAAATGATGTAAAATGACATGTAAAGCATTCATTGTGCACACAAATGTAAAGTGAATGTGATCAATGCAACCACGGTGCAAAATGATGTCATAGTGAGACGGTTTATCAATAGCATGAATATGGCAATGGATTCTCAACATGTGTATGATATCATGCAATTGATGATGGGCAATATGATCATGATGTATGAATATGCCATCAAGGAAGATCACAACAAATTTGCTAAGAAAATGCACAAGCTCGTATATCATGGATGACATGGGAAGAGGTGCAACAAGACAATCAAAATGTGAGTCAATCCATGCATAAGACGCAAATTTGTGGTGAGTATGATATGTCCATCGAGCATGAGTATGAGCACAATCAACAAATATGGAGGTGTTGGTATACCAATGCTCGATGTTGTGGCAAGAGTGGAAAACCGAAGGTGCATCCAATATGTCCGAGCGCTCCTCAATGTAAAGGTCCATAGAGCCAATCTCCAATGTCGATCCTCCGTTCGCGAGATGTATCATGTAGACAACAAGAAGGAAACAACAATGAAAGAGTGACCCATCCAATATGCAAATTTGAGGATGGCTCAAAGGAAGGAGTTCACCTTTATGAGGATGTCAAAATGTTGGTGTCGCACATCGTATGCCTTCACATAACCAATATGTCTCATGACGGAATGCCTTGTGAATCCTTCAAAATGAAAGAACATGACAAACACTCGGAAAAACAAATGAGGTTAGCGCAAGTGCAAAACCTATCATTCGTGTGGTAAGATACCGAACAAGTGTATGCATCATGCTCATCATAAGAAAGTACAAGGAGCATTTCAAAGTATGGAGGCATATGATGTAAGAACAACCAAAGACAATAGGCTCAATCAAAGAAGCATGCATCACAAATAATATGTCAAAGTCTCCAAGATCAATAAGCATAGTATGGTTGCACTCAATACAAGTGGATATGAAAGAGGCAACTAATGGACACAAGAGACCATGATCAAGATATATCATGTGAGAGGCATGAGCATATATGTCATCAACCCAAGAAAGCAAGTAATAGTGGAACATGGGTGATGCAACATAGCAAGCAATCATATCAATCAAGTGAAGTAAGCTAGTAGTGCGAAGATGCAACGTACTAGAAGGAATCAAGGCAATCATGTCATGGGTGCAAATAGTGTGCATGAATACTTCACATGACATGTCACAAGCATGAAAGCAAGATATGAGTAAAATGTCATCAATGTATTGGCGAGAGACCATATGTAAATAGCAATGGGGCATCATGACTCTCCCAACACAACAAGCATCAATAGCATGGGGCACATGATAAACATGGCAATAATAACAAGGATCTCCACCAAGCATGCAAATACACATAGAAGTAGCATAATGGTGAATCATGGGTATATGCAAGCAAGGGTCACAATTGCATGGCAAAGGCATAGTAGCAAGCATAACATGCAAAGTGAACACGATAGAATGGGCATAAGGTAACAAGTGATATATAGCCCAAAGCCATGTGAGAGCCAAGTAGAAGAGGTGCGCGTAGTCCTTGCGCGAAGGGAATGGTGGTAAGGATAGTCCACGGGATCCCAAGTCATCATTGCTCTCAAGAGCTCGTTTCGTCAACTCTTGGGATTGAGAAGTTGACGAGTGTATGTGAGTACCTACACAAAACAAAGACAAAGGAAAAATTGTGTGTGTGTGTGGTAGATGTACGCATCATCCATCATGATGCATACGTGCTTGTGTTGGTTGGCACAAAATAGCCAATGCTCAAATAAATGAGATGCGTGATATAGAAACATGTCATCCATCATGATAGGTTTGTTATTATGTATGGCATAATGGAGACTCAAATTGTGTAATGCATCATGAGCAATATCTAGAGCATTGTTATTCATGGAATGCATATGGTGCAAGCAATCATGGAAATCATGCAAAGGATGGGATGAATCAAAATCTCCAAACATGTATGAGGAAACTATGGGGGTCTCCTCATGAGCAAGAGTAGAAACATCACGTGGAGAATATTCACAACATCCACAACAATGCATATTTGGAACAATGTGATCATGGCATGGAATAGTAGATGAATTGCATAAATCATGTAAAGGAAGCATGGCAATATCATCACAAGAGAAGCAAAGGCCAATGACCATCATCTCGTAATCTATGCCATAAGTGAAAATGGGATTGATTTTAATGGGGCATGCATAGTTACTATGTTGAGATTGAAATGAGGCAATATGGGAGATCTCACTCATAACATATGACAAGGTCAATGGATTGTCAAACATGAAGTGACCAATAGAATTTTCACAAGATGTCCTATGGAGCATAGCATCACAACTAGGCAACTCAACATGCTCATCATCATATTCATCATAAATAGGTAAGTCAAGGCATGAAGAAGTTTCACTAGCACGAAGCATGGTAATAGGTGGGTCAACATCATGGGAGAAATCGATGGTAGGAGAGTCCACTAGTGGGACAAGAGAAGCACTATCACCTATGTTACCTTTGGAAGGTCCCTCATGAGTTGTAGGTGAGGTGTTGAAGATCGTCTCGTTGTCATCTTCATCTTGATGGAACCATGTGGGGGGTTCATCATCATCCACCATGGCCATCGTCGTCTCTAATGGAGGAATAGACTCGTCAAGGATAGGCATGTCGTCATGTAGGAGACCTAGCACCAAAGAAGAAAACACACTAGGAGTAGAGGTTAAGTCGTTAGAAATCATAGTGGCCTCACATGCCGTCTCAACTACCTCACTCACTAAGTGTTGTGGCTCATTCACTCTCAATATGATGTTCTCACTCGTATGGTTGGTGGAGTCATTCAAATGGCTCTCAACCTCACATAGGATGTGTGGCATGCTCTCATGTGTGGGGCTAGTGGTGGTCACACTCATCCTCTCATAGGAAATGCTCTCAATGTCACGTATGGTGGAGTCACTCATGTCACTCATGGGGTGGTGGCTCTCCTCACATGGCAATTGGGGCATTTCTTCATATGTGGGTGTCGGAGAGATGTTGGTGCCAATGTCTCCATGCGCGGTCGCGTAGCTTGACTCGGAGTATGAGTCCAATGTGGGCGTCGTCTTCATGTTGTTGAAGAGGTTCGCGCTCGTCGCCGTGGTCGAAGGGGATGGCCCTTGCTCGACCGCCTTGTCACCGCCTTGGTGTTGGAGGCCCATATGATGTGGCACCTCATAGCTCGTCTCCATGATCAAGGGAATATCCCATGCTCGGCCATCTTCCTTGAGGGCTTCAAGATGGAAGTGTCGCCTCGCTCGAGGTGGTCGCCTTGGACTTGAAGAAGTTGTTGTAGGCGTACTCGTGGGAAGTAGGCGAAGATGCCGTACGTCCAAAGGCGAAGATGCCTTGAGAACACTTGGCGAAGATGCCGAAGTGGTTGATGTAGCCGTAGCACCGTCTTGGTGGTGCTCGTCTCGCGGTCTTCTCTTGTGCTTATGAAGCTTGGACTTGGCGTTAAGTAGGGCTTGTTGGGACTTGTGCATTTGTGCTTGTGGAGCATCTTCATGATGATGATGTCGTTGTCGTGCTTGAGCTCGTAGTAGATGTCGTTCGTCGTCGTCGTGCACATGATGCTTGGAGGTGACTTGCCCTTCATGACGATGTTGATCACGAATGTGATGGTGGTCTCCATGGAGATGTGGACGACTTGCGCTTGCATCGCTTGGGCGCTCCGAAGACTTGTGGCTTGAACGTCGCCGTCTTGAAGATGACGAAGGGGAAGAAGACTTGATCAAGGCCCGAATATCCTCCATCCTTGCATCTTGCTCCTCTTTATATGCGGCAAGCTTCTTGTCGAAGTAGTCCCTTCTCCTTGCTTCGGAGTGATGAATGTCGATGGAGATGTTCTCGATGCGCTCTCGCAATCTTGATTGTGTGCCTTGCACTTGTCGTTGTAGATCGAAGAGAGACGCTTTGGTGATGTAGTTGTTCATGCCGTCGTTGTTGCCGAAGACCGGAGATGAAATGCCTTGCCTATCCATCACAAGACTCGAGCAAATATGTGTGGGAGCAAGAGAAGAACTTATACCAATGTACCTTGACCGATGTTGAAAATGAATCAAGTTCACTCAAATGCGGACAATGAAATAGCACTATTGGTACCAATCCTTGTCGGTTCTCACACCTACACAAGTAAAGCTTATGGAGGAGCTCGGTGAGGATAGTGGCACAAAAATTTAATGCAAAATGTTAGCAAGAGTCAATAATGTTGAAAGAGATTCACAAATTCGCAAGTGAAACAAATGGACCAATAGCAATGAATGGCACACGGAAACGCACACACGGATAGATAAATGGGGCTGTGCAACCAAGGAATGAGCTCAAAATGTGGAATCCACCAAAACGCTCGTGTTGCACAACTCAAGAGAGACGCTAGCACGATTGCTCAATAGGCGGATACGACACTTGTGCACAACCTATAAGATGCAAAATGGATAAACTATCCCAAGTATGCTATGTATGTATGGTTCCCGGTGTTTCTCAAGATGATCCAAGATGATCGGATATGACAATCTTATATGCAATGTGGTTAGGATGCTATGGCACTTGCTTACAAGCTCTTTGCTCTCTCTTTTTCTTTGCTTAAAAGCTTATTCTCTCTTTCTTTTTCTTTTTTTTTCTATGGCCACTTTGCACAATGCACAAACCAAGATAGCAATTGTGTGTATGCGGGAACAAACTTGTGACACAAGATATGATACCAATATATGCACCACAATGATATGGTATATATGCTATGGGAAGTATGATCACTAATGTGCACATATAACGTTGCCGGCAATACTCAAATGGCTAGTCTCGATAGGCAAGTAACGCAAAAGTAAGGCTAGGGGTTAACAATGTAATGGCAAGGGGAATATACAATGGAGGGATACCACGATACCAAGATGATATGGAGGTTACCGTCCAGCGATGATGAGTAGCGGTGTTCTTGATGTAGATACCAAGATGATGGAGACTCGTCCCTAAGTAGCCGAAACACCTTAGGAAACGGAAAAACCGCGAACTCAAAATCTCAAACGTCAAATGTCAAAATGGTGGTAGCGGGAATGCGGTGGTGGTTTGCACTTGGCAATGCGGAAGTGGAATGATGGGCTATACACGTGTCGGAGTTGAAGTTGCCGTCCCTAAGTAGCCGAAACACCTTAGGAGACACAAGCCACAACTCGAAAAAGCTCAGTCAACAATTGGGTTAAGTTGGGTTGTCGGAAGTGTATGGTGGGCAAGGTTCTGTGGAATTGGTGGTGGTGGTTGATGAAGAAGAAATCGTCCCTAAGTAGCCGAAACACCTTAGGAGACTCAAATCACTACTCAAGCAACCACTAATGCTATGTGGAACAAAATTGGTTAGGTTGCGGAAGTCGGTGGTGGCTATGCGGATGATATGGTGGAAGGCCTAGGCAAACTTGCCAAATTTTCAAAAAATTGATGGAGTCAAATGGTGGTTGTAGTATTTTTATGGGAAGGGGGATGTCAATAGCTTCAAAACGAGCTAAAGAACGTCAAATCGGACTCCGGATGAATTAGTTATGGACAAAACGGTGAAACGGAAAAAACTGAAATTCCAGGGGCCGGATATCCGGGGGTCAGGGTCCGATTTCCGGGAGTGTATGTCCAGAACCGAGCGAAATTGGTGCTCCAGGGCCCGGATGTCCGGCTTGGGGCCCGGATGTCCGGCGGATGGCCCGGATGTCCGGCCCGAGGCCCGGATATCCGGCCCGATGGATCCCGATCTCGTTTGGGGCGGAAATTTTCGAATTGGGGGCGGAAATTGATGATTTCAAGGTTAAAATTGGAGAGATTTCGTGGATGGAAAGTGGGGAAACTTGGGGAAATGCTAGATCCACTCGAAACCAAGCAAATCCATGGATCAAAATCAACAAAACATCATCAAAACTAACAAATCACAAAAAAAATTGGGGGCTATTTTTGGTGGGGATTTTAGGATTTAGGACGAAATCAACAAAATCAAGCTAGAAAAAGAGGGGTAGGGGCTCCAAAAACATGATCAACGTGGCTCATGATACCATAGATGATGTAGGGCGGAACCCTACGTGGACGATCTTTCACGTTGGAGCGGATCCTACGGGGAAATCACGAAGTACGAGCGGAAGAACACGAGGAACTCACGGGGAGGAACAAGGGAAAACACTCAACCGACAAGAAATCAATCACACAAGCGCTAGATTATCGAACACATAGAGTGGCACAAGGTTCAAGGTCAACAAAGGTAAGGATACACGAGTAGCCGTTCTTCTCCGAGAGGAGGTCTTGATGGGGTCCGCCCTAGAAGGGGTTCTTGAATCCGCTTGGGGGATCTTCTCCGTAGAGGTCCTGATCTCCGAGGAGAAGTAGCCAAGTGGATGAGCAAAGGCTCTCACACCAAAATATGAGCTAATCCAATGCTAACCTAGAAAGAGGAAGGGGATGGAGTATATATAGTCTAGGGGGGCGAAGAGGTACATGTTTCTCGGCCCTTTACTGTGCGCAGACAGGCAGAGCCGGATGTCCGGGCGTCGGCCCGGATGTCCGGGGCTTCAGGAGGCGCCGGATGTCCGGGCTGGTGGCCGGATGTCCGGGCTGGCCTGGGTCATCCAGACGCAATCGGGTGCGGGGCGCCGGATTTCCGGGCGAGGGGCCGGATATCCGGGGCTTCGTGGGAGGCCGGATGTCCGGGGCCTGGGGGGCCGGATGTACGGGCCCTGTGGTCCTTCGGCTGCTGTGGTGGGCGCCGGATGTCCGCCCGGGCCGGATGTCCGGCTTATGGAAGGGCCGGATGTCCGGGCTGACGCCGGATGTCCGGGCTCTGCAGACTTCCCCGGTTCCTCTCGTCGTGTTCCTTCATCCTTGTACTTGGGGACTTGTCCATCATTCCGAGCATCTCCGAGAGGGTCTCCTTGGTACCTAGGCATGCATAGAGTCCTCGTCTTAGGTAGCAACCATGTCTCACACGAATGGAAAGGGGAAGCATGTAGGAACGGGTTCACCTTGTGTCCAATGGCGAATAGTCGAGGTCTCATCTTATGTGTCCTTTGGGCTTGGAGAGTAGTTGGAGTGTACATGGGGATTAACGTGGTATGTTCCGCATCATACTCCATCCCCTTCCTCTTTCTAGGTTAGCGTTGATTTAGCTCATTAGATAGAGCTTCGCTCATCCATCGGATCTCCTCCTCGTGAGATACCGCGGCCCCTCTTCGGAGAAGATCCACCTTGGATTCAAGACCTCCCTTTGCGGAGAAGACCATCATCAAGACCTCCTCACGGAGAAGAACGGCTACCGTTTGTATCGTCCGTTGTTGACCTTGAATCATGTATCTCCCTTTGTGTTCATCGATCTAGCATTTGTGTGACCGATTCCTTGTTGGTTGAGTGTTTTCCCTCGTTCCTCCACGTGTTTCCCTCTTGTTCTTCCGCGTGTTCTTCGTAATCCACCGTAGGATCCGCTCCAATGTGAAAGATCATCCACGAGGGTTCCGCCCTACATCATCTTGGTATCATGAGCCACGTTGATCACGCTTTTGGAGCCCCTACCCGTGTTTTCTAGCTTGATTTTGTTGATTTCGCCCTAGATCCGAAAATCCCCACCAAAAATAGCCCCAATTTTTTTTTGTGATTTGTTAGTTTTGATGATGTTTTGTTGATTTTGATCCGTGGATTTGCTTGGTTTCAAGTGGATCTAGCATTCCCTCAAGTTTCCCCACCTTCCATCCAAGAAATCCATCAAATTTTGCCCCCGAAATCATCAATTTCCGCCCCCAATTCGAAAATTTCTGCCCCAAACGAGATCTGGATTCATCGGGCCGGACATCCGGGCCTCAGGCCGGACATCCGGGCCCCAAGCCGGACATCCGGGCCCTGGAGCACCAAATCTGCTCGGTTCTGGACAGACACCCCCGGAAATCCGGGCTCCACCCCGGACATCCGGCCCCTGGGATTTCAATTTTTTCCGTTTCACCGTTTTGTCCATAACTAATTCATCCGGAGTCCGATTTTCGCGTTCTTTAGCTCGTTTCGAAGCTATTGACATCCCCCTTCCCATAAAAATACTACCACCACCATTTGACTCCATCAAATTTTCGGAACTTTGGCATCTTTGCCTAGGGCTTCCACCACATCCTCCGCATAGCCACCACCGACTTCCGCAACCTAACCCATTTTGTTCCCCATAGCATTAGTGGTTGCTTGAGTAGTGATTCGAGTCTCCTAAGGTGTTTCGGCTACTTAGGGATGATTGCTTCTGAAAGATCGAGGATGTCGCCTAAAGGGGGGGGGGGTGAATAAGCGCTTTAAAATAATTACGGTTTAGGCTTGAACAAATGCGGAATAAACCTAACGGTTAATTTGTCAAGCACAAAACCTACAACAACTAGGCTCACCTATGTGCACCAACAACTTATGCTAAGCAAGATAAGCAACTATGTGATAGCAAGATATATGATAAAGAACAATATGGCTATCACAAAGTAAAGTGCATAAGTAAAGGGGCTCGGGTAAGAGATAACCGAGGCACGCGGAGACGACGATGTATCCCAAGTTCACACCCTTGCGGATGCTAATCTCCGCTTGGAGCGGTGTGGAGGCACAATGCTCCCCAAGAAGCCACTAGGGCCACCGTAATCTCCTCACGCCCCGACAATGCAAGATGCCGTGATTCCACTAAGGGACCCTTGAGGGCGGTCACCGAACCCGCATAAATGGCAACCCTTGGGGCGGTCACCGAACCAGACACTTTGGCAACCCTTGGGGCGGTCACGGAACCCATCAAATTGCTCAGGCGATCTCCACAACCTAATTGGAGACCCGACGCTTGCCGGAGCTTTACACCACAATGATTGAGCTCTAACACTACTAACTGCCTAGGGCGCCCAAGCACCCAAGAGGAACAAGCTCAAGGGCACCAAGCACCCAAGAGTAATAAGCTTCTCAACTTGTAACTTCCACGTATCACCGTGGAGAACTCAAACCGATGCACCAAATGCAATGGCAAGGGCACACAGAGTGCCCAAGTCCTTCTCTCTCAAATCCCACCAAAGCAACTAATGCTAGGGAGAAAATGAGAGGAAGAACAAGAAGGAGAACACCAAGAACTCCAAGATCTAGATCCAAGGGGTCCCCTCACATAGAGGAGAAAGTGATTGGTGGAAATGTGGATCTAGATCTCTCTCTTTTCCCCCAAAAACTAGCAAGAATCCATGGAGGGATTGAGAGATAGCAAGCTCGGAGAAGGTCAACAATGGGGAAGAACACGAGCTCAAAGGATAAGGTTCAATGGGAAGAAGACCCCTTTATAGGAGGGGAAAATCCAACCGTTACCCCACTGAAAATCCTCGACAGAGCGGTACTACCGCTAGGAAGGGCGGTACTACCGCTTAGGGCGGTACTACCGCTCCTATCCAGCGGTACTACCTACTGAAGAGAAAGACAGCCATCTGGCCCCAGAGCGGTACTACTACGTGGGAGTAGAGCGGTACTACCGCCAGAGCGGTACTACCGCTCTATCGCCGCCCTAGTGCCGCAAAACCCGACACGAGAAAACACCGTTCGAGAATTGAGGCGGAAGTAGCCCAGATGCACAGCGGTACTACGGCCGAAACTCCCAAGCGGTACTACCGTTCGGAGAGCGGTACTACCGCTGGGGAGCTTCGGCGGTACTACCGCTGAGGGCACGGTACTACCGCTGGCACCAACCTTAAGCCACAACCACGAAGACAAAGAATACTCCAGGAAAACCAGAACTGCCATAACTTCTTCATATGAGCTCCGAATTGAGCAAACTCAAGCTTGTTTGAAACAAGACAACGAGTAGCCTCCAACCGAGAAGAGGCAGGGGAGGTATGCTTAGCAAACAAAGGAGTGAAACCTCCAACCGAGAAGAACCGGCATACCCTCCAACATCGAAAACATCATAGATGATGCATGAGAACTCCGTTTTCGATGAACTCGAGCTTGTCATAAAAATGACCATAAGCTCCAAATCTCACAAGGAGAAGAACCAAACAAGAACCAAGAAACATGATGCAAGGATGCAATGGTTTGAGCTCTCGACGACGACACGATCAAGCTACTCACTTGAGAGCCCCCTTGATAGTACGGCTATCGATCCTATAACCCGGTCTTCCACAACTACCATGAGACCGGTAAAATAGAAAACCTATCAAGGGCAAACCTTTGCCTTGCACATGGTCCACTTGAGCTAGATGATGACGATCTTGACTCCCTCGAGTTGGACCACCTTTCTTGATTGCGTTGGCTCGAAGAAGACAAGTTGATTGCTCTCTTCCGCACATCTTCACAAGTCCATTGTCACCAAATGGACGGCAAGCTTCAAGCACTTGATCTCTTCGTGATGCATCACTTGAACTTGCACACCGCAACCTAACCCCACAAAGAACTCTCAAGAAGACCATGGGTTAGCACACAAAGCGTAATGGACAATGCTTACCATACCATGGGATCACTTGATCCCTCTCGGTACATCTTCTACGCTTTGTGAGTTGATCAACTTGATTCACTCTTGACTTAGTCTTGATCAACCTTGAATCTTTCCAACTCTCTTCGTTTGGATGATGTCTTGAAGGTAAACATGAGTGATCACACAATCTTCTTCTTCAAGACATGCTTGCAATAAGCTCAACACTCACATGACCAATCTTTGGATAATTCCTTAATAGCACCTTGGTCAACACATAAACTCCTTGAAACCAACACATGGACTTCAAGAAATGCCTATGGACGAATCCTTCAAATATAACTCAATGCAACCATTAGTCCATAGAGAATGTCATCAATTACCAAAACCACACATGGGGGCACCGCATGTCCTTACAGCTTCTTCATCAACCACCACCACCACTTCCACATAACCTTGCCCACCATACACTTCCGACAACCCAACTTAACCCAATTGTTGTTTGAGCTTGTTTGAGTTGTGGCTTGTGTCTCCTAAGGTCTTTCGGCTACTTAGGGACGGCAACTTCAACTCCGACACGTGTATAGCCCATCATTCCACTTCCGCATTGCCAAGTGCAAACCACCACCGCATTCCCGCTACCACCATTTTGACATTTGACGCTTGAGATTTTGAGTTCGCGGTTTTCCGCTTCCTAAGGTGTTTAGGCTACTTAGGACGAGTCTCCATCATCTTGGTATCTACATCAAGAACACCGCTACTCATCATCGCCGGACGGTAACCTCCATATCATCTTGGTATCGTGGTATCCCTCCATTGTATATTCCCCTTGCCATTGCATTGTTAACCCCTAGCCTTACTTTTGCGTTACTTGCCTATCGAGACTAGCCATTTGAGTATTGCCGGCAACGTTACTTGTGCACATTAGTGATCATACTTCCCATAGCATATATACCATATCATTGTGGTGCATATATTGGTATCATATATTGTGTCACAAGTTTGTTCCCGCATATACTCAATTGCTATCTTGGTTTGTGCAGTGTGCAAAGTGGCCATACAAAAAAAGAAGAAGAAATAAAGCTTTTAAGCAAAAGAAAGAGAGCAAAGAGCTTGTAAGCAAGTGCCATAGCATCATACCACGTTGCATATAAGATTGTCATATCCGATCATCTTAGATCATCTTGAGAGAAACACCGGGAACTATACATACATAGCATACTTGGGATAGAAGTTTATCCATTTTGCATCTTATAGGTTGTGCACAAGTGTCGTATCCACCTATTGAGCAATCGTGCTAGCTTCTCTCTTGAGTTGTGCAACACGCGCGTTTTCCGTGGATTCCACATTTTGTGCTCATTCCTTGGTTGCACGACCCCATTTATCTATCCGTGTGTGTGTTTCCGTGTGCCATTCTTTGCTATTGGTCCATTTGTTTCACTTGCGAATTTGTGAATCTCTTTCAACATTATTGACTCTTGCTAACATTTTGCATCAAATTTTTGTGCCACTATCCTCACCGAGCTCCTCCATAAGCTTTACTTGTGTAGGTGTGAGAACCGACAAGGATTGGTACCAATAGTGCTATTTCATTGTCCGCATTTGAGTGAACTTGATTCATTGTCAACATCGTTCAAGGTACATTGGTATAAGTTCTTCTCTTTCTCCCACTCATATTTGCTCGAGTCTTGTGATGGATAGGCAAGGCATTTCATCTCCGGTCGTCGACAACAACGACGGCGTGAACAACTACATCACCAAAGCGTCTATCTTCGATCTACAACGACAAGTGCAAGGCACACAATCAAGATTGCGAGAGCGCATCGAGAACATCTCAATCGACATTCATCACTCCGAAGCAAGGAGAAGGGACTACTTCGACAAGAAACTTGCCGCACATAAAGAGGAGCAAGATGCAAGGATGGAGGAGATTAGAGCCTTGATCAAGTCTACTTCCCCTTCATCATCTTCAAGATGGCGACGTTCAAGCCACAAGTCTTCGGAGCGCCCAAGAGATGCAAGCGCAAGTCGTCCACATCTCCATGGCGACCACCATCACATTCGTGATCCTCATCGTCATGAAGGGCAAGTCACCTCCAAGCATCATGTGCACGACGACGACGAACGGCATCTTCTACGAGCTCAAGCACGACAACGACACCATCATCATGAAGATGCTCCACAAGCGCAAATGCACAAGTCCCAACACGCCAAGTCGAAGGTTCATGAGCATAAAAGAAGACCGCGAGACGACCACAACCAAGACGGCGCTACGACTACAACCCCTACTGCTATTGATGAGGACATCAATACCATTGTTACACCCACAGCCCCTACTGCTACATATACTGGACCAATTACTAGAGCTCGCGCACGCCAATTAAATTATCAGGTACTTTCGTTTCTTGGTAATGATTCTAATGTTCATGAGAATATGATGCGGCCTAAATTGGATACATTTGTTTTGCTTACAAATGAAGGCCCTAGCTTGGAGAAGGATGGACATTGGAGCAAGAACAAGCATGGAGATAATGCCATGCTAAGGAGAACAAGAACGGAGTTACAAGTGATGATTCCAGGACTTTGAAGCCACCCTAATGAGTGCATGAGGCCTTGGACGAAATATACAAGATGCCACTTCATAATATTCGTCCATAGGCTATTCTAGGTGCTGCGTCACCTTATTATTGGGCCAGGCCCATGTAATTTCGAAATACTTAAGTATAGGCTGTTTTAGAGTCCGTATGTGTGGGGAAACAAGAGTTAGGGTTGATTTGGACCCCTCCACCAAGGGCCACGAAATTCCCCCTCTTCCTCCATATATACAGCCCTTAGGGCACCGCTTAGACCTTGGGTTTTGTTTAGATTAAAAGTTCGCCATAGCTGCAACTTCGCGTGCATTTCGCTTGTGTTCAACGACTGCACAAAGCGCCACAGTAACCCCACCTTGATCAATAAAGCTTTCATCTTATATTCACAATATCCAGATTGCAATCTCAGTTTCTTGCTTGTTCTTCGCTTGCTCGCAGGAAATGCACTCGTGGTCAGGTTGATCGTGCTCGGCGTGGTCAATAACCTCTCGGAGTTGGTTTAGCGATTGCTAAGGCGCGACGTCCTCGCACGTTCGTAGTCGGATCGTCAAAGTCGACTTCCTCCAAAGCGAAAACCAACATCTCATCGAAAGACGGGACACCTTTGCCTCTATCAAGTGGTTTTTGCACCTAGAGATCTTGTTTGGTTACATTTGT
The DNA here is from genome assembly GCA_021605205.1 of Aegilops longissima. NCBI lineage: Eukaryota > Viridiplantae > Streptophyta > Magnoliopsida > Poales > Poaceae > Aegilops > Aegilops longissima. The sequence continues at coordinate 208,601 of JAHIAM010004509.1, forward strand.
GTAAGGATAGGTTTCCTAATTTGCGCAAATCAAAGTTAATGCCACGTGCTGATGGTCCATTTAAGGTGTTAGAGAAAATAAATGATAATGCATATAAACTTGAGCTGCCTGCAGATTTTGGGGTTAGTCCCACTTTTAACATTGCAGATTTGAAGCCTTATTTGGGTGAGGAATATGAGCTTCCGTCGAGGACGACTTCATTTCAAGAAGGGGAGGATGATGAGGACATCAATACCATTGTTACACCCACAGCCCCTACTGCTACATATCTTTGGACCAATTACTAGAGCTCACAAGACGCCAATTAAATTATCGTACTTTCGTTTCTTGGTAATGATTCTAATGTTCATGAGAATATGATGCTGCCTAAATTGGATACATTTGTTTTGCTTACAAATGAAGGCCCTAGCTTGGAGAAGGATGGACATTGAGCAAGAACAAGCATGGAGATAATGCCATGCTAAGGGGAACAAGAACGGAGTTACAAGTGATGATTTCAGGACTTTGAAGCCACCATAATGGGTGCATGAAGCCTTGGACGAAATATACAAGATGCTACTTCATAAATGTCGTCCCGAGGCTATTCTAGGTGCTGCGTCACCTTATTAGTGGGCCAGGCCCATGTAATTTCGAAATACTTAAGTATAGGCTGTTTTAGAGTCCGTATGTGTGGGGAAACAAGAGTTAGGGTTGATTTGGACCCCTCCACCAAGGGCCACGAAATTCCCCCTCTTCCTCCATATATACAGCCCTTAGGGCACCGCTTAGACCTTGGGTTTTGTTTAGATTAAAAGTTCGCCATAGCTGCAACTTCGCGTTTCGCTTGTGTTCAACGACTGCACAAAGGCGCCACGTAACCCCACCTTGATCAATAAAGCTTTCATCTTATATTCGCAATATCCAAATTGCAATCTCAGTTTCTTGCTTGTTCTTCGTTTGCTCGCAGGAACAGACCCTCGTGGTCAGGTTGATCGTGTTCGGCGTGGTCAATAACCTCTCGGAGTTGGTTTAGCGATTGCTAAGGCGCGACGTCCTCGCACGTTCGTAGTCGGATCGTCAAAGTCGACTTCCTCCAAAGCGAAAACCAACATCTCATCGAAAGACGGGACACCTTTGCCTCTATCAAGTGGTTTTTGCACCTGGAGATCTTGTTTGGTTACATTTGCGTAAGGATAGGTTTCCTAATTTGCGCAAATCAAAGCTAATGCCACGTGCTGATGGTCCATTTAAGGTGTTAGAGAAAATAAATGATAATGCATATAAACTTGAGCTGCCTGCAGATTTTGGGGTTAGTCCCACTTTTAACATTGCAGATTTGAAGCCTTATTTGGGTGAGGAATATGAGCTTCCGTCGAGGACGACTTCATTTCAAGAAGGGGAGGATGATGAGGACATGAATACCATTGTTACACCCACATCCCCTCTGCTACATATCTTGGACCAATTACTAGAGCTCAGACGCCAATTAAATTATCGGTACTTTCGTTTCTTGGTAATGATTCTAATGTTCATGAGAATATGATGCTGCCTAAATTGGATACATTTGTTTTGCTTACAAATGAAGGCCCTAGCTTGGAGAAGGATGGACATTGAGCAAGAACAAGCATGGAGATAATGCCATGCTAAGGGGAACAAGAACGGAGTTACAAGTGATGATTTCAGGACTTTGAAGCCACCATAATGGGTGCATGAAGCCTTGGACGAAATATACAAGATGCTACTTCATAAATGTCGTCCCGAGGCTATTCTAGGTGCTGCGTCACCTTATTAGTGGGCCAGGCCCATGTAATTTCGAAATACTTAAGTATAGGCTGTTTTAGAGTCCGTATGTGTGGGGAAACAAGAGTTAGGGTTGATTTGGACCCTCCACCAAGGGCCACGAAATTCCCCTCTTCCTCCATATATACAGCCCTTAGGGCACCGTTTAGACCTTGAGTTTTGTTTAGATTAAAAGTTCGCCATAGCTGCAACTTCGCGTGCATTTCGCTTGTGTTCAACGACTGCACAAAGGCGCCAGTAACCCCACCTTGATCAATAAAGCTTTCATCTTATATTCGCAATATCCAGATTGCAATCTCAGTTTCTTGCTTGTTCTTCGATTGCTCGCAGGAAACAGACCCTCGTGGTCAGGTTGATCGTGCTCCGGCGTGGTCAATAACCTCTCGGAGTTGGTTTAGCGATTGCTAAGGCGCGACGTCCTCAAGACGCTCAGTAGTCGGATCGTCAAAGTCGACTTCCTCCAAAGCGAAAACCACATCTCATCGAAAGACGGGACACCTTTGCCTCTATCAATAGGTTTCCTAATTTGCGCAAATCAAAGCTAATGCCACGTGCTGATGGTCCATTTAAGGTGTTAGAGAAAATAAATGATAATGCATATAAACTTGAGCTGCCTGCAGATTTTGGGGTTAGTCCCACTTTTAACATTGCAGATTTGAAGCCTTATTTGGGTGAGGAATATGAGCTTCCGTCGAGGACGACTTCATTTCAAGAAGGGGAGGATGATGAGGACATCAATACCATTGTTACACCCACAGCCCCTACTGCTACATATACTGGACCAATTACTAGAGCTCGCGCACGCCAATTAAATTATCAGGTACTTTCGTTTCTTGGTAATGATTCTAATGTTCATGAGAATATGATGCTGCCTAAATTGGATACATTTGTTTTGCTTACAAATGAAGGCCCTAGCTTGGAGAAGGATGGACATTGAGCAAGAACAAGCATGGAGATAATGCCATGCTAAGGGGAACAAGAACGGAGTTACAAGTGATGATTTCAGGACTTTGAAGCCACCATAATGGGTGCATGAAGCCTTGGACGAAATATACAAGATGCTACTTCATAAATGTCGTCCCGAGGCTATTCTAGGTGCTGCGTCACCTTATTAGTGGGCCAGGCCCATGTAATTTCGAAATACTTAAGTATAGGCTGTTTTAGAGTCCGTATGTGTGGGGAAACAAGAGTTAGGGTTGATTTTGGACCCTCCACCAAGGGCCACGAAATTACCCCTCTTCCTCCATATATACAGCCCTTAGGGCACCGCTTAGACCTTGGGTTTTGTTTAGATTAAAAGTTCGCCATAGCTGCAACTTCGCGTGCATTTCGCTTGTGTTCAACGACTGCACAAAGCGCCACAGAACCCCACCTTGATCAATAAAGCTTTCATCTTATATTCGCAATATCCAGATTGTAATCTCAGTTTCTTGCTTGTTCTTCGCTTGCTCGCAGGAAACAGACCCTCGTGGTCAGGTTGATCGTGCTCGGCGTGGTCAATAACCTCTTGGAGTTGGTTTAGCGATTGCTAAGGCGCGACGTCCTCAAGACGCTAAGTAGTCGGATCGTCAAAGTCGACTTCCTCCAAAGCGAAAACCAACATCTCATCGAAAGACGGGACACCTTTGCCTCTATCAATGGTGGACTATGATGCACCCCCCACATGGTTCCATCAAGATGAAGATGACCACCATTTGGTCTTTCCCACCTCACCTACACCACTTGAGTGGAATGACAAAGGTAACAAAGGTGACGGTGATGCTCTAATCCCACTAGTGGACATTCTTGACATTGATTGCTTGCATGATGTTGATCACCCTATTGACATGCTTCATTCTAGTATGATTTCCCCATGTGATGATTTGCCCATTTATGATGAATAGATGATTCTCATGTGGAGTCTATTAGTTGTGATGCTATGTTACATAGGATTTCTTGTGACAATTCTTTAGGTCACATCATGTTTGCTAATCCTCTTGACTTGTCATATGCTATGCATGAGATCAACCATATGTCTTATTTGCAATCTCTTCATAGTGACTATGCATATGCCATTAAAATAAACCCAATTTGCACATATGGCATACATGACAAGCCCATGGTTATTGGCATTTGTTTTTCCTGTGATGATATTGATATGCTCCCTTTGCATCATTTATCTCATATGCCATGCCATGCCCACCTAGCTTCGGATATGTATTGTTTTGGATGTTGTCCATTTTCTCCAAATGATGTTTCCAATATTGCTCATGAGGAGACCCCCATAGTTTCCTCATACATGTTAGGAGATTTTGATCCATCCCATCCATTGCATGATCCCAATACTTATGTGCACCATATGCTCCCCATGAATAAACATGATATTGATGTGCCATATACTTGCATTCTCAATTTGTGTCCACATCGTGTCATACATAATAACTATTCTTTCATGATGGATGACATGTTCTTATACCATGCATCAAATTTCTTTGAGCGATGCTTATCTTGTGCTAACTCACATGTGCACATACACATCATGATGGATGATGTGTACATTTACCACGCGCACAATTTCTTTGGTTTGTGTCTCTTTTGTGTAGGTACCAATGAATACTTGTCAAACTCGCAATCCCACGAGTTGACAAAACGAGCTCTAGAGAGCAACGATGATTTGGGATCCCATGGATTGACTTTCCCACCGCTCTCTTCACGCGAAGTCTTCGCGCATTTCTTCTACATGGCCCTCACTTGGCTATGGGTTATTGTCCATTACATATTATATGCCCATCTTGCCATGTTCACTTTGCATGATATGCCCATCCCTATGCCTTTTCCATGCATTTGTGACCCATGCTTTGCTTTACACATGATGATTGACTCTCATACTTGTATGTGTATTTGCAAGCTTGGTGGAGATATCACTTGTTATTGCCATGTTCTATTCATGACCCATTCCTATGATGATACTTTCATCTTGCTTTGTGTTCGTGCTTGCGATATGTCATGTGCATTTTCTTTGCCTATTATTTGCTCACATGACATGATTGCCATGATTTACTCTAGTGTGTTGCATCTTCGCTCCACTAGTTTGCACGACTTGATTACAATGCTTGCTTATGTTGCATCACCAATGATTCATACTTGCTCATTTCATGCGGTTGATGACAACCATCTATATGCTTTGCACATGATTCATATTGCTTCTTGTCATATATCTCTATGTGTTGCCTCCCTCATGCTAGATTTGCCATGTATTCATTGCAACAATGATTCTCTTCTTGCTCATGAGATTGCCCCATAGCATTCTCGCATATATTTGGAGATTTTGACATAATTCTTGTGAAGCATGCTTGTCTAACTTCTTTGCACCATATACCTAGTGCCATGAATATTGCCATTGTTGCATCATATTATTCATGCACTTGTCCTTCTAATGGTTTTGTGCAAAGATGAGAACCATCATGATGGATGATGTGTTTGTCTACCATGCATACTTTCTTTGTTTTGTTTTGTGCATGTGTAAGATACTTGGACTTCGTGATCGACTTCCACTTCACGTGAGTTGACCACTCGAGCTCTTGAGAGCGCCTCTTACATTCTACCACGACTCGCTTCTACACCACATTTCCTACCACTTCGGCATTGTGAAGAATGCACACGGACACGCTTTCAAGGTGACATCCTTGTTGACATTGGATATTGTGGATCATACTTCATGTGTTGCTTGCACCATTTGCACGCATGGTCGAGATATTGCTTTCACCCATGATTGCCACATTTCCATTCTTCATGACATATGTACCTTGTGTGTTGCATCCAATTCTTGGATTACTTGCCCCTATGATATGCTTGGTTGCACCAATGTCATTTCTTCACATATGCCATGTCCCATTGCTTGTCTCATGCTTGACTTGATTGCCTCTCACATGATGAACAATTACTCTTTATATTGTGTTGAGTGCTACACTATATTCACTACACCCTATGCACATTATGCTTGGATTGTCTTGCACTTGACCCATGTGTTTAGACACTTCATTTTATTTGGTGTTGTGAATACTTCCTATGCCTACCATCGACCATTTGTCGAGCGTTTTATGCATGCTTGCTATGACCTTGAGGTGGATGCTTATGCTCTTGTCACACATATTTGCATCTCTACCTCACAATTACATGCTTGTTCCCATGATATCTTTGCTCGTGCTCGATTGATATGCTTACATACCATGTCACAATCCTTTGTCACACCCTATGCTATGCTTGATGACAACACTTGTTTGGTGAATCACCTCTTGAATGCTTGGTTTTGCACTAACGCTAACCACATTTGTTTTTCCAAGTGTTTGTTCTATTTACTCCTTTTGAAGGAATCACAAGATGGTGCGACATTGGAGAGTGCCCATTTCGAGCTTCAAGATGACGAGAGCTCGGTGATCGACCACTTTGACAAGGCACCGCCATCTCTTTCCCATGGTGATTTGGTTTTCGATCCGAGGTCGGATCCTTTCCAAGGGGGAGGGGATGATGCGGAGCATCCTACGGTCATCACCATGTCAAGAGTCCGTTTGGCAAGTGACACGTGCGACCTCTTCTTCACATAAACAAAGGTGAATCTTCTCCATTACACGTGCTCACTTGACCCCTTCGAGGATGGTATACTACTTGACACTTCCCCCGTATGCATGCATAGGTATTGTCGGAGCTTCTCGGATGTCAAGGAGGAGTGCAAGCGCCAAGGAACGACTACACCATCCGCGAGGGAAGCCTAGAAGCGACGACGGAAGAAGATGGAGCTGCTGAAGCTACAGCGGCCGGACATCCGGCGCCAGCCCGGACATCCGGCCCCTCACCAAAGCCCGGACATCCGGCCTCCCGAAATCCGGCGTGTGGCACCCGAAGCCAGAAGGCCTCCCCTCTCAGCCCGGACATCCGGGCCCCAGGCCCCGGACATCCGGCCTCCCACAAGCCGGATGTCCGCCCTCGCCCGAAATCCGCGCCCGCACCGAATCGTGAGTCTGCCCGCCAGCCGGACATCCAAGCACCGATGAGCACATCAATACCATTGTTACACCCACAGCCCCTACTGCTACATATCTTGGACCAATTACTAGAGCTCAAGACGCCAATTAAATTATCGGTACTTTCGTTTCTTGGTAATGATTCTAATGTTCATGAGAATATGATGCTTCCTAAATTGGATACATTTGTTTTGCTTACAAATGAAGGCCCTAGCTTGGAGAAGGATGGACATTGGAGCAAGAACAAGCATGGAGATAATGCCATGCTAAGGGGAACAAGAACGGAGTTACAAGTGATGATTTCAGGACTTTGAAGCCACCATAAGGAGTGCATGAAGCCTTGGACGAAATATACAAGATGCCACTTCATAAATTTCGTCTAGAGGCTATTCTAGGTCTCTCGTCACCTTATTATTGGGCCAGGCCCATGTATTTTCGAAATACTTAAGTATAGGCTGTTTTAGAGTCCGTGTGTGGGGAAACAAGAGATAGGGTTGATTTGAACCCCTCCACCAAGGGCCACGAAATTCCCCCTCTTCCTCCATATATACATCCCTTAGGGCACCGTTTAGACCTTGGGTTTTGTTTAGATTAAAAGTTCGCCATAGCTGCAACTTCGCGCATTTCGTTTGTGTTCAACGACTGCACAAAGGCGCCACAGAACCCCACCTTGATCAATAAAGCTTTCATCTTATATTCGCAATATCCAGATTGCAATCTCAGTTTCTTGCTTGTTCTTCGTTTGCTCGCAGGAAACAGACCCTCGTGGTCAGGTTGATCGTGCTCCGGCATGGTCAATAACCTCTCGGAGTTGGTTTAGCGATTGCTAAGGCGCGACGTCCTCGCACGTTCGTAGTCGGATCGTCAAACTCGACTTCCTCCAAAGAGAAAACCAACATCTCATCGAAAGACGGGACACCTTAGCCTCTATCAGGCACCCTAGCCCGGACATCCGGCGTCTCGGGAAAGCCCGGACATCCGGCCCGACGCCCGGACGTCTGGCCTCCCCTGCCTGCGTGCAGTGCCTCCGGGACTCGTCCCTTGGACCCCTTCGCCCGAGACTATATATACTTGATCCCCTCCTCTTTCTAGGGTTAGCTTTGGATTAGCTCATGTTTAGGTGAGAGAGCCTTTGCTCATCCACTTGGCTACTTCTCCTCGGAGGTCAGGACCTCTACGGAGAAGATTCCCAAGCGGATTCAAGACCCCCTTCTAGGGTGGACCCATCAAGACCTCCTCTCAGAGAAGAACGGCTACTCGTGTATCCTTACCTTTGTTGATTTTGAATCTTGTGCCACTCTATGAGTTCGATAATCTAGCGCTTGTGTGATTGACTTCTTGTCGGTTGAGTGACTTCTCCCCTCGTTTCCCCGTGTTTTCCCTCTTGTTCTTCCGCGTGTTCGTCGTGATTCACCATAGGATCCGCTCCAACGTGAAAGATCGCCCACGTAGGGTTCCACCCTACATCACCATGGACTATACTCACCAACGTCCCCTTCGTGCAAGGACTACGCGCAACTCCTCTACTTGGCTCTCACACGGCTATGGGCTATTTACCACTTGTCACCTTATGCTCATTTTACCGTGTTCACATTGCATGCTATGCTTGCTCCTATGCCTTTGCCATGCAATTGTGACCCTTGCTTGCATTTACCCATGATGCACCATTATGATACTCCTATGTGTATTTGAATGCTTGGTGGAGATCATTGTTGCTTTTGCCATGTTTATCATGTGCCCCATGCTATTGTTGATTGTTGTGTTGGGAGATTCATGATGTCACATTGCTATTTACATATGGCCTCTCGCCAATACATTGATGATAATTTTCTCATATCTTGCTTTCATGCTTGTGCTATGCCATGTGAATTATCCATGCCCACTATTTGCACACATGACATGCTTGCCATGATTCCTACTAGTACGTTGCATCTTCGCACTACTAGCATGCTTGACTTGATCTCTATGATTGCTAGCTATGTTGCATCACCCATGTTCCACTATCACTTGCTTTCTTGGGTTGACAACATATATGTTCATGCCTCTCACATGATATATCTTGATCATTGTCTCTTGTGTCCATTAGTTGCCTCTCTCATATCCACTTGTATTGAGTGCAACCATACTATGCTTATTGATCTTGGAGACTTTGACATATTACTTGTGATGCATGCTTGTTTGATTGCGCCTATTGCATTTGGTTGTTCTTGCATCATATGCCTCCATACTATGAAACGCTCCCTTGTACTTTCTTATGATGAGCATGATGCATACACTTGTTGGGTATCTTACCACTCGAATGATAGGTTTTGCATTTCCGCTAACCTCATTTGTTTTTCCGAGTGTTTGTCATGTTCTTTCATTTTGGAGGTTTCACAAGGCGATGCCGTTATGCCACAACTTGGTTATGCGAAGGCATACACGATGTGCAACACCATCATTTGCGAGAATCTACTAAAGGTGAACTCCTTCCCTTTGAGCCATCCTCAAGTTTGCATATTGGATGGGTCACTCTTTCATTGTTGTTTCCTTCTTATTGTCTACATGATACATCTATTGGATGGAGGACCGACATTGGAGATCGACTCTATGGACCTTTACATTCAGGAGCGCTCGGACTTATTGGATGCACCTTCGGTTTTCCACTCTTGCCACAACATCGAGCATTGGTATACCAACACCTCCATATTTGTTGACTGTGCTCATACTCATGCTCGATGGACATATCATACTCACCACAAGTTTGCACCCTATGCATGGATTGACTCACATTATGCTTGCCTTGTTGCATCTATTTCCATGACATCCATGATATATGAGCTTGTGCACTTCCTTAGCAAATTTGTTGTGATATTTCTTGATGGCATATTCATACATCATGATCATATTGTCCATCATCAATTGCATGATAACATACACATGTTGAGCATCCATTGCCATATTCATGCTATTGATAAACCGTCTCACTACGACATCATTTTGCACCGTGGTTGCATTGCTCATACTAATAACACAATTGTGTGCACAATGATTGCATTTGTTCCCGTGAATGCTTTACATATCATTACATATTATCTTGCTAAGCTTCATGTGCTTTGTCATGAACAATCTTGCCTCACAGACTCATTCTTACATGATGGACACTTTGTATGCGCTAACCATTGTATTTCCGAGTGTTTCTTGTGTTTTCTCTTTTTGCATATCTATCACTCCGGCGACACCTTGGACTACTTGGATTGCGTCATGTCTTCAACTTCGTCCAACTAAAAGTCCGTCTACGACAACCGTTTCCATGGTGATGAGGATCACGATCCGAGGTCGGATCTTTCCCAAGGGAGGGGAGATGATGCGGAGCATCCCACGTTCATCACCATGTACACTCCGACTACTCTCCAAGCCCCAAGGATACATGAGATGAGACCTCGACTATTCGCCATTGTACACGAGGTGAACCCGTTCCTAAATGCTTCCCCTTTCCATTCGTGTGAGACATGGTTGCTACCTAAGGCGAGGACTCTATGCATGCCTAGGTACCAAGGAGACCCTCTCGGAGATGCTCGGAATGATGGACAAGTCCCCAAGTACAAGGATGAAGGAACACGACGAGAGGAACGGAGAAGGTCTGCAAAGCCGGGACATCCGGCGTCAGCCCGGACATCCGGCCCTTCCCGCAAGCCCGGACATCCGGCGCCCATCACAGCTGCCGCCAAACTACAGGGCCCGGACATCCGGCCCCCAGGCCCCGGACATCCGGCCTCCCACGAAGCCCGGATATCCGCCCTCGCCCGAAATCCGCGCCCACACCCAATCGACAAGTCTACCCCACCAGCCGGACATCCGCCCCTAGCCCGGACATCCGGCGTCTCGAAAGCCGGACATCCGGCCCGACGCCCGGACATCCGGCCTCCCCTGCCTACGTGCAGTCCATCCGGGCCGAGGCCCTTGTACCCCTTCGCCCCCTAGACTATATATACTCCATCCCCTTCCTCTTTCTAGGTTAGCGTTGATTTAGCTCATTAGATAGAGCTTCGCTCATCCATCGGATCTCCTCCTCGTGAGAGACCGCGGCCCCTCTTCGGAGAAGATCCACCTTAGATTCAAGACCTCCCTTTGCGGAGAAGACCATCATCAAGACCTCCTCATGGAGAAGAACAGCTACCGTTTGTATCGTCCTTTGTTGACCTTGAATCATGTATCTCCCTTTGTGTTCGTCGATCTAGCATTTGTGTGACCGATTCCTTGTTGGTTGAGTGTTTTCCCTCGTTCCTCCACGTGTTTCCCTCTTGTTCTTCCGCGTGTTCTTCGTAATCCACCGTAGGATCTGCTCCAACGTGAAAGATCATCCGCGTAGGGTTCCGCCCTACATCATTATGTGAAGTGGAGGATATTGTGTTTTACCAGATCATGCATACGCATGGCGTCCAAGACATGCACGGATAACAAGGCAGTCATGATGCAGGGTGGAGCATGGTTGTAGCCGGACAAGTTCGGCTGGGTCGGACTAGATAGTCTGACGGATCGACGCAAGTCGGTTGGCACAGAAGACGGTGGTGGGATCGGCGAAGACGACGTAGGAGCGTGATGCTGATGGTTACCGACTTCTGGGGCGTGGAAACACGTGGCGCGGGCCCGAGGGCTTGTGTGACTTCGACAAGACTATGGCGCGGGATTGATTCAAGGTGGTGTATACACGGAGCTTGAAGTCGATGAGGCGCAGGCGGTGGACTGATCATCTACCATGGAGTCATGTTGAAGGTGGAGCTGGAGTCTAACGGAAGACTTCACTCGGTGCTGATTGAGGGGCTACGGCGTAAGACGTCAGAGAGTCGAAGCCTATTCAGCGGGAAAAGCGAGTGACACGTAGTTTGGACTGGAGCCCAGTGGTCTGATGGAAGCGTGAAACTTGTCATCGATCAGTGATGATCGGTGGTACTCTGCAGTGGGGGTTGAGTGGTGTGGTTTTGCGACCCTTGAGACTCGACCGGGACAGCGGAGGCTCGACGCGGTAATAGCGGCAAGGCGTGCGGTATGCACGGGACATGGAGACGGGCCAGGGCTCTGGTGGTCATACTTGTGGTGAGTTAACTGCGAATTTGACTCGGGATGACTACAAGCAATGGTGAAATTCCTTCAAGTTTCAGACAGGCAGTCAAGAAAGGAGCGGTGATGTTGTGTTCAGGTAACTCTTATGTGTGACACCCAATATGTGAGTTGTTCACTTTCACGCAGGTCAGTGATCGGTGTGTGATGGCATTGACGGATACTCTGGAAGTTGGGAGCACGGACTAGAGTAACAAGGAACTTAATTTTGCTCGAGTGTTGACCGTGGTCAAGAAAAGAAGGGACTACAAGTTGCAGGTGAAGTCAAATGGAGTCTTTGGAGTAGTAGCGGTGCTCACAGGATAAGCTCAAGTCCAATGTACATGGAAGTTTGACGCATGGACGAACTCAAGGTGGTGGAGAATATTCGCCAAGGTGGAGTTTGTTAGAGTTGTGTCGAATATAGTGTACAAGGTAGGTTACAGTTGGACTTGTAGTTGTATCTTGTTTACATAGGATGTGGAGTCGTGTCCTAGTAGGACACTTGTATCCTAGGCCTCTCTTATATAGCGGTGGGAGACACATGATGTAACCTATGCCAACATAATAGCACAGGCACGCAAGGGGGAGCCGGCGGCGTGTGCCGGCGCCCGGGTGGCCGGTGTGCGGTATTGTGACGGTGTCACCGGGAGGAGCGCCCGTAGTCAGGCCCCGGGGATGTAGCCATATCGGTGAACCTTGTTAACAAATCTCGGTGTCGTGTCTGATGTGATTGCTTGGTCCTCAGATGATCGACAGTATGCCTCGGATTTATTCTAACACATATGGTGCAAGCAATCATGGAAATCATGCAAAGGATGGGATGAATCAAAATCTCCAAACATATATGAGGAAACTATGGGGTTGTCCTGATGTAGGGCGGAACCCTACGTGGATGATCTTTCACGTTGGAGCGGACCCTACGGTGGATTACGAAGAACACGCGGAAGAACAAGAGGGAAACACGTGGAGGAACGAGGGAAAACACTCAACCAACAAGGAATCGGTCACACAAATGCTAGATCACCGATCACATAAGGTGGCACAAGATTCAAGATCAACAAAGGTAAGGATACACGAGTAGCCGTTCTTCTCCGAGAGGAGGTCTTGATGGGGTCCACCCTAGAAGGGGCTCTTGAATCCGCTTGGGGGATCTTCTCCGAAGAGGTCCTGAGCTCCGAGGAGAAATAACCAAGTGGATGAGCAAGGCTCTCACACAAACATGAGCTAAACCTAAGCTACCCTAGCTAGGATGATGAGGACATGATTACCTTGGATACGACCAAAAATATTGCATACATGTATATTTGTGAGGTGATTTCTAATGCAAACTATGCAATAATTTATTTATGTCATCCAGGACAAAAATACTTCACAAACTTTTGTGCCATGTCTAATTGCAGGTGTATGGGACATTTGTACAATCCACATATGAAGATAAGGGAGAAAGAGATGTTTACCTGTTGTTCAAAAAGTTCTCTCATGTCACTTTTGGCCCAAGAGAAGATAGAGTCCAAGTCTCTCACGTTCGGACTCAGATTCGGACTGCTGCAGACATACCGACTCAAAACGTCAATAACTTTTTCATACGGACTCCAAATTGGTTGATTCTTTTTTTGTTGGAAAATAGATTTTGTGCGTTTTCCAACCCAATTGGAATCACCTTAAAATCCGTCCGGAGCGTTGAGTTATGGATGAAACAATCTGATGCTGCAGCAGAATCCGAGTCAAACTACAAGTCCAAAGGTGTTACGTCACCTCCACTTGGGCCCATTGGCCTTGTACGACCTAGGGTTAGTGTTAGGCTGCCTTGGGACGTCCTCCCACCTCCTTGGCCGCCACCCCTTGCTCCTATATAAGTAGATCCATCTAGTAGCTTTTTCCTTGTGATTTGTTTAGTTAAAAGTTAGCCATTGCAACTTCGTGTACTTCGTTTGTGTCCAACGACCAGACCAAGACTGCTTCCTGATAGAGGCAAAGGTGTCCCGATGTTTCGATGAGATGGTGGCTATTGTTTCTGTGGGAGTCGACCTTGACGATCCGACTACGAACGTGCGAGACGCCGCGCCTTAGCAATCGCTAAACCAACTTCCGAGGGTTATTGACCACGCCGGAGCACAATCAACCTGACCACGAGGGCCTGTTTCCTGCGAGCAAACGAAGAACAAGCAAGAAACTGAGATTGCAATCTGGATATTGCGAATATAAGATGAAAGCTTTATTGATCAAGGTGGGGTTCTGTGACGCCTTTGTGCGGTTGTTGAACACAAACGGCACGCTGCGAAGTTGCAGCTATGGCGAACTTTTAATCTAAACAAAACCCAAGGTCTAAACGGTGCCCTAAGGGCTGTATATATGGAGGAAGAGGGGAGAATTTCGTGGCCCTTGGTGGAGGGATCCGAAATCAACCCTAACTCTTGTTTCCCCACACATACGGACTCTAAAGACAGCCTATACTTAAGTATTTCGAAATTACATGGGCTTGGCCCAATAATAAGGTGACGCAGTACCTAGAATAGCCTATGGACGAATATTATGAAGTGGCATCTTGTATATTTCGTCCAAGGCCTCATGCACTCATTAGGGTGGCTTCAAAGTCCTTGAATCATCACTTGTAACTCCGTTCTTGTTCTCCTTGCGCATGCCAACATCTCCATGCTTGAACTTGCTCCAAGGTTCATCTTTCTTGTCCATGGTAGGCCCTTCATTTGTAAGCAAAACAAATGTATCCAATTTAGGCAGCATCATATTCTCATGAACATTGGAATCGTTACCAAGAAACGAAAGTACCGATAATTCAATTGGCGTCAGGGAGCTCTAGTAATTGGTCCAAGATGTATAGCAGCAGGGCTGTGGGTGTAACAATGGGATTGATGTCCTCATCATCCTCCCTTCTTGAAATGAAGTCGCCCTCGACGGAAGCTCATCTTCCTCACCCAAATAAGGTTTCAAATCTGCAATGTTAAAAGTGGGACTAACCCCAAAATCTGCAGGCAGCTCAAGTTTATATGCATTATCATTTATTTTCTCTAACACCTTAAATGGACCATCAAGACGTGGCATTAGCTTTGATTTGCAAATTAGGAAACCTATACTTACATAAATGTAACCAAACAAGATCTCCGGTGCAAAGACAACATGTTTTCTACCCTTATCTCCAGCAAGTTTATATTTAGCATTCATACGCTCAATGTTTTCCTTAGTTAACTCATGCATTTTTAAAATCAATTCAGCACGTTCTTGACATCAAAATTAACCTTCTCCCAAGATGGAAGAGGCAACAAATCAATAGGTGCACGAGGTAGGAAGCCATACACAATTTCAAAAGGGCACATCTTAGTAGTAGAATGCAATGAACGATTATAAGCAAATTCAATATGAGGTAAGCATTCTTCCCACATTTTCTTATTATTCTTCAAAACAGCCCTAAGCATAGTAGACAATGTTCTATTGACTACTTCAGTTTGTCCATCGGTTTGGGGGTGACAAGTAGTACTAAAAGCAGTTTAGTCCCCAACTTAGCCCATAAACATCTCCAAAAGTGGCTAAGAAATTTAGTATCACGATCTGAAACAATAGTATTTGGCACACCATGCAAGCGAATAATTTCACGAAAGAACAAATCAGCAACATTAACAAAGATCATCGCTTTTATGACATGGTATAAAGTGTGCCATTTTCGAGAATCTATCCACGACAACAAATATGCTATCCTCCCTTCTTTGTTCGAGGTAAACCTAAAACAAAGTCCATAGATATATCCTCCCAAGGAACACTAGGCACATGTGCAAAGGCATATATAAACCATGAGGATTGAGTCGTGACTTAGCTTTTTGACATGTAGTGCAGCGAGCAACAAACGCTCAACATCCCGCCTCATCTTGGGCCAAAAGAAATGTGTAGCAAGTATATCCTCCGCCTTCTTGACGCCAAAGTGTCCCATTAAGCCTCCTCCATGCGCCTCCTGCAACAACAAAAGACTAACAGAGCTAGCAGGAATGGATAGCTTGTTAGCACGAACACAAAACCACCATTAATAACGAACTTGTTCCATGTTCTTCCTTCTTTACAATTCTGCATTACATCTTTAAAATCAGCATCATGCACATATTGATCTTTGATGGTCTCCAAACCAAATATTTTGAAGTCAAGTTGTGAAAGCATAGTATAGCGACGAGACAAAGCATCAGCAATAACATTTTCTTTACCCTTCTTGTGTTTAATGACATAAGGGAAAGTCTCAATGAATTCAACCCATTTAGCATGTCTACGATTCAGTTTAGCTTGACTTTTAATATGTTTCAAAGATTCATGATCGAATGTATAACAAATTCTTTGGGCCATAAATAATGTTGCCATGTCTCTAAAGTCCGAACAAGAGCATATAATTCTTTGTCATAAGTAGAATAGTTCAGACTAGGCCCACTCAATTTTTAGAAAAGTGTGCAACAGGTTTGCCATCTTGTAATAACACACCTCCTAATCCAATTCCACTAGCATCGCATTCAAGCTCAAAAGTCTTATTAAAGTCGGGAAGTTGGAGTAAAGGAGCATGTGTCAACTTATCTTTCAATACCGTGAAGGCTTCTTCCGTGCGGTACCCCAAATAAAAGGCACATCCTTCTTTGTAAGCTCATTGAGAGGTGCAGCAATGGTGCTAAAGTCTCTCACAAAACGCCTATAGAAACCAGCGAGTCCAAGAAAACTCCTCACTTGTGTGACCGTTTTGGGCTGCGCCAACTCTCAATAGCTTCAATCTTGGCTTTATCAACTTCAATTCCTGTGGAGTAACAACATAGCCAAGAAAAGATACTCGGTCGGTGCAAAAGGTGCACTTCCCAAGGTTACCAAACAAACGTGCATCACGAGAGCATTAAAAACAGCACGTAAATGTTCCAAATGTTCTTCCAAAGATTTGCTATAAATCAGTATATCATCAAAGTAAACTACCACAAATCGTCCAATGAAAGCACGTAAAACTTCGTTCATTAATCTCATGAAAGTACTAGGTGCATTAGTTAACCCAAAAGGCATGACTAACCACTCATATAATCCAAACTTAGTTTTAAATGCTGTTTTCCATTCATCTCCCAATTTCATATGAATTTGATGGTATCCACTACGCAAATTGACTTTGGAGAATATTGTAGAGGCACTCAATTCATCAAGCATATCATCTAGCCTAGGAATAGGATGACGATAACGAATAGTAATATTATTAATGCCTCTACAATCAACACACATACGCGATGTACCATCCTTTTTAGGCACTAGTATAATAGGAACAGCACAAGGACTAAGAGATTCGCGATATAACCTTTGTCGAGCAGCTCCTGACTTGACGATAATCTCCTTCGTCTCCTCTGGATTGGTACGGTATGGTGCGCAGTTGGTAGCGATGCACCGGGAATTAAGTCAATTTGATGCTCAATCCCTCGAATAGGTGGTAATCCGGTGGCACGCCTTGTGGGAAGACGTCCGAACTCCTGCAAAATGTTAGTGACAGCAGGGGGCAAAGAGGAAGGCACGTCCCCGAATGAAAATAATGCCTCTTTGCACACAAAAGCATAGCAAACAGATTTGCTAGAATCTAGCTCATCAATATCAGATTGGTTGGCAAATAAACATGCACTTTTCAGTTTAATTTCAGAAGCAACATTAGATGGTTTATTATTAGGCTTCATTTGTTGCTCAAATTCTTTTGCCACAATCTGATTTTCACTCTTATTTTTCTCCTGTTTTGCTTTATTAGCTCTATTAATATCATCTTTCAAAATGGAATCAGGAGTCATAGGAAGCAAAGTAATATTTTTATCCTTGTGAACAAGAGTATACTGATTGTTTCTACCATGGTGTACAGAATTTTTATCAAATTGCCATGGTCTACCAAGTAATAAGGAACATGCTTGCATAGGTACCACATCACAATCAACATAATCAGCATATGTAGAGATACTAAAATACACACTAACAAAGACGTGTTACCTTAACCTTGCCACTGTTGTTGAACCATTGGATGTAGTAAGGAT
The DNA here is from genome assembly GCA_021605205.1 of Aegilops longissima. Lineage (NCBI taxonomy): Eukaryota > Viridiplantae > Streptophyta > Magnoliopsida > Poales > Poaceae > Aegilops > Aegilops longissima. Next base: position 226,488 of record JAHIAM010004509.1, read on the forward strand.
GTGGATGTGGTCTTGTGGTGAGAGAAAGCTTCTCCACCATATCCATGCTAGCCAAGTTGTTGCAGCTCCCTCCATCTATGATGACGCTAATAGAACGTTCCTTCACAACTCCCTTTGTATGGAACAAGTTATGCCTCTGATTTTGCTCAGCTTGTGTAACCTGCACACTCAAAACACGTTGAGCAACTAAACATTCATACTGTCAAGATCTTCAAGCAGCCATGTATTGGGTCTCATGATCGAATCATCTCCACCGTGTTCTTCATGTGTAATAAGAGCCAAAGTCTCTTCATCATAGTCACTAGCGGACTCATACCCACCATCCTCGTGAGCAATCATCACACGCTGAGATTGGCATTCTCTCATAAAATGTCCTCTTCCCTTACAACGACGACAAATAATATCACTTGTGTGCCCTGTTGACGCCATGGAAGAAGAAGAGCTCTGTAGGCCCAAAGGTGTGCTCTTGGCAGATAGTGGTGGTTGTGCCTGCTTTCTTGTATCACGGTTGGAGGTGGCAGCCACGGAGGTGCCGTGTAGTAGAACGTGTGGAAGTAGATGATGCACGTGGTGTCCATGATGAAGGTCGACCTGCAGAAAAGTTAGTTCGCGCCAACGCCTGTCGATCCTGCACTTCACGTTCAGCTTTACAAGCAAGATGGAATAATCGAGTGATATTATTATAATCCTTGTAGTCTAGAATGGTCTGAATCTCTCTATTAAATCCTTCAGAAAACGTGCAAGCATAGCTTCATTCTCCTCAACAATACCACATCTAATCAAGCCAGTTTGTAATTCCTGATAATATTCTTCTACCGAATTTTTCCCTTGTCTTAAGCGCTGCAATTTTTGAAGTAATTCACGCTGATAATATGGTGGAACCCAACGAGTACGCATCGTAGTTTTCAAAGCAGCCCAAGTAGCTGGAACAGGATATAATCTACAATGTTCAGACCACCAAACACATGCAAAACTAGTGAAAGCACAAACAGCAGCAGAACACGCCTCTCCTCGTGATATTGTAAACATGTAAATCATTGTTCAGTTTCTAATTCCCAAGTAAGATATATATCAGGAACATATCTACCCTCAAATGGTGGAATATTCAATTTCAGTTTAGGGAGATGGTCATGATCTCGCACTCAAGGGGAGCCCGAACATTGCCATTATTTGCATGTGGACGACCTGGTGGTTGTGGTGCTGGTGGTTGCACGTAGTTCGATGTTGATCAACCTCATCCTCGTAAGCTCTCACATAATCATCCTCCCCGCCCAGAGCAGCAGGAGCCACGTATATCAACAGCAGCACCAAAGAGCTTGGCCAGTCAAGAGGGACACGGGAAGCTCGGCGGAGGGCTGTTTCGATGTGGAGGTAGTCCTTGTTGTTGTAGAGGTGCGTTAGGTGCCGCCGGTGGTGGTGGTGGTAGACGCATGAGCAATTCATTAAACTTGTTATCGAGCTTTTTTCAACGCCTTCTCAATGCCATCTATCTTCTCCATGGCCTCTTCAAATCTATTTAGCACATCTTCCACCTGCCCACTCATCATTTGTTGAAACTTATCATGTAGCGCTTTGTTTGTCATGTTCTCCCATCAGTCACGTCGGCTTGTGATCCTGCCATGGTTAGCAGCAATAGAAACACACAAGAATATGATTCGACAGACTACTAGGAAGTGGTGGTGGTGGTGTGGTGGACATCACAAACCGTCAAGCAAATCTCAAAGTCTTACCAGTTCTTACCCAAAGAAGAAAGCGGTGATCAAGAACCGATGTAGTCAAAACTCTCAAAGCTTGGATAGAGCGATTACTGTGGAGAGTCAAACGACGATGTAGATGTATGTGGAGCTGGGAAGGCTTATAATATGGTAGCAAAAGGGTCAGCAATAATCAATTCAGAGATGCAAAGTTGAATAAACGCTCAACGACGCAGTCTTGCGGTTGGTCCTAGGCTAGACCGTGCTAGAGACGCGAGCCTAGAACACTAACAAAATCACGGCGCTGCACGTAAACAAGGGAAAAGCACACTCTAGATTTTTTTTCGCTTTTTTTTGCTGCTTTTTTTGCGCTGCTCTTTTTTTTTGCGAAAATCACTATAATGGCGAGTGTCTCAAAACTCTTCCGAGGTCAAACCGACAGATGGGCACGAAATTTTTTCGACCAAATTTTTTTTCGAACGCCGGACCCAAAAACTGAAACGGGTCAAAAAACTTTCTATAACGGCGATCGTCTCAATACACTTAGAAACACTTAAAACAGGATAGCCGAAAATTTTTTCGACAAGTGCGTTTTGAAAAAAATTTTCCAAACCTACTCCGCAAGGAAACACGAATCGGAAACTAGATGGATCTCGAAAACAAACCTAATATGAGAAGAACTCGGATTGGTGGTGGATATATGGTGGTGGTATATGGCAGCGGTGGTGGTAGCGGTGGTAGTATATGGATATGGATCGGTGGTGGTATATGGACACGGATTGGTGGTGGTATATGGATACGGATTCGAGCGGTGATGGTAGCTGGCGAGGCGATGATGATGGTGCGGTGGCGGCGTGACAACCGATGACCGAACTCAAACTCTAAAAGACTAGACGCTAAGACCAGCAACTAGACACGACGATGCAACCGCAAATTCAACAAAGCAAAACCCTAGAAAGATTATGCAAAGGCTCAGATTGGTTCGGATATGATGAACTAACCCTAATTTTTTTTGTGTGGCTTTTTCGTGGACTATAGGTATGAAGAACAGACTCGATCTAAACTACGGAAAACTGTAAAATCTCACCGAGCAACCTGGAAATCTGATACCACTTGATAGAGGCAAAGGTGTCCCGATGTTTCGATGAGATGGTGGCTATCGTTTCTGTGGGAGTCGACCTTGACGATCCGACTACGAACGTGCGAGACGTCGCGCCTTAGCAATCGCTAAACCAACTTCCGAGGGTTATTGACCACGCCGGAGCACAATCAACCTGACCATGAGGGCCTGTTTCCTACGAGCAAACGAAGAACAAGCAAGAAACTGAGATTGCAATCTGGATATTGCGAATATAAGATGAAAGCTTTATTGATCAAGGTGGGGTTCGTGGACGCCTTTGTCCGGTTGTTGAACACAAACGGCACGAAGTTGCAGCTATCGCGAACTTTTAATCTAAACAAAACCCAAGGTCTAAACGGTGCCCTAAGGGCTGTATATATGGAGGAAGAGGGAGAATTTCGTGGCCCTTGGTGGAGGGGTCCAAATCAACCCTAACTCTTGTTTCCCACACATACGGACTCTAAAACAACCTATACTTAAGTATTTCGAAATTACATGGGCCTGGCCCAATAATAAGGTGACGCAGCACCTAGAATAGCCTATGGACGAATATTATGAAGTGGCATCTTGTATATTTCGTCCAAGGCCTCATGCACTCATTAGGGTGGCTTCAAAGTCCTGGAATCATCACTTGTAACTCCGTTTTGTTCTCCTTGCGCATGCCAACATCTCCATGCTTGAACTTGCTCCAAGGTTCATCTTTCTTGTCCATGGTAGGCCCTTCATTTGTAAGCAAAACAAATGTATCCAATTTAGGCAGCATCATATTCTCATGAACATTGGAATCGTTACCAAGAAACGAAAGTACCTGATAATTCAATTGGCGTGCGCGAGCTCTAGTAATTGGTCCAGTATGTATAGCAGCAGGGGCTGTGGGTGTAACAATGGTATTGATGTCCTCATCAGACATCATTCCACTTCTTCATCATCAAGACGGAGCCGCTCGAGTCGACACTCCGACGACACCTTCTACGACTCAAGTACACCTACCTCGAACACTCTTCGTCGTGCCGCTCGTCAAGACCGTCATGCATCTCGCAACCCGCTACATGACAAGCATTCACAAGAGAAAGTTGATGATCAAGTTCCTCGTCCTCAATCAAACCAAGAGGCTTTTGCTCAAGCTCAAGAACGACAGCGTCTTCGTCGCCAACAAGAGGAAGAACGAGCGCGTCTACACCAAGACGACCAAGACGCCAAGGCTCAACGTCTTCAACAACAACAATGTGAAGCACAAGCTCTTGAGGCGCACCGTGCCCTTCAAGAATCAAGTAGAGCCTTCGCCTACCGCAATCGAGAACGGCGCAATCAAGAGGAAGCCCTTCGAGAAGAAATCCAAGAGAGGAACTACCAACCTCATGTACAACGTCAAGTTCCTCAAGTGCCTCCACAAGCTCGTCAAGCTCCACCTCAACCTCAAGTTCCACACGAGCAAGTTGATCATGGTCTTCCTCCGCGCCAAGAGCAACATGAAGATTTAGTACATCCCACGCCAAGGACGTCATCATCAACATCGCCAACAACACAATGAAGAGCAACGCTACGGCAAGCTAAAATTCACCATGCCCAAGTTCAATGGAAGCAATGACCCCGAAGACTACCTCTCATGGGCATTGAAGGTTGACAAAATCTTCCGCTTGCACAACTACGATGAAGCGAAGAAAATCGCTATGGCATCACTTGAGTTCCAAGACTATGTGCTCATATGGTGGGAACAAATCATTGAGAGGCGACAAGCAAGAGGTGAACCTCCAATCACCACTTGGGCTCAAATGAAGGATGTCATGCGAGCATGTTTTGTGCCAACCTACTACAACCGCGACCTCTTCAAGAAACTCCAACTACTCAAGCAAGGAACAAAGAGTGTTGAAGAATATTACAAGGAAATGGAGATAGCCATGATTCGAGCCAATGTCAAGGAAGATGATGAGCAAACTATGGCACGTTTATTGAATGGACTCAATCATCCCATCAAGAAGATCGCCGACTTGCAACCATACTCATCCCTCATTGAGCTCGTGCATCAAGCTACAAAGGCGGAACGCCAAGTGCAAGATGACTTCAAGTACGCCAAGTACTCATCCAAGACCTACGGCTTCTCCAACAACCAAGCTTCTACGACTCCTCCAACATCTACATCAACCAAGCCTTCTTCAAGAAACGACGACAAGTCAAGTTACAAGAAGACCTCGACAAGTTCAAGTCGTCCTCCTCCTACTACAAGAAACCTCAAGCCGCGTGCTTCATCCTCTACTCCGACCGATGAGACCATCAAAACAAGCTCCTTCAAGTGTTTTACTTGCGGCGGCCGAGGCCACAAGTCATACGAATGCACCAACAAGCGCACCATGATCCTCAACGACGATGGCACATATGACTCCATGAGTGAAGAGGAAATGGAAGCCCTTGAGCAAGTGGCCATGCACCGGCAAGTGAACGAAGACGAAGATGATCAAGTCTTTTGTGACGAGGATTCGAGCCCCGCTCTCGTTGTCTCCAAGGTCTTGACTCTCCAACATCAACAAGAAGAAGACCAACGATGCCACATCTTCCACACAAAAGCCGGCATCAATGGACGGTCCATCAAGGTCATCATCGATAGAGGTAGTTGCCACAACTTGTGATGTAGGGCGGAACCCTAAGGGCTAAACGGTGCCCTAAGGGCTGTATATATGGAGGAAGAGGGGGGGGGGGATTTCGTGGCCCTTGGTGGAGTGGTCCTAAATCAACCCTAACTCTTGTTTCCCCACACATACGGACTCTAAAAACAGCCTATACTTAAGTATTTCGAAATTACATGGGCCTGGCCCAATAATAAGGTGACGCAGCACCTAGAATAGCCTATGGACGAATATTATGAAGTGGCATCTTGTATATTTCGTCCAAGGCCTCATGCACTCATTAGGGTGGCTTCAAAGTCCTGGAATCATCACTTGTAACTCCGTTCTTGTTCCCCTTGCGCATGCCAACATCTCCATGCTTGAACTTGCTCCAAGGTTCATCTTTCTTGTCCATGGTAGGCCCTTCATTTGTAAGCAAAACAAATGTATCCAATTTAGGCAGCATCATATTCTCATGAACATTGGAATCGTTACCAAGAAACGAAAGTACCTGATAATTCAATTGGCGTGCGCGAGCTCTAGTAATTGGTCCAGTATGTATAGCAGCAGGGGCTGTGGGTGTAACAATGGTATTGATGTCCTCATCACTTCCGGATCCCCACCTTTATCAATACTTCATATATATTTGCAATATTCAGATTGCTTTATCATATTCTTGCTTGTTCTTCGATTGCTTGTAGGAATAGACCTTCGTGGTCAGGTTGATCGTGCTCCGGCGTGGTCAATAACCTCTCGGAGTTGGCTTAGTGATGCGGAGCATCCCACGATCATCCCCATGCATCCACAACCGTCTCATCAAGAGCCAAGAGGACCCATGACTAGAGCACGAGCTCGAGCTCTCGAGACCGAGGTGACTTCTCTCTTAGTGAAATATCATATGACCCTCTCGAGACATGGCTACTACCTCAATCCGGAATGTTGTGCATGCTTAGGTACCAAGGAACCAACCTAGGAGAAGCTGCAGCCCAAGATGGACACCAAGAGCAAGTGGAGGAGCTGCAGAGTCAGAGGGAGCGGTACTACCGCTCAAGCCAAGCGGTACTACCGCCCAATGAGCAGTACTACCGCTCAAGCCAAGCAGTACTACCGCTGAGTCGAACCAAGCGGTACTACCGCTCTCCATTCGCCTACTTCCGCAAAACCCGACACACTCCAGAATCGAACAGGCGTCGAGCGGTACTATCACCACCAAGCGGTACTACCGCTGAATGCGGTACTACCGCCTCAGAGAACAGTACTACCGCCCTGCCTGTGTGCAGCGTTTCGGGCCGAGGCCCATGTACTCGTTTCGCCCCCAACTTACCCCTAGGAGGTCCTAGACTATAAATAGACCTTCCCCTCATCCTTCCTAGGGTTAGCTTTGGATTTGCTCATATTTCGGTGTGAGAGTCGTTGCTCATCCCCTTGGCTACTTCTCCTCGGAGATCAGGACCTCTACGGAGAAGATCCCCAAGCGGATCCAAGACCCCCTTCTAGGGCGGACCCCATCAAGACCTCCTCGCGGAGAAGAACGGCTACTCGTGTATCCTTACCTTTGTTGATCTTGAACCTTGTGCCACTCTATGTGTTCGACAATCTAGCACTTGTGTGATTGTTTTCTTGTCGGTTGAGTGTTGTCCCTTGTTCCTCCCCGTGATTTCCTCGTGTTCTTCCACTCGTTCTTCGTGATTTCCCCGTAGGATCCGCTCCAACGTGAAAGATCGCCCACGTAGGGTTACGCCCTACATCATCATGGTATCATGAGCCACGTTGATCACGTTATTGGAGCCCCTACCCCTCTTTTTCTAGCTTGATTTTGTTGTTTTTGTCCTAATTCCAAAAATTCCCCACAAAAATAGCCCCAAATTTTTTTTTGTGATTTGTTAGTGTGATGAAATTCTGTTGATTTTGATCCGTGGATTTGCTTGGTTTCGAGTCGATCTAGCATCTCCCCAAGTTTCACCTCTTTCCATCCACAAAATCCATCGAATTTTGACCCCGAAATCACCCATTTCCGCCCCAAAATCGCGCAACGATTCGAGCAATCGAGAAAATCCCGACACGAGCGGTACTACCGCCCTCCTAGCGGTACTACCGCTGAGTACGACACTACCGCCAGCCCCCGTTCAGCCGAAATAGTCGAAAAATCCCGACACGAGCGGTACTACCGCCCTCCCCAGCGGTACTACCGCCCTGGCCAGTTTCAGCCTTCCGACTTTCACCATTTTCATCATAACTTTTCACTCCGAACTCCGATTTGAGTGTTCTTTGGCTCGTTTTGAAGCTATCGACGTGCCCGAGGTCCTCACCTTGGTTTCACCACCTTTTGACACCATCAAATTTTCCGAACATCGGCATCTTTGCCTAGGGCTTAAACCACATCATCCGCTATACCACCTCCACTTTCCGCTACCACATTTTCGCTTTTGGTCTTTGAGAATTTGAGTTGTGGTTCTCGTGTCCTATTGTGTTTCGGCTATATAGGTACGGTTCGACGTCAACATCACCACCACTCATCTTCGCCAAGGACTCATCATCGTCAAGGACGGTAACCTCGACGACATCTTTGTCATCTCTCGCAATTGCATTGATAACCACATAGCCTTACTTTTGCGTTGCTTACCCATCGAGACTAGCCATTGAGTATTGCCGGCAACGTGACTTGTGCACCTTAGTGATCATACTCCATAGCATACATAGCATACCATAGTGGTGCATATCTTGAGATCAACTTGTGTGTCACAATGTTGTCATAGCATACACAATTGCTATCTTGGTTCGTGAAGTTTGCATAAGAAAAGAGCTCAAAAGTGAAAGAGCCACCCAAGCTTTTAAGCAAAGAGGAAAGATAAGCAAAGAGCTTATAAACAAGAACCATAGCATCATACAACATTAAGATTGTCATATCCGATCATCTTGGATCATAGCAATCAAATATCATACATATAGCATACTTGGGATAGAGATCGTTGCATTTTTGCCTAATAGGTTGTGCACAAGTTCGCGATCCGCCTTTTGTGCAATCGTGCTAGCGTCTCTCTAGTATTGTGCAACAAGAGCATTCTCGTGGTTTCCACATTTTGGCTCACTTTTGGTTTGCACAATCCCACTTATCTATTTGCGTGTGTGTTTCCGTGTACCACTACTTGCTTGGTCTACTTGTTACATTTGCGAATTTGCGAATCTTTTTCAACTTTATTGAGTCTCACTTACAATCGCATCAAATTTTGTACCACCATCCTAACCGAGCTCCACCATAAGCTTTCATTTGTGTAGGTGTGAGAACCGACAAGAATCGGTACCAAGAGTGCTACTTCATTGTCCGCATTTGAGTTAACTTGATTCATTTTCAACATCGGTCAAAGGTACATTGGTATAAGTTCTTTCCGCTCTACCACTCACATCTTGTTTGGAATGATGGATAGGCCAAGTTCTTCTACCAACCCACTCTTCATCGAGCAAGACGACGACATGTCCTCATCGTCACCAAGAGCCACCTCTTTGGTGCACAACGAGCGCTGCACCAAGAACAACAAGCAATGAGCGACCGCGATCGACAACCTCGCCACCGACTTGCGACTCTCCGAGCAACGTACAAGAGACTACTTCGACAACAAGTTCGAGGCTCACAAGGAAGAGAATGATGCAAGAATGGACGAGATCCGCGTTGATGAGAAAACGGCATCATTCCACTTCTTCATCATCAAGACGGAGCCGCCGAGTCGACATTCCGACGACACATTCTACGACTCAAGTACACCGTCATCGAACACTCTTTGATGAGCAGCGCCAAGACCGTCATGCATCTCGCAACCCGCTACATGACAAGCATTCACAAGAGCAAGTTGATGATCAAGTTCCTCGTCCTCAATCAAACCAAGAGGCTTTTGCTCAAGCCCAAGAACGACAACGCCTTCGCCGCCAACAAGAGGAAGAAAGAGCACGCCGTCACCAAGGCGAACAAGACGCCAAGGCTCAACGTCTTCAACAACAACAACGTGAAGAGAAAGCTCTTGAGGCGCAACGTGCCCTTCAAGAATCAAGTAGAGCCTTCGCCAACCGCAATCGCGAACGGCGCAATCAAGAGGAAGCCCTTCGAGAAGAAATCCAAGAGAGGAACTACCAACCTCATGTACAACGTCAAGTTCCTCAAGATCCTCCACAAGCTTGTCAAGCTCCACCTCAACATCAAGTTCAACAAGAGCAAGTTGATCATGGTCTTCCTCCGCGCCAAGAGCAACATGAAGACGAGTACATTCCACGTCAAGGACGTCATCATCAACATCGCCAACAACACAATGAAGAGCAACGCTACGGCAAGCTAAAATTCACCATGCCCAAGTTCAATGGAAGCAATGACCCCGAAGACAACCTCTCATGGGCATTGAAGGTTGACAAAATCTTCCGCTTGCACAACTACGATGAAGCGAAGAAAATCGCTATGGCATCACTTGAGTTCCAAGATTATGTGCTCATATGGTGGGAACAAATCATTGAGCGACGACAAGCAAGAGGTGAACCCCAATCACCACTTGGGCTCAAATGAAGGATGTCATGCGAGCACGCTTTGTGCCAACCTACTACAACCGCGACCTCTTCAAGAAACTCCAACTACTCAAGCAAGGAACAAAGAGCGTTGAAGAATACTACAAGGAGATGGAGATAGCCATGATTCGAGCCAATGTCAAGGAAGATGATGAGCAAACTATGGCACATTTCTTGAATGGACTCAATCATCCCATCAAGAAGATCGCCGACTTCCAACCATACTCAACCCTCATTGAGCTCGTGCATCAAGCTACAAAGGCGGAACGCCAAGTGCAAGATGACTTCAAATACGCCAAGTACTCATCCAAGACCTACGGCTTCCCCAACAATCAAGCTTCAACGACTCCTCCAACATCTACACCAACCAAGCTTCCTTCAAGAAACGACGACAAGTCAAGTTACAAGAAGACATCGACAAGTTCAAGTCGTCCTCCTCCTACTACAAGCAACCTCAAGCCGCGTGCTTCATCCTCTACTCGACCGATGAGACCATCAAGACAAGCTCCTTCAAGTGTTTCACTTGCGCGGCCGAGGCCACAAGTCATCTGAATGCACCAACAAGCGCACCATGATCCTCAACGACGATGGCACATATGACTCTATGAGTGAAGAGGAAATGGAAGCCCTTGAGCAAGTGGCCATGCACCGCAAGTGAATGAAGATGAAGATGATCAAGTCTTTTGTGATGAGGATTCGAGCCCCGCCTCGTTGTCTCCAAGGTCTTGACTCTTCAACATCAACAAGAAGAAGACCAACGATGCCACATCTTCCACACAAAAGCCGCATCAATGGACGGTCCATCAAGGTCATCATCGATGGAGGTAGTTGCCACAACTTGGCAAGTGAAGAACTATGCTCCAAGCTACAATTGGTCAAGAGGAAGCACCCACACCCCTACAAGGTTCAATGGCTAAGTGAGTCCGGCACTATACGAGTCGAGCATACGGTCCAAGTCTCCTTCAAAATTGGTGCTTATGAAGACACTTTGGAGTGTGATGTGGTCCCAATGACCGTTTGCCACCTCCTTCTTGGTCGACCATGGCAATTCGACCGTGGTGTCATCCACAATGGGCGAACCAATCACTATAGCTTCAAGATGAAAGGGAAGGAGTACGTACTCGACCTATGTCTCCTAGTCAAGTGATAGCCGACAAGCAAGCCACACATCATAGAGAAAAGAGTGAGAAAGTGATCCACCCAAAAGTGAGTGAGAGCCACAAGCCAAATTTGAGAGACTCTTCGCCTAGAGAGAAAAACCTCATTCTATTTGCCACCAAAATGAGATGAGAGAAGTGTGTGAGCACCCATCGAGTGTGATGCACTTTGTCCTTGTGTGCAAGGATGGAGAACCAAAAACTAACACCATTCACGAGCTACCTTTGGTGTTTCAATCTCTTTTGCAGGAATTTCAAGATGTTTTCCCCGATGAGCTACCTCCGGGTCTACCTCCTCTTCGAGGCATTGAGCATCGAATCGACCTCATCCCCGAGCGCCGCTACCAAACAAAGCTCCATACCGAGTCAATCCGAAGAAACCAAGGAGATTCAACGGCAAGTACAACAACTCATCGAAACGGTCATGTACGTGAAAGCCTAAGCCCTTGTGCCGTTCCGGTTATTCTTGTGCCTAAGCCCGATGGAAGTTTCCGCTTGTGTTCCGATTGTAGACCTATCAATGCTATTACCGTTCGATATAGGCATCCCATTCCTCTCTTAGATGACATGCTTGATGAACTGATAGAGTCAAAGGTGTCCCGATGTTTCGATGAGATGGTGGCTATCGTTTCTGTGGGAGTCGACCTTGACGATCCGACTACTTAACGTCGCGAGACGTCGCGCTTTAGCAATCGCTAAACCAACTTCCGAGGGTTATTGACCACGCCGGAGCACGATCAACCTGACCACGAGGGCCTGTTTCCTGCGAGCAAACGAAGAACAAGCAAGAAACTGAGATTGCAATCTGGATATTGCGAATATAAGATGAATGCTTTATTGATCAAGGTGGGGTTCTGTGACGCCTTTGTCTGGTCGTTGAACACAAACGAAGTACGCGAAGTTGCAGCTATGGCGAACCTTTAATCTAAACAAAACCCAAGGTCTAAACGGTGCCCTAAGGGCTGTATATACGGAGGAAGAGGGGGGGAATTTCGTGGCCCTTGGTGGAGGGGTCCTAAATCAACCCTAACTCTTGTTTCCCCACACATACGGACTCTAAAAACAGCCTATACTTAAGTATTTCGAAATTACATGGGCCTGGCCCAATAATAAGGTGACGCAGCACCTAGAATAGCCTATAAACGAATATTGTGAAGTGGCATCTTGTATATTTCGTCCAAGGCCTCATGCACTCATTAGGGTGGCTTCAAAGTCCTGGAATCATCACTTGTAACTCCATTCTTGTTCCCCTTGCGCATGCCAACATCTCCATGCTTGAACTTGCTCCAAGGTTCATCTTTCTTGTCCATGGTAGGCCCTTCATTTGTAAGCGTAACAAATGTATCCAATTTAGGCAGCATCATATTCTCATGAACATTGGAATCGTTACCAAGAAACGGAAGTACCGATAATTCAATTGGCGTGCGAGCTCTAGTAATTGGTCCAAGATGTATAGCAGCAGGGCTGTGGGTGTAACAATGGTATTGATGTCCTCATCATCCTCCCCTTCTTGAAATGAAGTCATCCTCGACGGAAGCTCATCTTCCTCACCCAAATAAGGCTTCAAATCTGTAATGTTAAAAGTGGGACTAACCCCAAAATATGCAGGCAGCTCAAGTTTATATGCATTATCATTTATTTTCTCTAACACCTTAAATGGACCATCAAGACGTGGCATTAGCTTTGATTTGCGCAAATTAGGAAACCTATCCTTACGCAAATGTAACCAAACAAAATCTCCAGTGCAAAGACAACATGTTTTCTATCCTTATCTCCAAGAAGTTTATATTTAGCATTCATACGCTCAATGTTTTCCTTAGTTAACTCATGCATTTTTAAAATCAATTCAGCACGTTCTTTAGCATCAAAATTAACCTTCTCCGAAGATGGAAGAGGCAACAAATCAATAGGTGCACGAGGTAGGAAGCCATACACAATTTCAAAAGGGCACATCTTAGTAGTAGAATGCAATGAACGATTATAAGCAAATTCAATATGAGGCAAGCATTCTTCCCACATTTTCTTATTATTCTTCAAAACAGCCCTAAGCATAGTAGACAATGTTCTATTGACTACTTCAGTTTGTCCATCAGTTTGGGGGTGACAAGTAGTACTAAAAAGCAGTTTAGTCCCCAACTTAGCCCATAAACATCTCCAAAAGTGGCTAAGAAATTTAGTATCACGATCTGAAACAATAGTAGGTACACCATGTGTTTAATAATTTCACGAAAGAACAAATCAGCAACATTAACAAAGATCATCGCTTTTATGACATGGTATAAAGTGTGCCATTTTCGAGAATCTATCCACGACAACAAATATGCTATCCTCCCTTCTTTGTTCGAGGTAAACCTAAAACAAAGTCCATAGATATATCCTCCCAAGGAACACTAGGCACAGCAAAGGCATATATAAACCATGAGGATTGATTCGTGACTTAGCTTTTTGACATGTAGTGCAGCGAGCAACAAAACGCTCAACATCCCGCCTCATCTTTGGCCAAAAGAAATGTGTAGCAAGTATATCCTCCGTCTTCTTGACGCCAAAGTGTCCCATTAATCCTCCTCCATGCGCCTCCTGCAACAACAAAAGACGAACAGAGCTAGCAGGAATGCATAGCTTGTTAGCACGGAACACAAAACCATCATTAATAACGAACTTGTTCCATGTTCTTCCTTCTTTACAATTCTGCATTACATCTTTAAAATCAACATCATGCACATATTGATCTTTGATGGTCTCCAAACCAAATATTTTGAAGTCAAGTTGTGAAAGCATTGTATAGCGACGAGACAAAGCATCAGCAATAACATTTTCTTTCAGAACGAGCGCTTCCACTGCATCGCTGGCGGAATCACAGGGCCAAAAACAGTAAGGACTTGCCCAACATGGAGAGGAGGCTGCAGCGGGGCACCAGGATGCTGCATAATCACTAAGTTCTCTTGGGGCTGCTGATCATTAACAGAATCGTTTGACACCTGCATAACAATAGATTCCTGTGACTGATTCTCAAGAACTTGGTTTTCCTCAACAATCTCCGATGCACATTAAGGTTATCATGCTGAACCTCCTGCTGTTGTGGCGCATGCTCTCGTGGAGGAGGTGGCAGCTCATCCCAACCAATCTCAGAAACTCGGATAACCCAATTATGGTTATTAAACTGCAGATGTCCAGGAGTGGATGAGGGTTGCCATCAAAGGGCATGGGATCCTCGTCCGGTGGCAAGATGTCGGCAAAATCAGCAGAGAAGATGTAAATCGGAGCAGACCATGAAATGCGAGAACCACCAAAATCAGCAAACTCGATATACCACATCACGCGGCACCAATGTCGTTGCGGAAAGAAACGACGCTAGGGTGCGAACAAGTAACGGATCATCCCGATGCCGGTGGTGGAAACGGCCAAAGGTACTAATAGCATCGGCAATATATCGAAACGCCGATAATCCGGAGGAATTCCAACTATCATGACCCAACCCTCCGAAAACCACGAACAGCTCTGAAGTTGATTCCTTCATCATGCGGCACAAATCTAACAAATATGTCATTATCCAGCTCAAAGGGTGGGTGATCAATTAGGGCCTGCCTAGCAACCGAGCCACAAAACGGAAGAGACCCACACCTTGGATCCATGGTTGAGCATCAAGGACGGCGCGACCAAGAGTGTTAACAACAAAATCACTAACCATGTTTCGAAGATAGCAACTTCTTGAGCGGAGGAGCTGGCTCGACGATGGCAATAGCGTATTCCTCATGCCGACGATCCGGAGCCACGGTGGAGAGAAGAAAGTCTTGTGTAGCCGCCTCGGACCGCCATCAATAATCTCAAACCCCGCGGCACAAATGGCATGGGGTCAAGGGCAAAGGTAGCCATAGCAGAGAGGGCCTCAGAAGGTGGCGGCGGTAGAGCCGCAGCAGATGGTGGAGCGGCTAAGCAGGTCGATGGTGGCGATGTAGGTGGTGGGGGTGTGGAGGGGGGTGGCTCAGCAGGCAATGGCGGAGACGATGATGGTGTTGCAGGCGCGATGGGACTTGGCAGAGACCCCACGTGGCTAGAGTCGAGGGAAACCGAGGCGTCAGGCGAGGAAATCTCAGTTGACCGTCCCGGGGAAGTTGGATTCACCCGCGGGACCCACTTGTAAGTCGGGGAATGCGTAACGTCCGAGCATCCTTTCGCACGATGGCCAAGGCGAAAGCATTTGCGGCATCGAATAGGACTGGTGCACGAATTAGTGTAATATAGCATCGATAAACAATTCTGACATTTCCAAACCTTGAACACCATATCATCAATGAGATCATTAAATTGAGCAGCCTCCTCCGAAATAACCGGAATATGTTTCTCCATAACACCCGTGGAAGAAATCTCAACTGCAGCAGCAGAAAAATCTAAAGCAACCTGAGACTGATGGGCCAAAGGCTGGGCCGTGTTACAGCCGACCAAGGCAGCAGATCCATTGTGGGCAAAAGAGTCATGATGGGCCAGGGGCCCAAACTGGGCCATGCATCCATGTTGGGTTGAGAGACCGGATCATCGTATTCGATGTAATGTAACCATGTGAAGGTACACTCTCAATTCGAACCAGCCGGGTTGGTGAAGATCCGGAACTAGTGGCGGGATTTTTGGCAGGGACGTTGATTGTTCCGAAGGAGATGGGTGGCGTGGCCACCGTCCACTGAAGATTATTCGCCGGCGGCGAGGGCAAGATCAGTCTGTCACGATGATGCACGTCATATCCAGCCTCCGATACCGTATTAACCAAAGACTGAGAGGCATGAAACCTATAACCCTTGCAAGCAGGATATTGCAGGAACGTTGCAAAAGAAAGCTTCTTTCGTGAAGATGAACTCGATCTAAAGGATGATCTAGCCGGAGGATTATGCATGGCTAGCAACCCCAAAGTGGCACGTTTCTTAGAAGGACTCACTAGGATCCATTCAGCATCACACTCTTTTTTCCAGATCTTGAATTCACGGACCCAATTAGGACCACCATTTCCCCAAAGATGAAAGAAGCATTTGAATTGTGTGCACGCAAACGACCTCAACTGGAGAATGTAGAGACCAATTTGCTTACAAGATACCAGAAAGGAAAATACCTTGTCTCGGATGATTTGCACCGAAAATTCAATCGCAGATCCCCCAATCGCTGATTCCAAGGCAGCCGCCACAGAGTTGTCATTAAGACGGAATACATGCCTGCTGAAAGACACCACCATAATGAAATGGGCCGTGTCATCCGTGGAATGAATAGATCTCCCACAAAGTTTGAAAACCTTGTCAGCAAAAAGGGCACCCGGTGAGAAATCCAAATCCAACGTTGATCCACCAGAAGAACCCATATGAGATGGGTATAGGCTTGTAGAACAGAAGCCGCTAGAGAAGATGGGCGGAAGAGGAACCCGAGTCGTTGGCTAGAAGAGAAGATCGCCGGAAAACCTAGGCCTACGGTGGGTGGGTGGGTGCGGAGCCATCATAGTTCATCTCGGAATTCTTAGCAGTTGACAGCATGGAAAGTTCATGCCAGCTATTTTTTCTGCTGAGATTCCAAAGTATGTGTTCAAGATGAATATGTGTTCTCTGCTTCAGTCCAAGAGTGCCTGGAATATCTGCTTTGATGGGAATGATGTCAGCTTCTCTTTGTTGCCTGCACCTGATCCAACTGCATGCTTTCCTCACAAAGTTGTTCCAGTTAAAAGGCCTGTTTCGGGCGTTATGTTTTGATGGCTTTGATGACATCTACGAGCTGTCGCTGAGTTCTTTGAGTTCTCGCCATGCCAGCAGTTAGGGCCAAACGTGGCCGTAAGCCAAAATCTGCCAAGGGTTCTAAGGCTGTGGTGGACTCGAGGTGCGCCATGATGCACGTCTAAGTGCATTACGGATGGCTATCATAAAGCTCCAAGCACAAGCCTCAAGCAAGGCAAGGATCAGTCCTCTTTCAAGAAGCGTCGAACAAGCTCAACCAAGCCGGAGGAAAGAAGGTCGTGCCTCCGCCAACACCAATGTCGATCTTCAAATAATTGGAGCATGTCTCGAGAATTGCGCCAGAGAAGATCTCCAAGGACAAGCTTGAGGCTGGTCCTTCTACATCCACCAGCAGCAAGGATTCTGATGTTTAGATCCTCTCGATGGCATATGGGTTTATGGCGTACCTTTATAAACGCCATCTATCTCATTCTTCTGTTTCATGTTTAGGATATTTCCTTCCGTGTCGTGGGTCGGTGTAGGTCATTGCATGATCTACTTTTGCTTCGCTTTTATTTTGGCTTGTAATGAATCGCAGGATTTAGAGATTGGAAGGTGTTATGTTGGAACGTCGTGGTCTTAATTGAAGCACGACAATTAGCGCTAAATGTAAGATTGATGAAAGTGGTTGTTCGGTTGTTCACTGCAAGAAGAAACGAAATGCACGCACATTGATCATAGGTTCATTAGGAAGTTTTGTCCACGCTGCTTCGATAACTTCTCCTATGTACCTTCGGATGGTGCTTCGGCTGGCATGATCGTTATATGGAATTCTTCTTTCTTTGAAGGAAAACTAATTGAGGCAAGGCATTTTGGTATCATTATTGAATTCCAATCCAAGCATACTTCTGAAATTTGGACTCTTGTGTGAGTATATGGTCCCTGCCAGGGCCCGACCCGGGATGATTTCGTGCAATGGTTATATAATCTTGATATTAACTGTGATGATAATTGGTTGTTGTTGGGGGATTTCAATTTCATGCGTTCGTTGGAGAACAGAAATCTGCCTGGGGGTAATGTCAGCGATATTTTTCTGTTCAATGAAATAATTGGGCACCTGGGCCTCATTGAGCTTCCAATTAAAGGGCGACAGTTTACTTGGTCGAATATGCAAACTAATCCATTGCTGGAACAGATCGATTGGTTTTTTACTTCAGTTGCATGGACCACTGATCATCCTAATACGCTTGTTCTGCCCCTGGCTCGCACGGCTTCTGATCATGTCCCATGTGTCGTCTCGATTACTCTGATCATTCCTAAAGCCAAAATTTTCGCTTTGAGAACTATTGGATTGATTTGCTCGGTTTCTTTGATTGTGTGGCACATGTTTGGAACAAACCTGTTGCAAGAATTTCGCTGCCCTAAATATTTCTTATAAATTCAAATCACTAAGGTTTGCTCTCAAGAAATGGCACATGAGTCTATCAAAAGTTAAAGCTCTAATTACTGATTGCAACAAGGTCATTCTTTATTTCGATGGCCTGGAGGAGATCAGGAATTTATCTAGGCCTGAATTTAATTTCAGGAGGATTGTGAAATTGCATCTGGAAGATATTCTTCATTGGCAGTATATTTATTGGAAGCAGCGTTGTACCATACGTAACATTAAAGTTGGTGAGGAAAATTCCAAATTTTTTCATGCCATGGCCACGGAAAGGTATAGGAGAAACACCATCTCATCTCTCAGGAATTCTGATGGTGATGTGGTTTCGGAACACCAACAGCTTGCCACCATGTTTTGGTCAGATTTTAATCAAAGAATGGGTAATGCTAAAGGAATCCGCATGGGTTTTGATTTGGACACATTAATTGCAAGAGTTGATGGCCTTGAGGATATGTCCCACCCTTCACCGATTCCGAGGTTGATGCTGTCATTAAGAACATGCCACCGATCGTGCCCCGGTCCCGACGGCTTCTCCGGGTTGTTTTAAAGAGATGTTGGCCTATTCTTAAGGAGGATTTCATGCAACTTGTCAAGGAGTTCTATGAGGGAAATGTAATTTGAATGCATAAATAGCTCATTAATAACCCTTATACCAAAGAAGTTAAGCCACGAAGTTGTCGGAGATTTCCGCCAATCTCCTTGACCAACACATGCTTGAAGTTTTTGACAAAGCTGCTTGCTAACCGCCTTCAGCAGTGATTCTGCGATGCATCCACCGCAATCAATATGGTTTTCTTCGGTGTCGTTCCATCCAAGACTGCTTAGCCTGGTGTTTTGAGTATATACATCAATGCAAAGCCTCCAAACGACCTATCGTTCTACTTAAACTGGATTTTACGAAAGCCTTTGATACAATTGAGCATGAGCTAATCCTCAAAATCCTGCAACGCAAGGGTTTCGATTCGAGTGGACTGGGTGGATCAATTCAATTCATCAACCGGATCTTCTTGATGCTTCTCAACGGCGTGCTGTGGAAGCATTTTGTTTGTAGATCGGATGTGCGCCAAGGTGACCCTCTATCACCGTTATTTTTGTGATTGCGTGGATTTATTACATCTGTTGTCAATGAGATGTGTTCCAGAACATCCTTTCTCCGCCAATCCCAACCACCTCCAATGATTACCCTATAGTACGAAGACGCCGACGACACTTTGATTGTACTACTGCGGTTGATGCTCAGCTCATTACTTTCAAGGAGATCTTTGGCAACCTTTATGGACTCAAGCGGCTTGCGAGTTAATTTTAGCAAATCTTCTCTCATTCCCATTAACATGGCTGATGAAGAAGGTACTCGAGTGGCCTCTTTGCTGGGTTGTGACGTTGGCACGATGCCTTTCACGTATCTTGGTCTACCCATGGGAACTTCTAGGCCATCCATCTATGAGCTGATGCCTCTGGTGGATCGAATCGAGCGCCGTTTATCTGCTTCTTCATGTTTGCTTAACCAAGGATGCCGGCTGCAACTTGTTCAGTCCGTGTTGTGCTCCATGCCAATTTATTTTCTGTGCACTTTATCTCTTCCAAAAGGCATTATTCAACAACTTGAGAGGATCATGAGGCAGTGCCTATGGAGGGGTAACACGGATAACCCTCGCCAATCTTTGGCTGCTTGGGATCTAGTCTGTCGTCCTAAGGATTTTGGAGGTTTGGGTGTTCTCAGCTTGTCTATCCAAAATGAAGCCTTACTTATTAAGCATCTTTTCAAGTTTTTCAACAAAGTGGACGTGCCTTGGGTATCACTAATCTGGGACACCTATTATGCTTCATCACCACCCCAAAGCACCAGGGCCTGTGGTTCTTTTTGGTGGCGGGATATTATGCGGTTATTCCCGAAGTTCTCCAACCTAGCAGTTCCTCAAGTTTATGCTGGTGATACGGTTCTTTTTTGGCTTGATCGTTGGCAGCTGGGAAATCATGTTGTCTTGTTGCAGGAATCTTTCCCAAGGCTCCACTCCTTTGCTGTGGACAGTGCAATCACAGTTCAAGAGTTCTTGGTGCGGCCTGACATCTTGGAACACTTTCATCTGCCTCTATCGCAGGAGGCTTTTTCTGAGCTCACACATCTACAAGCTATTCTATCATCGATCAGTTTAAATGGTGAGATCAAGGACGTTTGGAAATGGCCTTCCAAATCTGGTGATTACACGGCAAAGATATACTATGATTTTTGCTTCTCACATCTCGTGGTTGATCGTATTTTCAAGTGGATTTGGAAGAGTGCATGCACGCTAAAGATAAAAGTCTTTGGTTGGCTCTTTGTTAGTGGATCGTTTGAACACCGGAGATATGATGCAACGAAGGCACTGGATCATTCAGGATGATACTTGTGTGCTTTGCAATCTTGCGCAACATGAGGATCGGGCTTACCTTTTCTTTACTTGCAATTATAGCCAAAGAGTTTGGAACTATCTTGGAATTTCATGGTCACAAGAACCAAACCAAACCACATATGACATGGCACATGCAGCAAGGAAGGATTTTGGACACCCTTTCTTCTCTGAGGTGGTTTTCACTGCTACCTGGAACATTTGGATACAAAGGAATGGGAAAATCTTCAGGAATGAGCAACCATCATTTAGAGCTTGGAGAAGAAGCTTTATACATGACATCTCTCTCCTGTCTCATAGGATTAGATGTAAATATAAGGATAGTTTTGTTTCCTGGATAGCTGACCTTACATAGTCCCTTTTGTAAGTTTTTTCTCCTTTCTTGTAAATTTGTATAGTTGTAACTAATATTCTTTTATTTAATAAAGGTCTGTGAGGCTGTTGCCTTGCAGTAAATAGTCAAAAAAAAACATTTTCTTTACCCTTCTTGTGTTTAATGACATAAGGGAAAGTCTCAATGAATTCAACCCATTTAGCATGTCTACGATTCAGTTTAGCTTGACTTTTAATATGTTTCAAAGATTCATGATCAGAATGTATAACAAATTCTTTGGGCCATAAATAATGTTGCCATGTCTGAATAGTTCAGACTAGGCCCACTCAATTTTTCGAAAAGTATGCAACAGGTTTGCCATCTTGTAATAACACACCTCCTAATCCAATTCCACTAGCATCACATTCAAGCTCAAAAGTCTTATTAAAGTCGAAGTTGGAGTAAAGGAGCATGTGTCAACTTATCTTTCAATACCGTGAAGGCTTCTTCCCGTGCGGTACCCCAAATAAAAGGCACATCCTTCTTTGTAAGCTCATTGAGAGGTGCAGCAATGGTGCTAAAGTCTCTCACAAAACGCCTATAGAAACCAGCGAGTCCAAGAAAACTCCTCACTTGTGTGACCGTTTTGGGCTGCGGCCAACTCTCAATAGCTTCAATCTTGGCTTTATCAACTTCAATTCCTCGTGGAGTAACAACATAGCCAAGAAAAGATACTCGGTCGGTGCAAAAGGTGCACTCCCCAAGGTTACCAAACAAACGTGCATCACGTCGAGCATTAAAAACAGCACGTAAATGTTCCAAATGTTCTTCCAAAGATTTGCTATAAATCAGTATATCATCAAAGTAAACTACCACAAATCGTCCAATGAAAGCACGAAACTTCGCTCATTAATCTCATGAAAGTACTAGGTGCATTAGTTAACCCAAAAGGCATGACTAACCACTCATATAATCCAAACTTAGTTTTAAATGCTGTTTTCCATTCATCTCCCAATTTCATACGAATTTGATGGTATCCACTACGCGAATCAACTTTGGAGAATATTGTAGAGCCACTCAATTCATCAAGCATATCATCTAGCCTAGGAATAGGATGACGATAACGAATAGTAATATTATTAATGCCTCTACAATCAACACACATACGCCGACGCACCATCCTTTTTAGGCACTAGTATAATAGGAACAGCACGAGGACTAAGAGATTCGCAGATATAACCTTTGTCGAGCAGCTCCTGTACTTGACGATAATCTCCTTCGTCTCCTCCGGATTGGTACGGTATGGTGCGCGGTTGGTAGCGATGCACCGGAATTAAGTCAATTTGATGCTCAATCCTCGAATAGGTGGTAATCCCGATGGCACGCCTTGTGGGAAGACGCCGTGAACTCCTGCAAAATGTTAGTGACAGCGAGGGGCAAAGAGGAAGGCACATCCTCGAATGAAAATAATGCCTCTTTGCACAAAAAGCATAGCAAACAGATTTGCTAGAATCTAGCTCATCAATATCAGATTTGGTGGCAAATAAACATGCACTTTTCAGTTTAATTTCAAAAGCAACATTAGATGGTTTATTATTAGGCTTCATTTGTTGCTCAAATTCTTTTGCCACAATCTGATTTTCACTCTTATTTTTCTCCTGTTTTGCTTTATTAGCTCTATTAATATCATCTTTCAAAATGGAATCAGAGTCATAGGAAGCAAAGTAATATTTTTATCCTTGTGAACAAGAGTATACTGATTGTTTCTACCATGGTGTACAGAATTTTTATCAAATTGCCATGGTCTACCAAGTAATAAGGAACATGCTTGCATAGGTACCACATCACAATCAACATAATCAGCATATGTAGAGATACTAAAATACACACTAACAAAGACGTGTTACCTTAACCTTGCCGCTGTTGTTGAACCATTGGATGTAGTAAGGATGTGGATGTGGTCTTGTGGTGAGAGAAAGCTCCACCATATCCATGCTAGCCAAGTTGTTGCAGCTCCTCCATCTATGATGACGTGAATAGAACGCTCCTTCACAACTCCCTTTGTATGGAACAAGTTATGCCTCTGATTTTGCTCAGCTTGTGTAACCTGCACACTCAAAACACGTTGAGAAACTAAACATTCATACCTGTCAAAGATCTTCAAAGAGCCATGTATTGCGCCTCATGATCGTAATCATCTCCACCGTGTTCTTCATGTGTAATAAGAGCCAAAGTCTCTTCATCATAGTCACTAGCGGACTCATACCCACCATCCTCAAGAGCAATCATCACACGCTGAGATTGGCATTCTCTCAAGAAATGTCCTCTTCCCTTACAACGACGACAAATAATATCACTTGTGTGCCCTGCTGACGCCATGGAAGACGAAGAGCTCTGTGTAGGCCCAAAGCAGGTGTGCTCTTGGCGATAGTGGTGGTTGTGCCTGCTTTCTTGTATCAAGGTTGGAGGTGGCAGCCGACGGAGGTGCCGTGTAGTAGAACGTGGAAGTAGATGATGCACGTGGTCTCCATGATGAAGGTCGACCTGCAGAAAAGTTAGTTCGCGCCAATGCTGTCGATCCTGCACTTCACGCTCAGCTTTACAAGCAAGATGGAATAATCGAGTGATATTATTATAATCCTTGTAGTCTAGAATGGTCTGAATCTCTATTTAATCCACCCAAAACGTGCAAGCATAGCTTCATTCTCCTCAACAATACCACATCTAATCAAGCCAGTTTGTAATTCCCGATAATATTCTTCACCGAATTTTTTCCTTGTCTTAAGCGCTGCAATTTTTGAAGTAATTCACGCTGATAATATGGTGGAACCCAACGAGTACGCATAGCAGTTTTCAAAGCAGCCCAAGTAGCTGGAACAGGATATAATCTACAATGTTCAGACCACCAAACACATGCAAAGCTAGTGAAAGCACAAACAAAGCAAAGCAGGAACACGTCTCTCCTCGTGATATTGTAAACATGTAAATCGTTGTTCAGTTTCTAACTCCAAAGTAAGATATATATCAGGAACATATCTACCCTCAAATGGTGGAATATTCAATTTCAGTTTAGGGAGATGGTCATGATCTCGTACCTGAAGGGTATCCCGAACATTGCCATTATTTGCATGTGGACGACCTGGTGGTTGTGGTGCTGGTGGTTGCACGTAGTTCTGATGTTGATCAACCTCATCCTCGTAATCTCTCACATAATCATCCTCTCCCACCGCAGCAGCAGGAGCCACAGAAGTATCAACAAGAGCACCAAAGAGCTTGGCCAGGCTGAAGAGGGACACGGGAAGCTCGACGGAGGGCTGTTTCGCGATGTGGAGGTAGTCCTTGTTGTTGTAGTAGAGGTGCGTTAGGTGCCGCCGGTGGTGGTGGTGGTAGACGTGCGAGCAATTCATTAAACTTGTTATCGAGCTTTGTTTCGAACGCCTTCTCAATGCCATCTATCTTCTCCATGGCCTCTTCAAATCTATTGAGCACATCTTCCACCTGCCCACTCATCATTTGTTGAAACTTATCATGTAGCGCTTTGTTTGTCATGTTCTCCCGGTCGGTCTAAATCGGCTTGTGATCCTGCCATGATTAGCAGCAATAGAAACACACAAGAATATGATTCGACTGACTACTAGGAAGTGGTGGTGGTGGTGTGGTGGGCGGTCACAAAACCGTCAAGCAAATCTCAAATTCTTACCAGTTCTTACCCAAAGAAGAAAGCGGTGATCGCAACCGATGTAGTCAAAACTCTCAAAGCTTGGATAGAGCGATTACAGGAGAGTCAAACGCACGATGTAGATGTATGTGGAGCTGGAAGGCTTATAATATGGTAGCAAAAAAAGGTTAGCAATAACCAATTCGAGATGCAAAGTTGAATAAACGCTCAACGACGCAGATCTTGTCTGGTCCTAGGCTAGACCGTGCTAGAGACGCGAGCCTAGAACACTAACAAAATCACGGCGCTGCACGGAAACAACGGAAAAGCACACTGAAATTTTTTTTTTTTTTTTTTTGCGCTGCTTTTTTTTTTGCTGCTCCTTTTTTTTTGCGAAAAATCACTATAATGGCGAGTGTCTCAAAACTCTTCCTGTGTCAAATCGACAGATGGACACGAAATTTTTTCGACCAAAAAATTTTTTTTTCGACTCCCGGACCCAAAAATCGAAACGGGTCAAAAAACTTTCTATAACGGCGACTGTCTCAATACGCTTAGAAACCTAAAAATAGGATAGCCAGAAATTTTTTTGACAAGTGCGTTTTCGGAAAATTTTGGACCTAAACGGAGGGTGGTTTCCGAAACCTACGCAGGCAAGGAAACACGAATCGGAAACTAGATGGATCTCGAAAACAAAGTTAATATGAGAAAAACTCGGATTGGTGGTGGATATATGGTGGTGGTATATGGCAGCGGTGGTGGTATATGGTAGCGGTGGTGGTATATGGATATGGATTCAGAGCGGTGGCGGATAAGCAATGGTGGAAGATGGCAAGGCGATGATGATGGTGCAGCGGCGGCTTGACAACTTATGACCAGAATTCGAAACTCTAAAAGACTAGACTCTAAGACCAGCAACTCGACACGACGATGTACCCGCAAATTCAACAAAGCAAAACCCTAAAAAGATTATGCAAAGGCTCAGATTGGTTCGGATATGATGAACTAACCCTAATTTCTTTTTTGTGGCTTTTCCGTGGACTATAGGTATGAAGAACAGACTCGATCTAAACTACGGAAAACTGTAAAATCTCACCGAGCAACCTGAAAATCTGATACCACTTGATAGAGTCAAAGGTGTCTCGATGTTTCGATGAGATGGTGGCTATCGTTTCTGTGGGAGTCGACCTTGACGATCCGACTACTTAACGCGGCGAAGTCGCTACTTTAGCAATCGCTAAACCAACTTCCGAGGGTTATTGACCACGCCGAGCACGATCAACCCGACCACGAGGGCCTGTTTCCTGCGAGCAAACGAAGAACAAGCAAGCAACTGAGATTGCAATCTGGATATTTCAATATAAGATGAAAGCTTTATTGATCAAGGTGGGGTTCGTGGACGCCTTTGTCCGGTCGTTGAACACAAACGGCACGCGCGAAGTTGCAGCTATGGCGAACTTTTAATCTAAACAAAACCCAAGGTCTAAACGGTGCCCTAAGGGTTGTATATATGGAGGAAGAGGGGGAATTTCGTGGCCCTTGGTGGAGGGGTCCAAATCAACCCTAACTCTTGTTTCCCCACACATACGGACTCTAAAACAGCCTATACTTAAGTATTTCGAAATTACATGGGCCTGGCCCAATAATAAGGTGACGCAGCACCTAGAATAGCCTATAAACGAATATTGTGAAGTGGCATCTTGTATATTTCGTCCAAGGCCTCATGCACTCATTAGGGTGGCTTCAAAGTCTGGAATCATCACTTGTAACTCCGTTTGTTCCCCTTGCGCATGCCAACATCTCCATGCTTGAACTTGCTCCAAGGTTCATCTTTCTTGTCCATGGTAGGCCCTTCGCTTGTAAGCAAAACAAATGTATCCAATTTAGGCAGCATCATATTCTCATGAACATTGGAATCGTTACCAAGAAACGAAAGTACCAGATAATTCAATTGGCGGCATGAGCTCTAGTAATTGGTCCAAGATGTATAGCAATAGGGCTGTGGGTGTAACAATGGTATTGATGTCCTCATCATGAACTTAGTGGAGCCAACTTTTCTCAAAATTGATCTTAAAAGTGGCTATTATCAAATACGCACACAAGAGGGTGATGAATGGAAAACTGCTTTCAAAACCAAATTTGGTTTATATGAGTGGTTAGTGATGCCTATGGGTCTTTCGAAGCTCCGGTACTTTTGTGCGCCTTATGCATCATGTGCTTCGTCCTTATATTGGAGTCTTTGTTGTGGTTTACTTTGATGATATTCTTGTGTTTAGCAAAACCATGAAAGAGCACATCAATCATGTAAAATCTGTGTTGCAAACTCTTCGCAAGGAAAGCCTTTATGCAAACTTGAAAAATGCACTTTTGGAGTCGACAAAGTGGTTTTCTTGGGTTTTGTTGTTTCCTCAAAGGGTGTCCATGTTGATGAATCTAAAATTGAAGCAATCAAAACTTGGCCCCAACCCACCAATTTGCAACAAGTGCGAAGTTTTCTTTGTCTTATGGGTTTCTATCGTCGCTTTGTGAAAGATTTTAGCACAATTGCCGCTCCTTTGCATGCTTTGAGCAAGAAGAATACTCCCTTTGTTTGGGGAACTTTGCAATCAACCGCTTTTGATGAGCTCAAGTCTTTGCTTACTCATGCTCGATTCTTGCTTTGCCCAATTTTGACAAAACTTTTGAGGTTCATTGTGATGCAAGTGGTACCGGAATTGGCGGAGTTTTAATGCAAGAAAAACGAGCCATTGCATATTTTAGTGAAAAACTCTCCGGTGCTCAACTTAATTATCCCATATATGACAAAGAATTGTATGCTTTAGTGCGTGTGCTACATGTTTGGGAACATTACCTTAGACCGCATGAGTTTGTCATCCATACCGATCATGAAACGCTTAAGTACCTCAAAGGTCAAACTAAATTGAACAAGCGTCATGCCAAATGGAGTGAATTTATTGAATCTTTTCCTTATGTGATCAAGTACATTAAGGGTAAAGAAAATGTAGTTGCCGACGCGCTTTCACGCATAAACATGCTTGTCACTCAACTTGAGTTGAATGTTATTGGTTTTGAGCATATAAAAGACTTGTATGAGCATGATCCTCTTTGCTTCTCCTTATGCTAAGTGTTTGACGATACGCCTTGGGAACAATATTACATCAAGGATGGTTACCTTATGAGAGCTAACAAACTTTGCATTCCGAGTCTTCTCTTCGCTTGCTCCTTTTGCAAGAGGCTCATGGAGGCGGCCTCATGGGACACTTTGGACGCGACAAGACATTCGCCGCACTCTCCAACAACTACTTTTGGCCCAAGATGTTCCGCGACATCTCACGCTTCACCAACTGATGCTACACATGTCGCAAAGCTAAGTCTAAAGCTCAATCTCATGGTCTTTACATGCCTCTTCCTATTCCATATCAACCATGGGAAGACATTAGTATGGATTTTGTACTTGGTTTGCCTAGGACTCAAAATGGCAAGGATTCCGTCTTTGTTGTTGTGGATAGATTTTCTAAAATGGCACATTTCATTCCTTGCAACAAGATAGACGATGCTTCACATGTTGCAAATCTCTTTGTAGGAAATCTTGCGACTCCATGGCGCATCAAAGACAATCGCTCCGATCGTGACGCCAAGTTCTTGAGTTACTTTTGAAGACCCTATGTGCCAAGCTCGAATCAAGCTCTTGTTCTCCTCGCATACCATCCTCAAACCGACGGCCAAACGGAGGTGACGAACCGCACACTATCCACTCTACTTCGTGTCTTGATCAAGAAGAACATCAAGGAGTGGGAAGCATGTCTACCCATCGCCGAGTACGCCTACAATCGCAAGACATTCAACTACCGCAAGTCCCCTTCGAGGTCGCTTCACGGTTTCAACCCGTTGTCCCCATTGGACATTCTACCACTTCCTCTCCAAGAGCGCACCAACATGGATGCAAGTGAACGAGCAAGCTACATCAAGAAGATGCACGAAGATACAAGGCACACCATCGAGCGCCAAGTACAACGCCAACAAACAAGCTCAACGCCAACAAGCAACCCATCGCCTTCAACATTGGTGATCTAGTATGGCTACACCTTCAAGGACCGCTTCCCCAAAGAACGCAAGTCCAAACTTCTCCCTCGAGCCGATGGACCTTTCAAGGTACTAGCACGCTACAACGACAACGCTTACAAGATCGACATACCTCGCGACAAGTACAACGTGAGCGACATCTTCAACGCCAAGGACCTCGCACCTTTGCATGGAGATGAAGCTTTTGATCCGAGGTCGGATCTCTCCCAAGGGGGGAGATGATGCGAGCATCCCACGATCATCCCCATGCATCCACAACCGCCTCATCAAGAGCCAAGAGGACCCATGACTAGAGCACGAGCTCGAGCTCTCGAGACCGAGGTGACTTCTCTCCTTAGTGAAATATCATATGACCCTCTCGAGACATGGCTACTACCTCAATCCGGAATGTTGTGCATGCTTAGGTACCAAGGAACCAACCTAGGAGAAGCTGCAACCCAAGATGGACACCAAGAGCAAGAGGAGGAGCTGCAGAGTCCAGAGTGAGCGGTACTACCGCTCAAGCCAAGCGGTACTACCGCTCAAGCCAAGCGGTACTACCGCTGAGCCGAACCAAGCGGTACTACCGCTCTCCATCCGGCCTACTTCCGCAAAACCCGACACACTCCAGGAATCGAACGGCGTCAGAGCGGTACTACCGCCCACCAAGCGGTACTACCGCCCTGTAGAACGGTACTACCGCCCTGCCTGTGTGCAGCGTTTCGGGCCGAGGCCCATGTACTCGTTTCGCCCCCAACTTACCCCTTGGAGGTCCTAGACTATAAATAGACCTTCCCGTCATCCTTTCTAGGGTTAGCTTTGGATTTGCTCATATTTCGGTGTGAGAGCCGTTGCTCATCCCCTTGGCTACTTCTCCTCGGAGATGAGGACCTCTACGGAGAAGATCCCCAAGCGGATCCAAGACCCCCTTCTAGGGCGGACCCCATCAAGACCTCCTCGCGGAGAAGAACGGCTACTCGTGTATCCTTACCTTTGTTGATCTTGAACCTTGTGCCACTCTATGTGCTCGATAATCTAGCACTTGTGTGATTGTTTTCTTGTCGGTTGAGTGTTGTCCCTTGTTCCTCCCCGTGATTTCCTCGTGTTCTTCCACTCGTTCTTCGTGATTTCCCCGTAGGATCCGCTCCAACGTGAAAGATCGCCCACGTAGGGTTACGCCCTACATCATTTAGCGATTGCTAAGGTGCAACGTCGTGCACGTTTTTAGTCGGATCGTCAAAGTCATCTCCACCAAATCGATAGTTATCATCTCATCGAAAGATCGAGACACCCCGCCTCTATCAAGTGGTATCAGTTTTCAGGTTGCTCGGTGAGAATTTCCAATTATCCCTAGATTAGATTTATTTTCTTACCTATTGTCCAAGAACAAGCCACAAAAAAAGTTAGATCTATTCATCCTTTGTCTAAGCCAGTCTGAGCCTTTGCAGTTTTCTTTTCATTGTTTGCATTATTGAATTATCGGTTGCATCGTCGTGTCAAGTTGCTGGTCTTAGTATCTAGTTCGTTTAGAGTTTCGAGTTCTGTTCACATTAGTCACGCCGCCGCTGCATCGTTATCCCTTCCGTTGACCACCATCCATCCATCAATTTCCACCACGTGCTACCCACCGCTCATTGTCATAATCATAGTTGAGATCGCTCACATCTTCACTTGATCCAATCTGCATCTTATCTAGTTTGTTTGGAAAGAGGAGAGAGAAAAAGAGAGAAAAAAGTTAAAAAAGTCAGAGAAAAAAGAGAGAAAGAAAAGGAAAAAAGTGTGAGAAAAAAGAGAGAAGAAAAAAACAAAGTTCGATATCATCTAGACTCAATCTCGTAGCTGAATTCGGATTGAATCTGTTTTGTGCACTGTTCAGTAAAACAGGCATAACTTCCTCATACGAAGTCCGTTTTGGCTCCATGAGTACTCAAATTAAAGCTAGAGACAAGCCGCATCTAAATAGTTGCAGAAGCTAGTTCAATATTTGGCACCTCAAAATCGGCTCCTAAATAGGTCTTTTTGCCCTCCGAAGTTTGTGAACACAGCTTATTCCAGTTTTTCAAACCAGTTTTAGAATTTTTTGACTCCTCATATCAACTCGGAATTGAGTGATTCTTTTTGAATTGGAAAGCTTGAGTTAGTAGCATTCTTTTAAAAAAGTTATCAGAAAACTGGCTCAAACTTTTCAAGAGGAAAATTGGAAAGAGAGTTGTTGTATATCCTACTTGGCAGTTGTTCTTCATCATTATCTTTACTGCCGTTGTGATCTTCACTTATATCTTGCTGTCCAGAGCTACTTATTATCCTTCATTGATGCTAGTTGTGCTACGCCGTGACCTTATTAGTGTTCTAGGCTCGCGTCTCTAGTCTGGTCTAGCCTAGGACCAGCACAGTACTCGTCGTTGAGCGCTTATTCAACATTGCATCTATGAATTGATTATTGCTAATTTTTTTGCTACCATATATAGCCAACCTAGCTCCACATATTTCTACACGTGTATACGTATGTTCCCCGGTAATCGCTTTACACAATCTTCGTGAGTTACTTGACACCGCTGGTTGCCCGTCACCACCGCCGCATGGTAAGAACTTGTAAGATATTGATATTTGCTTTACTGTGAGCACTTTACAACCACATCCTAGTAGTTCATAGGAACATTATTCTCGAATTTTGTTTCTTGTTTCTACTAATCATGACAGGTTCCGGAGATAGAAGTTCTTGGACGACGGACACATCTTCATCATCACGAGAGTTGGGACAACACACACAAGCATATGGTCAGGGTATGTCTTTACCATCATTTGAGGGTAGATTTAATCCTGCTATTTATCTAGCTTGGGAGCTTGAATTAGAAGAAGTTTTTAGTCACCATGATTTTTCTGAACTTGAGAGAGTACGAGCTACCACTAGAGCATTTACTGGTTTTGCTTCATTTGGTGGAGTGTACATTGTAAGAAAAACATTGATAACCAACCCACAACTTGGAAAGTTTTGAAAGCTGTAATGAGACAACAATTTTTTCCTCCTTACTATCGTCGTGAATTGCTTCGCAAATTTGAACAATTAAAACAAGGCAGTAACACTGTTCATGCTTACTACAAAGAGTTCAAATCTTATATGCATCATTGTGACATAGAAGAATCTGAGGATGATACAATGAATAGATTTTTGGTGGTTTGAACCATGATATCCGTGCAAGATTTCACTATATTCCTCGCTCCATTATTGGTATGTATGTTCGCTTGTACCTTTGAGAGACAGCTACAGGAGGATGCATTGGGTGACTACAACAACTACTATTCCAGTTCATGCTCACCATCGTCGTTGGTTCCTCCACCGTTGCACCTACTAGAGCAGCCCCACCCTGCATTGTGAGCGACATCATCTAAAGTGTATGGTGCATTATCAAGGCCCGTACCTACATCAGCTACGTCTTTGCGACAAGGTAACAGAAAAGGTATTAATGATATAACTTCACATGAGAATGATGCATCCCTAGTTAACTTGAATGCATCATGTGTTGAGTTAACTGGTGATTTGAGCACATCACCTATTTTAGAGAATCTTGATACTATCATGAATGCGTCATGTGATCAAACAACTGAAATACCAACAATTTCGAGTGCACCCATTGAATTAGAATCAATGTTTAATCATTTTGATATGACCTCTAATCTTGGTGATGATTCTGTGTCGAATGACTCATTGCATGTTTGCTTATTTAAGCATGTTGTAGCATGTAAACTTGATGCAAGTAAGGTTTATTCACCAATGTTGGGATGGTTTAATGATGAACATTGTCAATCTTTTGAAATGAATAAGAGTGATGCGGAGCATCCCACGCTCATCCCCATGTACACTCCATCTACTCTCCAAGCCCCAAGGATACATAAGATGAGACCTCGACTATGCGCCATTGGACCTAAGGTGAACTCGCTCCTTTCCGAATCTTCCCTTTCCGCATGTAAGACATGGATGCTACTTCAAGCGCGGACCTTGTGCATACTCAGGTACACCCGACGAGACCATGGAGAGCCCAAGGACCAAGGCCAAGCATGCGCGGAAGCATGGAAGAGGAGAAGGAAGAAGAGCAGATGCTCTAGCCCCGGACATCCGCCCCAGCCCGACATCCGCCCTTCCAGAAGCCCGGACATCCGCCCGAGCCCGACATCCGGCGCCCATCACAGCTGCCGCAAGACTACAGGCCCGGACATCCGCCCCGAGCCCCGGACATCCGGCCTCCCACGGCTCCCGGATATCCGCCACTCGCCCGAAATCCGCGCCCGCACCCGATTCGGCCGAACCAGACCCGCCAGCCGGACATCCGCCCCTAGCCCGGACATCCGGCGTCTCGAAAGCCGGACATCCGCCGGACGCCGGACATCCGCCTCCCTGCTGCGCAAGCCTTGCATCCGGGACTTGTCCTTGTACCCTTCGCCCGAGACTATATATACTTCATCCCTTCCTCTTTTTAGGGTTAGCTTTCACTACTAGAAAAACCACTACTAATGGCGCACCTAATTTGGCCATTAATGGCGATCTGTGGTGCGCCATTAAAGCACGCCATTAGTAATTTTACTAATGGCGCACCACCGGTGCACCATTAGTATCTGAGTATACTAATGGCGCACCACCAGTGCGCCATTAGTATATGCGAGGGTGCGCCATTAGTATGCCTCCTGGGGCATGTATACCAGTGCTTTGAGATACTAATGGCGCACCACCTCCGGATCGCCATTAGTAATCAAGAGATACTAATGGCGCACTACCCTGATGCGCCATTAGTATGCAGATCGTCATACTAATGGCGCTTTATCATGTGATGCGCCATTAGTATGAATATTAGGTTTTTTTATTTTTTATTTTCTGTTTTTGCACAGGTTACAAAATGTATAATTTGACAAAATATAGACAGCACACTTCAACAATAGATTCATCAAATACAATAGAAGATTAGTCTTTGAATACAATTCATCATATTAGTCTCCGAATACAATTCATCATATTAGTCTCCGAATTGAAAAGACCGAACAAAGATAGAACATTATATTACAAGTCTCGAGACCATGAGTAGCGAGTTTGTCTTCACAATACAAGTCGATATCGATCATCTAAACTACCATCACATAGAAGAGAGCTGCGGTCATCACGATGAGCATCATCACGATGAAACTCGTCTTCATCCGGTTCCTCCAACGCTCCCTCCTCTCCCGCTAGATAGCGGGCGATCTAGATTCGCCTCGGCCCTAGTGGTGTACCCTTTGTAACTGTTATCGCTGAATCGGTGAACCTGTCTCCGACACTCCTCCCAATCATCGAGACTCGGAACCTTACCCTTGTACACGACATACGCCGGCATCGCTATGCACTAGCCAAACGAAACGTTAGTACCAATTCACAGACAATACATAAGCAATATATAAGTATGCAACAGAACGATCGGAAGAGAAAAGCAAGACATTAATAGCATCGATTACATCTAAGTTGAACGACTCTCAAACCAAAGAGACATACTACAAGTTCATTAAAGTTTAATTACAACATGAGCCAATCGATGTTTCAGAACTAGACAACTCGACTCAAGGGACCGGGCGTGGATGAAGCCGCCGCTATCGTCGGAGTCATGAAAGAACGGGCGTTGTCATCCTGCCTTTGTAGCATTGTGTCGATGTCACCATTGGACGGTTGATTTCGAGGTAGAACTGCCCGAGGTACGAAGGACATCTTGATGGATGATTTCCGCAAACTCCATTGGATGCGAAAGAATTCTTGTCGGAGGTCCGCGTCTGGATTGCCGACACGCTCGCGCCCAATCTTGGAGTTTACTCGGTAGCGAAGTTGATGATGGTCCCGCACGATCGCCCGCATGTGATGGATGGCGAGTAGGCACCCTTCTGACCGCCAGGCGGCTGCTTGACGCAGCAGAATGTCGTATTGTGGGAGAACACGTGCTTGCCGTACTTACGAATAGGCCTGGTGAAGGTGCCTCCAGATTTGGCGTAGCCGGGGAGAACATCATCAAGAACCTTCTTGACATTTGTGTAGTCTACGCTCGATCGACGGTCCGGGTCGAAATCGTGGCCATGGAATATTTGGGGCTTAGGAGGATGGCGTGCAACGTGTGTCACTGCAGAAAACACGGAATGTTAAAAGAAAACGATCGAAATGTAAGAATTCATATGTTAGGGGCGGTTGAGGGAGGACTTACTCGGGAAAGTAAGGCACGAGGAAGTTATCCTTATCTTGGTTTGCCGAATGGCGCCTTCGAGGTAAGAACTTCGCGACTTGCGGTCCCAGCGCTGCCCAAGATCTTGGCACGCATGTAGAAGGGGTCAACTATCACGATGTCGGGGTCTTGTCGCGAATGATCCGCATCTCCATACTCAGCGAAAATAGCCGAACGAAGGTGTAGTGCAGCGGATGAAGGTTCAACATAGCGTGGATGTCATCAAAACGCAGGACGATCGACGCCCGATGGAGTTATCCACAAAGCCCTTGCCCTCTGGCACCTTGGCCGCGAAAACCGGTATGCCACATCCTTCTCCCGAGACGCCGCTTCTCCAAAGAAAGAACACCATCATGCAGACTCCGATAGCACGGTTGCAGCATTGAGCATATTTGTCGGTAGCATCGCCCTACCCGCCACATGCACCCTCCTCGAGATATCCTGCGGTGAAGGTGGCCCGCCCCGAGCACGGATCGTACTCGGTGCGGCTGGCTCGCACCCTTCTTAGTCTTTCTTTTGCGTGCCTTCTTCTTCTCCTGTAATGGGACCGAGTTTTGCTCACAGACCGCCTTCTTGAGTGTGTTGGGGCTGATATTTCGCACCTCGCCTATCTCGAGGCTCGGTGAAGTCGGCCGGAGGCGTCTCGAGAGCTGAACGCCAGACGGCGCTGTTGTAACTTGGCTTCTCCGCTGATGCGAGCTAGATCGCACACGTCTTTTGTTGGGTTTGGTTCTTGATGCATTTGTGTGACCGATTCCTTGTTGGTTGAGTGTTTTCCTCGCCTCCACGTGTTTCTCTTGTTCTTCCGCTGTTCTTCGTAGAATCCATCGTAGGATCTGCTCCAACGTGAAAGATCATCCGAGTTCCGCCTCATCATTATGTAGTGGAGGATATTGTGTTTTACCAGATTGCATACGCATGGCGCCCAAGACATGCACGGATAACAAGGCAGTCATGATGCAGGGTGGAGATGGTTGTAGTCGAGACAAGTTCGCTAATGACTAGATAGTCCGACGGATCGACGCAAGTCGGTTGGGCATGTAAGACGGTGGGATCGGGCGAAGACTATCGAGATGGATGCCGATGGTTACCGACTGGGGCGGAAACATGCGGCTGGCCCGAGGGTTGTGACTCGACAAGACTATGGCGCGATTGATTCAAGGTGGTGTATATGACGGAGCTGAAGTCGGCGAGGCGCAGCGGACTGATCATCTACCATGGAGTCATGTTGAAGGTGGAGCCGAGTTCAACGAAGACTTCACTGTGTCGAGAGGGCTACGCGAAGACGCCAGAGTCGGCTTCATTCAGCGGGAAAAGCAGTGACACGAGTTTGGACCGGAGCCCAATGGGTCCGATGGAAGCGTGAACTTGTCATCGATCAGTGATGATCGTGGTACTGCAGCGGGGGGTTGAGTGTGGTTTTGCACCCTTTGAGACTGACCGGGACAGCGGAGGCCTCGACGGTAATAGCGGCAAGGCGTATGGTATCACGGACATGAGACGGGCTAGGGCTCGTGGTCATACTTGTGGTGAGTTAATCAAGAATTTGACTCGATGACTACAAGCAATGGTGAAATTCTTCAAGTTTCGTGACAGGTACCAAGAGATGATGTTGTGTTCAGTAACTCTATGTGTGACACCCAATATGTGAGTTGTTCACTTTCACGCAGGTCGTGATCGTGTGATGCATTGACGGACATTCTCGGAAGTTGGGAGCACGGACTAGAGTAACAAGGAACTTAATTTTGCTCGAGTGTCAACTGTGGTCAAGAAAAGAAGGACTAAGTTGCGTGAAGTCAATGGAGTCTTTGGAGTAGTAGCGGTGCTCACAGGATAAGTCAAGCCCACATGAAGTTTGACGATGGACGAATTGATGTGGTGGAGAATATTCAAGGTGGAGTTTGTTGAGTTGTGTCGAATAGTGCAAGGTAGGTTACAAAGTGACTTGTAGTTGTATCTTGTTTACATAGGATGTGGAGTCGTGTCCCAGTAGGACACTTGTATCCTAGGCCTCTTATATAGCGGAGACATGATGTAACCTATGCCAACATAATAGCACAGCATCGCATGGGGGAGCCGAAGGCAGGAAGCCGCGCCGTGGTCAAAGTGTATTGGACGGCAATACCGAGGAAAATGAAGTCAGGCCTCGGGATGTAGCCATATCGTGAACCTTGTTAACAAATCTCGCTGTCGTGTCCATGTGATTGCTTGGTCCTCGATGATCGACAGATGCCTCGATTTATTCTAACACATATGGTACAATCACAAAACTGCAAAGGATGGGATGAATCAAAATTCCAAACATATATGAGGAAACTAGGTTGTCCCGATAGGGCGGAACCCTCACGGGATGATCTTTCACGTTGGAGCGGACTCCTACTGTGGATTACGAAGAACACGCTGAAGAACAAGAGGGAAACACGTGGAGGAACGGGAAAACACTAACCAACAAGGAATCCACACAAATGCTAGATCACCGAACATAAGGTGGCACAAGATTCAAGATCAAAGGTAAGGATACCTAGTAGCCGCTTCTTCTCCGAGAGGAGGTCTTGATGGGTCCACCTTAGAAGGGCTCTGAATCATTGGGGGATTTTCCTAAGAGGTCCCAGCCCGAGGAGAAATAACCAAGTGATGAGCGTTTCACACAAACATGAGCTAAACTTAAGCTTACCCTAGCTAGATGATGAGGACATGATTACCTTGGATACGTACCAAAATATTGCATACATGTATATTTGTGAGGTGATTTCTAATGCAAACTATGCAATAATTTATTTATGTCATCCAGACAAAATACTTTCACAAACTTTTGTGCTATGTCTAATTGCGTATGACATTTGTACAATCCATACATGAAGATAAGGGAGAAAGATGTTTATTCGTTGTTCAAAAGTTCTCTCATGTCACTTTTGGCCCAAGAGAAGATAGAGTCCGTCTCTTCATCGCTCGACTCGTGACTGGATCGGCATTAGTACACACCGACCAAAACGTCAATAACTTTTTTCATAATGGACTCCAAATTGGCTGATCTTTTTTGTTGGAAAATAGATTTTGTGCGCTTTCCAACCCAATTGAATCACCTTAAACCGTCTCGATGCTTGAGTTATGGATGAAACAACTGATGCTGCAAGAGAATCCGAGTCAAACTACAAGTCCAAAGGTGTTATCCACCTCCACTTGGGGCCCATTGGCCTTGTAATGCATCAGTTAGTGTTAGGTTGCCTTGGGACGCCCTCCCACCTCTGGCCGCCACCCTTGCTCCTATATAAGCAGATCCATCTAGTAGCTTTTTTCCTTGTGATTGTTTAGTTAAAGTTAAATATTGCACCTGCAATTTCGCTTGTGTCCAACGCATCGCACTCAAGACCGCCTGATAGAGGCAAAGGTGTCCCTGTTTCTCATGAGATGGTGGCTACGTTTCGGTGGGAGTTTAATTTGACGATCCGACCACGAACGTATGAGACGCTACTTTAGCAATCGCTAAACCAACTTCCGAGGGTTATTGACCACGCCGAGCACAATCAACCCGACCACGAGGGCCTGCTTCCGAGCAAACGAAGAACAAGCAAGAAACTGAGATTGCAATCTGGATATTGCGAATATAAGATGAAAGCTTTATTGATCAAGGTGGGGTTCTGGACGCTTTGTCCGTTGTTGAACACAAACGCGCCAAGTTGCAGCTATGGCGTAACTTTTAATCTAAACAAACCCAAGGTCTAAACGGTGCCCTAAGGGCTGTATATATGGAGGAAGAGGGAGAATTTCGTGGCCTTGGTGGAGGGATCCAAATCAACCCTAACTCTTGTTTCCCCACACATAATGGACTCTAAAACAGCCTATACAGTATTTCGAAATTACATCCTGGCCCAATAATAAGGTGACGAAGACCTAGAATAGCCTATGGACTAATATTATGAAGTGGCATCTTGTATATTTCGTCCAAGGCCATGCACTCATTAGGTGGCTTCAAAGTCCTGAATCATCACTTGTAACTCCGTTTGTTCTCCTTATGCATGCCAACATCTCCATGCTTGAACTTGCTCCAATGTTCATCTTTCTTGTCCATGGTAGGCCCTTCATTTGTAAGCAAAACAAATGTATCCAATTTAGGCAGCATCATATTCTCATGAACATTAGAATCATTACCAAGAAACGAAAGTACCGATAATTCAATTATGCAGGGAGCTCTAGTAATTGGTCCAAGATGTAGCAGAGGGGCTGTGGTGTAACAATGGTATTGATGTCCTCATCATCCTCCCTTCTTGAAATGAAGTCGCCCTCGACGGAAGCTCATCTTCTCACCCAAATAAGGCTTCAAATCTGCAATGTTAAAAGTGGGACTAACCCAAAATCAGCAGCTCAAGTTTATATGCATTATCATTTATTTTCTAACACCTTAAATGGACCATCAAGACGTGGCATTAGCTTTGATTTAAATTAGGAAACCTACTTACTTAAATGTAACCAAACAAGATCTCCGTGCAAAGACAACATGTTTTCCCCTTATCTCCAGAAGTTTATATTTAGCATTCATACTAATGTTTTCCTTAGTTAATCTGCATTTTAAAATCAATTCAGCACGTTTCTTAGCATCAAAATTAACCTTCTCCAAGATGGAAGAGGCAACAAATCAATAGGTGCACGAGGTAGGAAGCCACACAATTTCAAAAGGGCATCTTAGTAGTAGAATGCAATGAACGATTATAAGCAAATTCAATATGAGGCAAGCATTCTTCCCACTTTCTTATTATTCTTCAAAACAGCCCTAAGCATAGTAGACAATGTTCTATTGACTACTTCAGTTTGTCCATCACTTGGGGGTGACAAGTAGTACTAAAAGCAGTTTAGTCCCCAACTTAGCCCATAAACATCTCCAAAAGTGGCTAAGAAATTTAGTATCACGATCTGAAACAATAGTATTTGGCACCATGCAAGCTTAATAATTTCACTAAAGAACAAATCAGCAACATTAACAAAGATCATCGCTTTTATGACATGGTATAAAGTGTGCCATTTTCGAGAATCTATCCACGACAACAAATATGCTATCCTCCCTTCTTTGTTCGAGGTAAACCTAAAACAAAGTCCATAGATATATCCTCCCAAGGAACACTAGGCACAGTAAAGGCATATATAAACCATGAGGATTGAGTCGTGACTTAGCTTTTTGACATGTAGCAGCGAGCAACAAAACGCTCAACATCCTGCCTCATCTTTGGCCAAAAGAAATGTGTAGCAAGTATATCCTCCGCCTTCTTGACGCCAAAGTGTCCCATTAATCTCCTCCTGCGCCTCCTCGCAACAACAAAAGACGAACAGAGCTAGCAGAATGCATAGCTTGTTAGCACGGAACACAAACCATCATTAATAACGAACTTGTTCCATGTTCTTCCTTCTTTACAATTCTGCATTACATCTTTAAAATCAGCATCATGCACATATTGATCTTTGATGGTCTCCAAACCAAATATTTTGAAGTCAAGTTGTGAAAGCATAGTATAGCTTACAAAGACAAAGACTCTTTACCTTCTTGTGTTTAATGACATAAGGAAAGTCTCAATGAATTCAACCCATTTAGCATGTCTACGATTCAGTTTAGCTTGACTTTTAATATGTTTCAAAGATTCATGATCAGAATGTATAACAAATTCTTTGGGCCATAAATAATGTTGCCATCTCAAAGTCCTAACAAGAGCATATAATTTTTGTCATAAGTAGAATAGTTCAGACTAGGCCCACTCAATTTTTCGAAAGTAGCAAAGGTTTGCCATCTTGTAATAACACACCTCCTAATCCAATTCCACTAGCATCACATTCAAGCTCAAAAGTCTTATTAAAGTCGGAAGTTGGAGTAAAGGAGCATGTGTCAACTTATCTTTCAATACCGGAAGGCTTCTTCCGCAAGGTACCCCAAACAAAAGGCACATCCTTCTTTGTAAGCTCATTGAGAGTGCAGCAATGGTGCTAAAGTCTCTCTCACAAAACCTATAATAGTCCAAGAAAACTCCTCACTGTGTGACTGCTTGGCTGCGCCAACTCAATAGCTTCAATCTTGGCTTTATCAACTTCAATTCCCTGTGGAGTAACAACATAGCCAAGAAAAGATACTCGGTCGGTGCAAAGGTGCACTTCCCAAGGTTACCAAACAAACGCATCACGAGAGCATTAAAACAGCACGTAAATGTTCCAAATGTTCTTCCAAAGATTTGCTATAAATCGTATATCATCAAAGTAAACTACACAAATCGTCCAATGAAAGCACGAAAACTTCGCTCATTAATCTCATGAAAGTACTAGGTGCATTAGTTAACCCAAAAGGCATGACTAACCACCATATAATCCAAACTTAGTTTTAAATGCTGTTTTCCATTCATCTCCCAATTTCATATGAATTTGATGGTATCCACTACTTAAATCAACTTTGGAGAATATTGTAGAGCCACTCAATTCATCAAGCATATCATCTAGCCTAGGAATAGGATGACGATAACTAATAGTAATATTATTAATGCCTCTACAATCAACACACATACGCCGATGTACCATCCTTTTAGGCACTAGTATAATAGGAACAGCACAAGGACTAAGAGATTCACAGATATAACCTTTGTCGAGCAGTCCTCGATTGACGATAATCCTTCGCCTCCTCGATTGGTACGGTATGGTGCGTAGTTGGTATGGCGCACCGGAATTAAGTCAATTTGATGCTCAACCTCGAATAGGTGGTAATCCCGTGGCACGCCTTGTGGGAAGACGCCAAATAACTCCCGCAAATGTTAGTGATGCAGGGCAAAGAGGAAGGCACGCCTCGAATGAAAATAATGCCTCTTTGCACACAAAAGCATAGCAAACAGATTTGCTAGAATCTAGCTCATCAATATCAGATTGGTGGCAATAAACATGCACTTTTCAATTTAATTTCAAGCAACATTAGATGGTTTATTATTAGGCTTCATTTGTTGCTCAAATTCTTTTGCCACAATCTGATTTTCACTCTTATTTTCCTGCTTTTTTTTATTAGCTCTATTAATATCATCTTTCAAAATGGAATCGAGTCATAGGAAGCAAAGTAATATTTTATCCTGTGAACAAGAGTATACTGATTGTTTCTACCATGGTGTACAGAATTTTTATCAAATTGCCATGGTCTACCAAGTAATAAGGAACATGCTTGCATAGGTACCACATCACAATCAACATAATCAGCATATGTAGAGATACTAAAATACACACTAACAGACGTGTTACCTTAACCTTGCACTGTTGTTGAACCATT
Source organism: Aegilops longissima (assembly GCA_021605205.1). Classification (NCBI taxonomy): domain Eukaryota; kingdom Viridiplantae; phylum Streptophyta; class Magnoliopsida; order Poales; family Poaceae; genus Aegilops; species Aegilops longissima. The sequence continues at coordinate 268,658 of JAHIAM010004509.1, forward strand.
GGATGTAGTAAGGATGTGGATGTGGTCTGTGGTGAGAGAAAGCCTCCACCATATCCATGCTAGCCAAGTTGTTGCAGCTCCCTCCATCTATGATGACGCTGAATAGAACGCTCCTTCACAACTCCCTTTGTATGGAACAAGTTATGCCTCGATTTTGCTCAGCTTGTGTAACTGCACACTCAAAACACGTTGAGCAACTAAACATTCATACCTGCAGATCTTCAGCAGCCATGTATTGGGTCTCATGATCGTAATCATCTCCACCGTGTTCTTCATGTGTAATAAGAGCCAAAGTCTCTTCATCATAGTCACTAGCGACTCATACCCACCATCCTCGTGAGCAATCATCACACGCTGAGATTGGCATTCTCTCGCAAAATGTCCTCTTCCCTTACAACGACGAATAATATCACTTGTGTGCCCTGCTGACGCCATGGAAGAAGAAGAGCTCGTGTAGGCCCAACAGTGTGCTCTTGGCGATAGTGGTGGTTGTGCCCGCTTTCTTGTATCACGGTTGGAGGTTGCCCGACGGAGGTGCCGTAGTAGAACGTGGAAGTAGATGATGCACGGGTGTCCATGATGAAGGTCGACTGCGTAAAAGTTAGTTCGCCGCCAACGCCTCATGATCAAGACTTCACGCTCAGCTTTACAAGCAAGATGGAATAATCGAGATATTATTATAATCCTTGTAGTCTAGAATGGTCTGAATCTCTATTTAATCCACCAGAAAACGTGCAAGCATAGCTTCATTCTCCTCAACAATACCACATCTAATCAAGCCAGTTTGTAATTCCCGATAATATTCTTCTACCGAATTTTTCCTTGTCTTGCTGCATTTTTGAAGTAATTCACGCTGATAATATGGTGGAACCCAACGAGTACGCATAGCAGTTTTCAAAGCAGCCCAAGTAGTGGAACAGATATAATCTACAATGTTCGACCACCAAACACATGCAAAGCTAGTGAAAGCACAAACAGCAGGAACACGCCTCCTCGATATTGTAAAATGTAAATCGTTGTTCATTCTAATTCCAAGTAAGATATATATCGTGAACATATCTACCCTCAAATGGTGGAATATTCAATTTCAGTTTAGGGAGATGGTCATGATCTCGCATCAAGGGAGCCCTAACATTGCCATTATTTGCATGTGGACGACCGGTGGTTGTGGTGTGGTGGTTGCACGAGTTCGATGTTGATCAACCTCATCCTCGTAAGCTCTCACATAATCATCCTCCCTCAGAAAGCAGCAGGAGCCATGTATATCAACAGCAAAGACCAGCAGCTTGGCCAGGCTGAAGAGGGACACGGAAGCTCGGCGGAGGGCTGTTTCACATGTGGAGGTAGTCCTGTTGTTGTAGAGGTGCGTTAGGTGCCACCGGTGGTGGTGGTAGACGCCATGAGCAATTCATTAAACTTGTTATCGAGTTTTTCAACGCCTTCTCAATGCCATCTATCTTCTCCATGGCCTCTTCAAATCTATTTAGCACATCTTCCACCTGCCCACTCATCATTTGTTGAAACTTATCATGTAGCGCTTTGTTTGTCATGTTCTCATCACCACGCCGCTTGTGATCCTGCCATGGTTAGCAGCAATAGAAACACACAAGAATATGATTCGGCGACTACTAGGAAGTGGTGGTGGTGTGGTGGACATCACAACCACAAGCAAATCTCAAATTCTTACCAGCCTACCCAAAGAAAAGGGTGATCAAGAATCGATGTAGTCAAAATCTCAAAGCTTGGATAGAGCGATTACAGGAGAGTCAAACGCACGATGTAGATGTATGGAGCTGAAGGCTTATAATATGGTAGCAAAAGGGTCAGCAATAATCAATTCGAGATGCAAAGTTGAATAAACCAACGACGGTATCGGTGGTGGTCCTAGGCTAGACCGCGCTAGAGACGCGAGCCTAGAACACTAACAAAATCACGGCACTGACGTAAACAAGGGAAAAGCACACTCTAGATTTTTTCGCTTTTTTTGCGCTGCTTTTTTACGCTTTTTTTTGAAAATCACTATAATGGCAGTGTCTCAAAACTCTTCCGAGGTCAAACCGACAGGATGGGCACAAATTTTTTCACCAAATTTTTTTTTCAATCGCCTCGACCCAAAAACTGAAACGGGTCAAAAAACTATAACGGCGAATCGCTCAATACACTTAGAAACACTTAAAACAGGATAGAAAATTTTTCACAAGTGCTGAAAAAAATTTTCCTCAAACCCATCTCGCAAGGAAACACTAATCGAAACTAGATGGATCTCGAAAACAAACCTAATATGAGAAGAACTCGGATTGGTGGTGGATATATGGTGGTGGTATATGGCAGCGTGGTGGTAGCGGTGGTAGTATATGGATATGATCAGTGGTGGTATATGGACATGGATTGTGGTGGTATATGGATACGGATTCGGAGCGGTGATGGAAATGGCAGTATGGCGATGATGGTGCGGTATGGCGTGACAACTTATGACCGTAAAACTCAAAAGACTAGACGCTTAGACCAAAGAATTCAGACACTTAATGATGCAACCGCAAATTCAACAAAGCAAAACCCTAAAAAGATTATGCAAAGGCTCGATTGGTTCGATATGATGAACTAACCCTAATTTTTTTGTGGCTTTTCGTGGACTATAGGTATGAAGAATGACTCGATCTAAACTACGGAAAACTCAAAAATCTCACCGAGCAACTCGAAATCTGATACCACTTGATAGAGGCAAAGGTGTCCCGGCTTTCGATGAGATGGTGGCTATCGCTTTGAGGAGTCGAATTTGACGATCCGACTACTTAACGCAGCAGACGCCGCGCTTAGCAATCGCTAAACCAACTTCCGAGGGTTGACCACCGAGCACGATCAACCTGACCACGAGGCCTGTTTCACGAGCAAACGAAGAACAAGAAACTGATTGCAATCTGATATTGCTAATATAAGATGAAAGCTTTATTGATCAAGGGGGTTCTGACGCCTTTGTCCGGTTGTTGAACACAAACGAAGCACGCAAGTTGCAGCTATCTAACTTTTAATCTAAACAAAACCCAAGGTCTAAACGGTACCTAAGGGCTGTATATGGAGGAAGAGGGAGAATTTCGTGGCCTGGGGTCCCAAATCAACCCTAACTCTTGTTTCCCCACACATACGGACTCTAAAACAGCCTATACTTAAGTATTTCTGAAATTACATGGCCTGGCTCAATAAGGTGACGAAGACCTAGAATAGCCCTGGACTAATATTATGAAGTGGCATCTGTATATTTCGTCCAAGGCCTCATGCACTCATTAGGGTGGCTTCAAAGTCCTGAATCATCACTTGTAACTCCGTTTTGTTCCTTGCGCATGCCAACATCTCCATGCTTGAACTTGCTCCGTTCATCTTTCTTGTCCATGGTAGGCCCTTCATTTGTAAGCAAAACAAATGTATCCAATTTAGGCAGCATCATATTCTCATGAACATTGAATCATTACAAGAAACGTACTGATAATTCAATTGGCGCATGCCGGCTCAGTAATTGGTCCAAGATGTATAGCAAGAGGGCTGTGGGTGTACAATGGTATTGATGTCCTCATCGCACATCATTCCACCTCTTCATCAAGACGGACGCTTCGGTGCCTAATACTCCCATTTACACCTTCTACTTACCTGGCACACCTACCGAACACTTCTTCGCCGTAAGCTGCCGTCAAGACGGCTAAGCATTCGCAACCCGCCATGACAAGTATTCACAAGAGAAAGTTGATGATCGTTCTCGCCCTCAATCAAACCAAGAAGCGGTTTCAAGCTCAAGAACGACAGCCGCTTCGTCAACAAGAGAAGAACGAAGGTTTGCCACCAAGATTACCAAGACGCCAAGGCTCAACGCTTTCAACAACAACAATGTGGCGCACAAGTTTGAGGCGCACTGCGCTCCTTCAAGAATCAAGAGCTTCGCCACCGCAATCGAGAACGCGCAATCGGGGATGGCTCTTCGAGAAGAAATCAAAGAGAACTACCACCATGTACAACGCCGTTCTCGCGCCTACATTTCGCTGCTTCTCCACCTCAAATTTCGTTCCATTATTTGTTAAAAGCGATTATGACCTTTCCGCCAGAGCAACATGAAGACGGTAGCATCCCACGCCAAGGACGTTAACATCAACATCGCCAACACAATGAAGAGTAACGCCACGCAAGCTGTACCAATATCGTTCATGGAAGAATGACCAAGACACCAGCAAAGGTTCCAACCACTGCCAACAACCAGTTTCAAACCTGTCGCTCATCTCGATCAGGCGGTCGAGGTCAGCATGCATTAATGATGGTGCATTCTTGACTCTTCCATCATGAGGTTGCTACCTCAGATGGTATGAACCCCAGGCCAAACGGTGCCCTAAGGGCTGAATATATGAGGAAGAGGCCAAGTTCTGGTGGAGTGGTTCCAATCAACCTTGCCATGTTTCCCAAACATACACGATTTAAAACAGTCTACTTATTTCTCACATGGGTTTCGCCCATTGCAGGACGCAGCACTTCATGCACATTAGGCATGTCTCGAATCACTTGTAACTGCTCTTGTTCCCTGCGATGCCAACATCTCCATGCTGAATCTCTTACCTGTTCATTTTCTTGAACATGGTAGCTTCCCTTCATTTGTAAGCAAAACAAATGTATTCATTTCTAGCAGCATCATATTCAGCTCAATTGGCATGGTCCACTCTCAGAAACTCTGTCACTGCACATCGCTCAGAATGGGGATTACGCCGGGCGAGGTTCATGCACTGCTTCTACCTCAACTCAGGAGGTCCCAGACCTCCAAGGCCACCATCCCTGGCCACTGCACTTTTGATCCTCTTTCATCCAACCACACTGTCCGATGCACACCCGAATTCTGTTAACTGAGATCCATGACCCAACATCTGCCTGGATGCCTGGCAGTCCCACCAAAATCTGTTCACCTTCCTTCAATGGTCTTCATCTCGAGGCTGCCGGCCAGTGTCTCAACAATTCCTAATTCTGTGCCCAGTTTACATTTGGTATTCGGCCCACTCCTCTTTCAAACAATTTTTCTCATGGGGTCTCAGTTCAGGTGCAAACATGAACATGTTTTCATCTGTTTCAGCAAGTTTTACAGGCTCAGTCATCGTTTTCTGTGCCACCATTTTAAACACAAACCCATCTTGTAACAACATCATGCATAGCTCCCAAACCAAACTTCTTGAAGCTGGCCACACTCTCACACCATCCTGCCAGGTCAGTCACACGATGATGCATATCCAGCAAAGATTATGTTTCATTGCTTCACCCTGTTTTGTTTTGTCTTCACAACTTTCACAATCTTTCGCGATGCATCCACTTTTTTCGTTCCATCAGCCTGGTGTTTCACATCAACGTAAAGTTCAACTGTTTCATTTTAAACCGGATTTTATTTTGGTTCAGTTCCATCGCGGACATCCCAGATCCCAAACTTTTCCTTCTTGTTTCTGATTTTTTTTTTCCTTTCAGAGAATTTTTCTAATAAAGGTCTCAAGGCACTTCACGCACTTTTATTAAATAAAAGAATATTAGCACAACTATACAAATTTACAAGAAAGGAGAAAAAACTTACAAAAGGGACTATGTAAGGTCACTATCCAGAAACAAAACTATCCTTATATTTACATCTAATCCTATGAGATGAGAGAGATGTCATGTATAAAGCTTCTTCTCCAAGCTCTAAATGATGGTTGCTCATTCCTCAAGATTTTCCCATTCCTTTTGTATCCAAATGTTCCAGTAGCGTTGAAACCACCTCGTAGAAGAAAGGGTCCAAATTTCCTTTTTGCAGTGCATGTGCTGTCATGTGGTTTGGTTTGCTGCTAGACCATGAAATTCCAAGAGTTCCAAACTCTTTGGCTATAATTGCAAGTAAAGAAAAGGTAAGTCTGATCCTCATGTTAAGAAGATTGCAAAGCACACAAGTATCATCCGAATGATCCGCTCACATCATATCTCCGTGTTCAAACGATCCACTAACAAGAGCCAACCAAAGACTTTTATCTTTAGCGGCATGCACTCTTCCAAATCCACTTGAAAATACGATCAACCACTCGTGTGAGAAGCAAAAATCATAGTATATCTGCCGTAATCACCAGATTTGGAAGGCTATTTAAACGCCTTGATCTCACCATTTAAACCGATGATGATAGAATAGCTTGGATGTGTGAGCTTTAAAAAGCCTCATGAGTAGAGGCAGATGAAAGTGTTCCAAGATGTCGTCACATCAAGAACTCTTGAACCGTGATTGCACCGTCTACAAAGAAGGAGTGGAGCTCTGGGAAAGATTCCTGAACAAGACAACATGATTTCAAATGCCACCCATCAAGCAAAAAGAACCGTATCACCAAAGATAAACTTGAGGAATCGCTAGGTTGAGAACTTCGAATAACCAAGATAATATCCCGCCACCAAAAAGAACCATGTGCCCTCGGTGCTTTGGGGTGGTGATGAAGATAATAGGTGTCCCAGATTAGTGATACCCAAGGCACGCCCACTTTGTTGAAAAACTTGAAAAGATGCTTAATAAGTAAGGCTTCATTTTGGATAGACAAGCCGAGAACACCCAAACTCCAAAATCCTTAGGACGGCTGCATAGATCCCAAGCAGCCAAAGATTGGCGAGGGTTATCCGTGTTACCCCTCCATAGGCACCCCATGATCCTCTCAAGTTGTTGAATAATGCCTTGGAAGAGAAAGTACAGAAATAAATTGCATGGAGCACAACACTTGACCCAACAAGTTGCGTACCAGATCCTTGGTTAAGCAAACATGAAGAAGCAGATAAACAAGGCCGATTCGATCCACCAGAGGCATCACATAGATGGATGGCCAAGTTCTAAGGGTAGACCAAGATACGAAAGGCATCGTACAACGCCACAACCCAGCAAAGAGGCCACCGAAAGTACCTTCATCAGCCATGTTAATGGAATGAGAGAAGATTTGCTAAAATTAACTCGCAAGCCATTGAGTCCGCAAAGGTTGCCAAAGATCTCCTTGAAAGTAATGATGAGCATCAACCTAGGTACAATCAAAGTGTCGCTTGCGATCGTACTATAGGGTAATCATTGAGGTGGTTGGGATTGGCAGAAAGGATGTTCCCGAACACATCTCATTGACAACAGACGTAATAAATCCAATCGCAATCACAAAAAATAATGGATAGAGGGTCACCTTGGCGCACATCCGATTCATAAACAAAATGCTTCCCCGGCACGCCGCTGAGAAGATCAAGAAGATCCGTCGATGTAATTGAATTGATCCACCCAGTCCATTCGAATCGAAACCCTTATGCTGGATTTTGAGGATTAGCTCATGCTCAATTGTATCAAAGGCTTTCGTGAAATCCAGTTTAAGTAGAACGATAGGTCGCTTGGAGGCTTTGCATTGATGTATATACTCAAAACACCAGGCTAAGCAGTTTGGATGGAACGACACCAAGAAAACCATATTGATTAGGTGGATGCATCGCGTAATCACTCGTCAAGACGGTTAGCAAGCAGCTTTGTCAAAACTTCAAGCATGTGTTGGTCAAGGAGATTGGCCGGAAATCTCGACAACTTCGTGGCTTAACTTCTTTGGTATAAGGGTTATTAATGAGCTATTTATGCATTCGAAATTACATTTCCCTCATAGAACTCCTTGACAAGTTGCATGAAATCCTCCTTAAGAATAGGCCAACATCTCTTTAAAACAACCTGCAGAAGTCAGACTGGGGCACGATCAGTGGCATGTTCTTAATGAAGATCAACCCGAATCGAAGGGTCGGGACATATCCCAAGGCCATCAACTTGCAATTAATGTGTCCAAATCAAAACCCATGGATTCCTTTACCCATTCTTTGATTAAAATCGACCAAAACATGGTGGCAAGTGTTGGTGTTCAAACCACATCACCATCAATTCCCGAGAGATGATGGTGTTTCTCCTATACCTTTCCGGGCTATGGCATGAAAAATTTGGAATTTTCCTCACCAACTTTAATGTTACGATGGTACAACTGCTTCCAATAAATATACCGCCAATGAAGAATATCTTCCAGATGCAATTTCACAACCTCTCCGAAATTAAATTCAGGTTTAGATAAATTTCGATCTCCTGTGCCATCGAATAAAGAATGACCTTGTTGCAATCAGTAATTAGAGCTTTAACTTTGGATGACTCATGTGCCATTTCTTGAGAGCAAACCTTAGTGATTTGAATTTATAAGAAATATTTAGGGCAGCCGAAATTTTGCAACAGTTTGTTCCAAACATGTGCCACATACCAAAGAAACCAGCAAATCAATCCAATAGTTCTCAAAGCGTAAAATTTTGGCTTTAGGAATGACTGTGAGTAATCGAGACACACATGGGACATGATCGGTCGGCGAGCTGGGGCGTAATAAGCGATAGGATGGTCAATGGTCCATAATCGTAAAAACTACCGATCTGTTCCAAAGAATGGATTAGTTTGCATATTTGACCAAGTAAACCGTCAGCCTTTAATTGAAGCTCAATGAGGCCCTGTGTCCAATTATTTCATTGAACAAAAATATCGCTGACATTACCCCTGTGCAGATTGCCTCCAACGAACGCATGAAATTGAAATCCCCAACAACAACCAATTATCATCACAGCTAATATCAAGATTATATAACCATTGCAACGAAATCATCCCGGTCGGCCCCGGCAGGGACCATATACCACACAAGAGTCCAGCATTTGTTCCTTGAATGCTTTATATATCATTACATATTATCTTGCTAAGCTTCATGTGCTTTGTCATGAACAATCTTGCCTCACGACTCATTCTTATGATGGACACTTTGTATGCGCTAACCATTGTATTTCCAGTGTTTCTTGTGTTTTCTTTGCATATCTATCACTCCGCCACACCTTGACTACTTGGATTATGGGCCATGTCTTCAACTTCGCTCCAACTAAAAGTCCGTCTACGACAACCGCTTTCCATGGTGATGAGGATCCGAGGTCGGATCTTTCCCAAGGGAGGGGAGATGATGCGGAGCATCCCACGCTCATCACCATGTACACCCGACTCACTCCAAGCCCCAAGGATACATGAGATGAGACCCCACTATTCGCCATTGTACACGAGGTGAACCTGCTCCTAAATGCTTCCTTCCATTCGTAGAGACATGGTTGCTACCAAGGCGGACTCTATGCATGCCTAGGTACCAAGGAGACCTCCTGAGATGCTCGGAATGATGGACAAGTCCCAAGTACAAGGATGAAGGAACACACGAGAGGAACTGAGAAAGTCTGTGAGCCCGACATCCCTGCCAGTCCCGACATCCGCCCTTCCCGCAAGCCCGACATCCGCGCCCATCACAAAGAGTCGCGAAACTACAGGGCCTGATATGCCCCCCACCCGACACTGCCCCACGGTTTTCCCGGATATCCGCCTCCCATCGCCCTCGATGAATCCGCCTCATCCCACATAATATATATATGTAGTCTCTCCTCACCAGCCCGACATCCGCCCTAGCCCGGACATCCGGCGCCCGGAAAGCCCTGACATCCGCCCGACGCCTCGACATCCGCCTCCCTGCCACGCAGTAGTCCATCCGGCCGAGGCCCTTGTACCCTCGCCTCAGACTATATATACCCATCCCTTCCTTTCTAGGTTAGCGTTGATTTAGCTTAGATAGAGCTTCGCCATCCATCGATTCTCCGTGAGAGACCGCGCCCTCTTCGGAGAAGATCCACCTTAGATTCAAGACCTCCTCATGGAGAAGACCATCATCAAGACCTCCTCATGGAGAAGAACAGCTACCGCTTGTATCGCCCTTGTTGACCTTGAATCATATCTCCCTTTGTGTTCGCTTCTCATCTGCATTTGTGTGACCGATTCCTTGTTGGTTGAGTGTTTTCCTCGCCTCCACGTGTTTCTCTTGTTCTTCCGCTGTTCTTCGTAGAATCCATCGTAGGATCTGCTCCAACGTGAAAGATCATCCGAGTTCCGCCTCATCATTATGTAGTGGAGGATATTGTGTTTTACCAGATTGCATACGCATGGCGCCCAAGACATGCACGGATAACAAGGCAGTCATGATGCAGGGTGGAGATGGTTGTAGTCGAGACAAGTTCGCTAATGACTAGATAGTCCGACGGATCGACGCAAGTCGGTTGGGCATGTAAGACGGTGGGATCGGGCGAAGACTATCGAGATGGATGCCGATGGTTACCGACTGGGGCGGAAACATGCGGCTGGCCCGAGGGTTGTGACTCGACAAGACTATGGCGCGATTGATTCAAGGTGGTGTATATGACGGAGCTGAAGTCGGCGAGGCGCAGCGGACTGATCATCTACCATGGAGTCATGTTGAAGGTGGAGCCGAGTTCAACGAAGACTTCACTGTGTCGAGAGGGCTACGCGAAGACGCCAGAGTCGGCTTCATTCAGCGGGAAAAGCAGTGACACGAGTTTGGACCGGAGCCCAATGGGTCCGATGGAAGCGTGAACTTGTCATCGATCAGTGATGATCGTGGTACTGCAGCGGGGGGTTGAGTGTGGTTTTGCACCCTTTGAGACTGACCGGGACAGCGGAGGCCTCGACGGTAATAGCGGCAAGGCGTATGGTATCACGGACATGAGACGGGCTAGGGCTCGTGGTCATACTTGTGGTGAGTTAATCAAGAATTTGACTCGATGACTACAAGCAATGGTGAAATTCTTCAAGTTTCGTGACAGGTACCAAGAGATGATGTTGTGTTCAGTAACTCTATGTGTGACACCCAATATGTGAGTTGTTCACTTTCACGCAGGTCGTGATCGTGTGATGCATTGACGGACATTCTCGGAAGTTGGGAGCACGGACTAGAGTAACAAGGAACTTAATTTTGCTCGAGTGTCAACTGTGGTCAAGAAAAGAAGGACTAAGTTGCGTGAAGTCAATGGAGTCTTTGGAGTAGTAGCGGTGCTCACAGGATAAGTCAAGCCCACATGAAGTTTGACGATGGACGAATTGATGTGGTGGAGAATATTCAAGGTGGAGTTTGTTGAGTTGTGTCGAATAGTGCAAGGTAGGTTACAAAGTGACTTGTAGTTGTATCTTGTTTACATAGGATGTGGAGTCGTGTCCCAGTAGGACACTTGTATCCTAGGCCTCTTATATAGCGGAGACATGATGTAACCTATGCCAACATAATAGCACAGCATCGCATGGGGGAGCCGAAGGCAGGAAGCCGCGCCGTGGTCAAAGTGTATTGGACGGCAATACCGAGGAAAATGAAGTCAGGCCTCGGGATGTAGCCATATCGTGAACCTTGTTAACAAATCTCGCTGTCGTGTCCATGTGATTGCTTGGTCCTCGATGATCGACAGATGCCTCGATTTATTCTAACACATATGGTACAATCACAAAACTGCAAAGGATGGGATGAATCAAAATTCCAAACATATATGAGGAAACTAGGTTGTCCCGATAGGGCGGAACCCTCACGGGATGATCTTTCACGTTGGAGCGGACTCCTACTGTGGATTACGAAGAACACGCTGAAGAACAAGAGGGAAACACGTGGAGGAACGGGAAAACACTAACCAACAAGGAATCCACACAAATGCTAGATCACCGAACATAAGGTGGCACAAGATTCAAGATCAAAGGTAAGGATACCTAGTAGCCGCTTCTTCTCCGAGAGGAGGTCTTGATGGGTCCACCTTAGAAGGGCTCTGAATCATTGGGGGATTTTCCTAAGAGGTCCCAGCCCGAGGAGAAATAACCAAGTGATGAGCGTTTCACACAAACATGAGCTAAACTTAAGCTTACCCTAGCTAGATGATGAGGACATGATTACCTTGGATACGTACCAAAATATTGCATACATGTATATTTGTGAGGTGATTTCTAATGCAAACTATGCAATAATTTATTTATGTCATCCAGACAAAATACTTTCACAAACTTTTGTGCTATGTCTAATTGCGTATGACATTTGTACAATCCATACATGAAGATAAGGGAGAAAGATGTTTATTCGTTGTTCAAAAGTTCTCTCATGTCACTTTTGGCCCAAGAGAAGATAGAGTCCGTCTCTTCATCGCTCGACTCGTGACTGGATCGGCATTAGTACACACCGACCAAAACGTCAATAACTTTTTTCATAATGGACTCCAAATTGGCTGATCTTTTTTGTTGGAAAATAGATTTTGTGCGCTTTCCAACCCAATTGAATCACCTTAAACCGTCTCGATGCTTGAGTTATGGATGAAACAACTGATGCTGCAAGAGAATCCGAGTCAAACTACAAGTCCAAAGGTGTTATCCACCTCCACTTGGGGCCCATTGGCCTTGTAATGCATCAGTTAGTGTTAGGTTGCCTTGGGACGCCCTCCCACCTCTGGCCGCCACCCTTGCTCCTATATAAGCAGATCCATCTAGTAGCTTTTTTCCTTGTGATTGTTTAGTTAAAGTTAAATATTGCACCTGCAATTTCGCTTGTGTCCAACGCATCGCACTCAAGACCGCCTGATAGAGGCAAAGGTGTCCCTGTTTCTCATGAGATGGTGGCTACGTTTCGGTGGGAGTTTAATTTGACGATCCGACCACGAACGTATGAGACGCTACTTTAGCAATCGCTAAACCAACTTCCGAGGGTTATTGACCACGCCGAGCACAATCAACCCGACCACGAGGGCCTGCTTCCGAGCAAACGAAGAACAAGCAAGAAACTGAGATTGCAATCTGGATATTGCGAATATAAGATGAAAGCTTTATTGATCAAGGTGGGGTTCTGGACGCTTTGTCCGTTGTTGAACACAAACGCGCCAAGTTGCAGCTATGGCGTAACTTTTAATCTAAACAAACCCAAGGTCTAAACGGTGCCCTAAGGGCTGTATATATGGAGGAAGAGGGAGAATTTCGTGGCCTTGGTGGAGGGATCCAAATCAACCCTAACTCTTGTTTCCCCACACATAATGGACTCTAAAACAGCCTATACAGTATTTCGAAATTACATCCTGGCCCAATAATAAGGTGACGAAGACCTAGAATAGCCTATGGACTAATATTATGAAGTGGCATCTTGTATATTTCGTCCAAGGCCATGCACTCATTAGGTGGCTTCAAAGTCCTGAATCATCACTTGTAACTCCGTTTGTTCTCCTTATGCATGCCAACATCTCCATGCTTGAACTTGCTCCAATGTTCATCTTTCTTGTCCATGGTAGGCCCTTCATTTGTAAGCAAAACAAATGTATCCAATTTAGGCAGCATCATATTCTCATGAACATTAGAATCATTACCAAGAAACGAAAGTACCGATAATTCAATTATGCAGGGAGCTCTAGTAATTGGTCCAAGATGTAGCAGAGGGGCTGTGGTGTAACAATGGTATTGATGTCCTCATCATCCTCCCTTCTTGAAATGAAGTCGCCCTCGACGGAAGCTCATCTTCTCACCCAAATAAGGCTTCAAATCTGCAATGTTAAAAGTGGGACTAACCCAAAATCAGCAGCTCAAGTTTATATGCATTATCATTTATTTTCTAACACCTTAAATGGACCATCAAGACGTGGCATTAGCTTTGATTTAAATTAGGAAACCTACTTACTTAAATGTAACCAAACAAGATCTCCGTGCAAAGACAACATGTTTTCCCCTTATCTCCAGAAGTTTATATTTAGCATTCATACTAATGTTTTCCTTAGTTAATCTGCATTTTAAAATCAATTCAGCACGTTTCTTAGCATCAAAATTAACCTTCTCCAAGATGGAAGAGGCAACAAATCAATAGGTGCACGAGGTAGGAAGCCACACAATTTCAAAAGGGCATCTTAGTAGTAGAATGCAATGAACGATTATAAGCAAATTCAATATGAGGCAAGCATTCTTCCCACTTTCTTATTATTCTTCAAAACAGCCCTAAGCATAGTAGACAATGTTCTATTGACTACTTCAGTTTGTCCATCACTTGGGGGTGACAAGTAGTACTAAAAGCAGTTTAGTCCCCAACTTAGCCCATAAACATCTCCAAAAGTGGCTAAGAAATTTAGTATCACGATCTGAAACAATAGTATTTGGCACCATGCAAGCTTAATAATTTCACTAAAGAACAAATCAGCAACATTAACAAAGATCATCGCTTTTATGACATGGTATAAAGTGTGCCATTTTCGAGAATCTATCCACGACAACAAATATGCTATCCTCCCTTCTTTGTTCGAGGTAAACCTAAAACAAAGTCCATAGATATATCCTCCCAAGGAACACTAGGCACAGTAAAGGCATATATAAACCATGAGGATTGAGTCGTGACTTAGCTTTTTGACATGTAGCAGCGAGCAACAAAACGCTCAACATCCTGCCTCATCTTTGGCCAAAAGAAATGTGTAGCAAGTATATCCTCCGCCTTCTTGACGCCAAAGTGTCCCATTAATCTCCTCCTGCGCCTCCTCGCAACAACAAAAGACGAACAGAGCTAGCAGAATGCATAGCTTGTTAGCACGGAACACAAACCATCATTAATAACGAACTTGTTCCATGTTCTTCCTTCTTTACAATTCTGCATTACATCTTTAAAATCAGCATCATGCACATATTGATCTTTGATGGTCTCCAAACCAAATATTTTGAAGTCAAGTTGTGAAAGCATAGTATAGCTTACAAAGACAAAGACTCTTTACCTTCTTGTGTTTAATGACATAAGGAAAGTCTCAATGAATTCAACCCATTTAGCATGTCTACGATTCAGTTTAGCTTGACTTTTAATATGTTTCAAAGATTCATGATCAGAATGTATAACAAATTCTTTGGGCCATAAATAATGTTGCCATCTCAAAGTCCTAACAAGAGCATATAATTTTTGTCATAAGTAGAATAGTTCAGACTAGGCCCACTCAATTTTTCGAAAGTAGCAAAGGTTTGCCATCTTGTAATAACACACCTCCTAATCCAATTCCACTAGCATCACATTCAAGCTCAAAAGTCTTATTAAAGTCGGAAGTTGGAGTAAAGGAGCATGTGTCAACTTATCTTTCAATACCGGAAGGCTTCTTCCGCAAGGTACCCCAAACAAAAGGCACATCCTTCTTTGTAAGCTCATTGAGAGTGCAGCAATGGTGCTAAAGTCTCTCTCACAAAACCTATAATAGTCCAAGAAAACTCCTCACTGTGTGACTGCTTGGCTGCGCCAACTCAATAGCTTCAATCTTGGCTTTATCAACTTCAATTCCCTGTGGAGTAACAACATAGCCAAGAAAAGATACTCGGTCGGTGCAAAGGTGCACTTCCCAAGGTTACCAAACAAACGCATCACGAGAGCATTAAAACAGCACGTAAATGTTCCAAATGTTCTTCCAAAGATTTGCTATAAATCGTATATCATCAAAGTAAACTACACAAATCGTCCAATGAAAGCACGAAAACTTCGCTCATTAATCTCATGAAAGTACTAGGTGCATTAGTTAACCCAAAAGGCATGACTAACCACCATATAATCCAAACTTAGTTTTAAATGCTGTTTTCCATTCATCTCCCAATTTCATATGAATTTGATGGTATCCACTACTTAAATCAACTTTGGAGAATATTGTAGAGCCACTCAATTCATCAAGCATATCATCTAGCCTAGGAATAGGATGACGATAACTAATAGTAATATTATTAATGCCTCTACAATCAACACACATACGCCGATGTACCATCCTTTTAGGCACTAGTATAATAGGAACAGCACAAGGACTAAGAGATTCACAGATATAACCTTTGTCGAGCAGTCCTCGATTGACGATAATCCTTCGCCTCCTCGATTGGTACGGTATGGTGCGTAGTTGGTATGGCGCACCGGAATTAAGTCAATTTGATGCTCAACCTCGAATAGGTGGTAATCCCGTGGCACGCCTTGTGGGAAGACGCCAAATAACTCCCGCAAATGTTAGTGATGCAGGGCAAAGAGGAAGGCACGCCTCGAATGAAAATAATGCCTCTTTGCACACAAAAGCATAGCAAACAGATTTGCTAGAATCTAGCTCATCAATATCAGATTGGTGGCAATAAACATGCACTTTTCAATTTAATTTCAAGCAACATTAGATGGTTTATTATTAGGCTTCATTTGTTGCTCAAATTCTTTTGCCACAATCTGATTTTCACTCTTATTTTCCTGCTTTTTTTTATTAGCTCTATTAATATCATCTTTCAAAATGGAATCGAGTCATAGGAAGCAAAGTAATATTTTATCCTGTGAACAAGAGTATACTGATTGTTTCTACCATGGTGTACAGAATTTTTATCAAATTGCCATGGTCTACCAAGTAATAAGGAACATGCTTGCATAGGTACCACATCACAATCAACATAATCAGCATATGTAGAGATACTAAAATACACACTAACAGACGTGTTACCTTAACCTTGCACTGTTGTTGAACCATTGGATGTAGTAAGGATGTGGATGTGGTCTGTGGTGAGAGAAAGCCTCCACCATATCCATGCTAGCCAAGTTGTTGCAGCTCCCTCCATCTATGATGACGCTGAATAGAACGCTCCTTCACAACTCCCTTTGTATGGAACAAGTTATGCCTCGATTTTGCTCAGCTTGTGTAACTGCACACTCAAAACACGTTGAGCAACTAAACATTCATACCTGCAGATCTTCAGCAGCCATGTATTGGGTCTCATGATCGTAATCATCTCCACCGTGTTCTTCATGTGTAATAAGAGCCAAAGTCTCTTCATCATAGTCACTAGCGACTCATACCCACCATCCTCGTGAGCAATCATCACACGCTGAGATTGGCATTCTCTCGCAAAATGTCCTCTTCCCTTACAACGACGAATAATATCACTTGTGTGCCCTGCTGACGCCATGGAAGAAGAAGAGCTCGTGTAGGCCCAACAGTGTGCTCTTGGCGATAGTGGTGGTTGTGCCCGCTTTCTTGTATCACGGTTGGAGGTTGCCCGACGGAGGTGCCGTAGTAGAACGTGGAAGTAGATGATGCACGGGTGTCCATGATGAAGGTCGACTGCGTAAAAGTTAGTTCGCCGCCAACGCCTCATGATCAAGACTTCACGCTCAGCTTTACAAGCAAGATGGAATAATCGAGATATTATTATAATCCTTGTAGTCTAGAATGGTCTGAATCTCTATTTAATCCACCAGAAAACGTGCAAGCATAGCTTCATTCTCCTCAACAATACCACATCTAATCAAGCCAGTTTGTAATTCCCGATAATATTCTTCTACCGAATTTTTCCTTGTCTTGCTGCATTTTTGAAGTAATTCACGCTGATAATATGGTGGAACCCAACGAGTACGCATAGCAGTTTTCAAAGCAGCCCAAGTAGTGGAACAGATATAATCTACAATGTTCGACCACCAAACACATGCAAAGCTAGTGAAAGCACAAACAGCAGGAACACGCCTCCTCGATATTGTAAAATGTAAATCGTTGTTCATTCTAATTCCAAGTAAGATATATATCGTGAACATATCTACCCTCAAATGGTGGAATATTCAATTTCAGTTTAGGGAGATGGTCATGATCTCGCATCAAGGGAGCCCTAACATTGCCATTATTTGCATGTGGACGACCGGTGGTTGTGGTGTGGTGGTTGCACGAGTTCGATGTTGATCAACCTCATCCTCGTAAGCTCTCACATAATCATCCTCCCTCAGAAAGCAGCAGGAGCCATGTATATCAACAGCAAAGACCAGCAGCTTGGCCAGGCTGAAGAGGGACACGGAAGCTCGGCGGAGGGCTGTTTCACATGTGGAGGTAGTCCTGTTGTTGTAGAGGTGCGTTAGGTGCCACCGGTGGTGGTGGTAGACGCCATGAGCAATTCATTAAACTTGTTATCGAGTTTTTCAACGCCTTCTCAATGCCATCTATCTTCTCCATGGCCTCTTCAAATCTATTTAGCACATCTTCCACCTGCCCACTCATCATTTGTTGAAACTTATCATGTAGCGCTTTGTTTGTCATGTTCTCATCACCACGCCGCTTGTGATCCTGCCATGGTTAGCAGCAATAGAAACACACAAGAATATGATTCGGCGACTACTAGGAAGTGGTGGTGGTGTGGTGGACATCACAACCACAAGCAAATCTCAAATTCTTACCAGCCTACCCAAAGAAAAGGGTGATCAAGAATCGATGTAGTCAAAATCTCAAAGCTTGGATAGAGCGATTACAGGAGAGTCAAACGCACGATGTAGATGTATGGAGCTGAAGGCTTATAATATGGTAGCAAAAGGGTCAGCAATAATCAATTCGAGATGCAAAGTTGAATAAACCAACGACGGTATCGGTGGTGGTCCTAGGCTAGACCGCGCTAGAGACGCGAGCCTAGAACACTAACAAAATCACGGCACTGACGTAAACAAGGGAAAAGCACACTCTAGATTTTTTCGCTTTTTTTGCGCTGCTTTTTTACGCTTTTTTTTGAAAATCACTATAATGGCAGTGTCTCAAAACTCTTCCGAGGTCAAACCGACAGGATGGGCACAAATTTTTTCACCAAATTTTTTTTTCAATCGCCTCGACCCAAAAACTGAAACGGGTCAAAAAACTATAACGGCGAATCGCTCAATACACTTAGAAACACTTAAAACAGGATAGAAAATTTTTCACAAGTGCTGAAAAAAATTTTCCTCAAACCCATCTCGCAAGGAAACACTAATCGAAACTAGATGGATCTCGAAAACAAACCTAATATGAGAAGAACTCGGATTGGTGGTGGATATATGGTGGTGGTATATGGCAGCGTGGTGGTAGCGGTGGTAGTATATGGATATGATCAGTGGTGGTATATGGACATGGATTGTGGTGGTATATGGATACGGATTCGGAGCGGTGATGGAAATGGCAGTATGGCGATGATGGTGCGGTATGGCGTGACAACTTATGACCGTAAAACTCAAAAGACTAGACGCTTAGACCAAAGAATTCAGACACTTAATGATGCAACCGCAAATTCAACAAAGCAAAACCCTAAAAAGATTATGCAAAGGCTCGATTGGTTCGATATGATGAACTAACCCTAATTTTTTTGTGGCTTTTCGTGGACTATAGGTATGAAGAATGACTCGATCTAAACTACGGAAAACTCAAAAATCTCACCGAGCAACTCGAAATCTGATACCACTTGATAGAGGCAAAGGTGTCCCGGCTTTCGATGAGATGGTGGCTATCGCTTTGAGGAGTCGAATTTGACGATCCGACTACTTAACGCAGCAGACGCCGCGCTTAGCAATCGCTAAACCAACTTCCGAGGGTTGACCACCGAGCACGATCAACCTGACCACGAGGCCTGTTTCACGAGCAAACGAAGAACAAGAAACTGATTGCAATCTGATATTGCTAATATAAGATGAAAGCTTTATTGATCAAGGGGGTTCTGACGCCTTTGTCCGGTTGTTGAACACAAACGAAGCACGCAAGTTGCAGCTATCTAACTTTTAATCTAAACAAAACCCAAGGTCTAAACGGTACCTAAGGGCTGTATATGGAGGAAGAGGGAGAATTTCGTGGCCTGGGGTCCCAAATCAACCCTAACTCTTGTTTCCCCACACATACGGACTCTAAAACAGCCTATACTTAAGTATTTCTGAAATTACATGGCCTGGCTCAATAAGGTGACGAAGACCTAGAATAGCCCTGGACTAATATTATGAAGTGGCATCTGTATATTTCGTCCAAGGCCTCATGCACTCATTAGGGTGGCTTCAAAGTCCTGAATCATCACTTGTAACTCCGTTTTGTTCCTTGCGCATGCCAACATCTCCATGCTTGAACTTGCTCCGTTCATCTTTCTTGTCCATGGTAGGCCCTTCATTTGTAAGCAAAACAAATGTATCCAATTTAGGCAGCATCATATTCTCATGAACATTGAATCATTACAAGAAACGTACTGATAATTCAATTGGCGCATGCCGGCTCAGTAATTGGTCCAAGATGTATAGCAAGAGGGCTGTGGGTGTACAATGGTATTGATGTCCTCATCGCACATCATTCCACCTCTTCATCAAGACGGACGCTTCGGTGCCTAATACTCCCATTTACACCTTCTACTTACCTGGCACACCTACCGAACACTTCTTCGCCGTAAGCTGCCGTCAAGACGGCTAAGCATTCGCAACCCGCCATGACAAGTATTCACAAGAGAAAGTTGATGATCGTTCTCGCCCTCAATCAAACCAAGAAGCGGTTTCAAGCTCAAGAACGACAGCCGCTTCGTCAACAAGAGAAGAACGAAGGTTTGCCACCAAGATTACCAAGACGCCAAGGCTCAACGCTTTCAACAACAACAATGTGGCGCACAAGTTTGAGGCGCACTGCGCTCCTTCAAGAATCAAGAGCTTCGCCACCGCAATCGAGAACGCGCAATCGGGGATGGCTCTTCGAGAAGAAATCAAAGAGAACTACCACCATGTACAACGCCGTTCTCGCGCCTACATTTCGCTGCTTCTCCACCTCAAATTTCGTTCCATTATTTGTTAAAAGCGATTATGACCTTTCCGCCAGAGCAACATGAAGACGGTAGCATCCCACGCCAAGGACGTTAACATCAACATCGCCAACACAATGAAGAGTAACGCCACGCAAGCTGTACCAATATCGTTCATGGAAGAATGACCAAGACACCAGCAAAGGTTCCAACCACTGCCAACAACCAGTTTCAAACCTGTCGCTCATCTCGATCAGGCGGTCGAGGTCAGCATGCATTAATGATGGTGCATTCTTGACTCTTCCATCATGAGGTTGCTACCTCAGATGGTATGAACCCCAGGCCAAACGGTGCCCTAAGGGCTGAATATATGAGGAAGAGGCCAAGTTCTGGTGGAGTGGTTCCAATCAACCTTGCCATGTTTCCCAAACATACACGATTTAAAACAGTCTACTTATTTCTCACATGGGTTTCGCCCATTGCAGGACGCAGCACTTCATGCACATTAGGCATGTCTCGAATCACTTGTAACTGCTCTTGTTCCCTGCGATGCCAACATCTCCATGCTGAATCTCTTACCTGTTCATTTTCTTGAACATGGTAGCTTCCCTTCATTTGTAAGCAAAACAAATGTATTCATTTCTAGCAGCATCATATTCAGCTCAATTGGCATGGTCCACTCTCAGAAACTCTGTCACTGCACATCGCTCAGAATGGGGATTACGCCGGGCGAGGTTCATGCACTGCTTCTACCTCAACTCAGGAGGTCCCAGACCTCCAAGGCCACCATCCCTGGCCACTGCACTTTTGATCCTCTTTCATCCAACCACACTGTCCGATGCACACCCGAATTCTGTTAACTGAGATCCATGACCCAACATCTGCCTGGATGCCTGGCAGTCCCACCAAAATCTGTTCACCTTCCTTCAATGGTCTTCATCTCGAGGCTGCCGGCCAGTGTCTCAACAATTCCTAATTCTGTGCCCAGTTTACATTTGGTATTCGGCCCACTCCTCTTTCAAACAATTTTTCTCATGGGGTCTCAGTTCAGGTGCAAACATGAACATGTTTTCATCTGTTTCAGCAAGTTTTACAGGCTCAGTCATCGTTTTCTGTGCCACCATTTTAAACACAAACCCATCTTGTAACAACATCATGCATAGCTCCCAAACCAAACTTCTTGAAGCTGGCCACACTCTCACACCATCCTGCCAGGTCAGTCACACGATGATGCATATCCAGCAAAGATTATGTTTCATTGCTTCACCCTGTTTTGTTTTGTCTTCACAACTTTCACAATCTTTCGCGATGCATCCACTTTTTTCGTTCCATCAGCCTGGTGTTTCACATCAACGTAAAGTTCAACTGTTTCATTTTAAACCGGATTTTATTTTGGTTCAGTTCCATCGCGGACATCCCAGATCCCAAACTTTTCCTTCTTGTTTCTGATTTTTTTTTTCCTTTCAGAGAATTTTTCTAATAAAGGTCTCAAGGCACTTCACGCACTTTTATTAAATAAAAGAATATTAGCACAACTATACAAATTTACAAGAAAGGAGAAAAAACTTACAAAAGGGACTATGTAAGGTCACTATCCAGAAACAAAACTATCCTTATATTTACATCTAATCCTATGAGATGAGAGAGATGTCATGTATAAAGCTTCTTCTCCAAGCTCTAAATGATGGTTGCTCATTCCTCAAGATTTTCCCATTCCTTTTGTATCCAAATGTTCCAGTAGCGTTGAAACCACCTCGTAGAAGAAAGGGTCCAAATTTCCTTTTTGCAGTGCATGTGCTGTCATGTGGTTTGGTTTGCTGCTAGACCATGAAATTCCAAGAGTTCCAAACTCTTTGGCTATAATTGCAAGTAAAGAAAAGGTAAGTCTGATCCTCATGTTAAGAAGATTGCAAAGCACACAAGTATCATCCGAATGATCCGCTCACATCATATCTCCGTGTTCAAACGATCCACTAACAAGAGCCAACCAAAGACTTTTATCTTTAGCGGCATGCACTCTTCCAAATCCACTTGAAAATACGATCAACCACTCGTGTGAGAAGCAAAAATCATAGTATATCTGCCGTAATCACCAGATTTGGAAGGCTATTTAAACGCCTTGATCTCACCATTTAAACCGATGATGATAGAATAGCTTGGATGTGTGAGCTTTAAAAAGCCTCATGAGTAGAGGCAGATGAAAGTGTTCCAAGATGTCGTCACATCAAGAACTCTTGAACCGTGATTGCACCGTCTACAAAGAAGGAGTGGAGCTCTGGGAAAGATTCCTGAACAAGACAACATGATTTCAAATGCCACCCATCAAGCAAAAAGAACCGTATCACCAAAGATAAACTTGAGGAATCGCTAGGTTGAGAACTTCGAATAACCAAGATAATATCCCGCCACCAAAAAGAACCATGTGCCCTCGGTGCTTTGGGGTGGTGATGAAGATAATAGGTGTCCCAGATTAGTGATACCCAAGGCACGCCCACTTTGTTGAAAAACTTGAAAAGATGCTTAATAAGTAAGGCTTCATTTTGGATAGACAAGCCGAGAACACCCAAACTCCAAAATCCTTAGGACGGCTGCATAGATCCCAAGCAGCCAAAGATTGGCGAGGGTTATCCGTGTTACCCCTCCATAGGCACCCCATGATCCTCTCAAGTTGTTGAATAATGCCTTGGAAGAGAAAGTACAGAAATAAATTGCATGGAGCACAACACTTGACCCAACAAGTTGCGTACCAGATCCTTGGTTAAGCAAACATGAAGAAGCAGATAAACAAGGCCGATTCGATCCACCAGAGGCATCACATAGATGGATGGCCAAGTTCTAAGGGTAGACCAAGATACGAAAGGCATCGTACAACGCCACAACCCAGCAAAGAGGCCACCGAAAGTACCTTCATCAGCCATGTTAATGGAATGAGAGAAGATTTGCTAAAATTAACTCGCAAGCCATTGAGTCCGCAAAGGTTGCCAAAGATCTCCTTGAAAGTAATGATGAGCATCAACCTAGGTACAATCAAAGTGTCGCTTGCGATCGTACTATAGGGTAATCATTGAGGTGGTTGGGATTGGCAGAAAGGATGTTCCCGAACACATCTCATTGACAACAGACGTAATAAATCCAATCGCAATCACAAAAAATAATGGATAGAGGGTCACCTTGGCGCACATCCGATTCATAAACAAAATGCTTCCCCGGCACGCCGCTGAGAAGATCAAGAAGATCCGTCGATGTAATTGAATTGATCCACCCAGTCCATTCGAATCGAAACCCTTATGCTGGATTTTGAGGATTAGCTCATGCTCAATTGTATCAAAGGCTTTCGTGAAATCCAGTTTAAGTAGAACGATAGGTCGCTTGGAGGCTTTGCATTGATGTATATACTCAAAACACCAGGCTAAGCAGTTTGGATGGAACGACACCAAGAAAACCATATTGATTAGGTGGATGCATCGCGTAATCACTCGTCAAGACGGTTAGCAAGCAGCTTTGTCAAAACTTCAAGCATGTGTTGGTCAAGGAGATTGGCCGGAAATCTCGACAACTTCGTGGCTTAACTTCTTTGGTATAAGGGTTATTAATGAGCTATTTATGCATTCGAAATTACATTTCCCTCATAGAACTCCTTGACAAGTTGCATGAAATCCTCCTTAAGAATAGGCCAACATCTCTTTAAAACAACCTGCAGAAGTCAGACTGGGGCACGATCAGTGGCATGTTCTTAATGAAGATCAACCCGAATCGAAGGGTCGGGACATATCCCAAGGCCATCAACTTGCAATTAATGTGTCCAAATCAAAACCCATGGATTCCTTTACCCATTCTTTGATTAAAATCGACCAAAACATGGTGGCAAGTGTTGGTGTTCAAACCACATCACCATCAATTCCCGAGAGATGATGGTGTTTCTCCTATACCTTTCCGGGCTATGGCATGAAAAATTTGGAATTTTCCTCACCAACTTTAATGTTACGATGGTACAACTGCTTCCAATAAATATACCGCCAATGAAGAATATCTTCCAGATGCAATTTCACAACCTCTCCGAAATTAAATTCAGGTTTAGATAAATTTCGATCTCCTGTGCCATCGAATAAAGAATGACCTTGTTGCAATCAGTAATTAGAGCTTTAACTTTGGATGACTCATGTGCCATTTCTTGAGAGCAAACCTTAGTGATTTGAATTTATAAGAAATATTTAGGGCAGCCGAAATTTTGCAACAGTTTGTTCCAAACATGTGCCACATACCAAAGAAACCAGCAAATCAATCCAATAGTTCTCAAAGCGTAAAATTTTGGCTTTAGGAATGACTGTGAGTAATCGAGACACACATGGGACATGATCGGTCGGCGAGCTGGGGCGTAATAAGCGATAGGATGGTCAATGGTCCATAATCGTAAAAACTACCGATCTGTTCCAAAGAATGGATTAGTTTGCATATTTGACCAAGTAAACCGTCAGCCTTTAATTGAAGCTCAATGAGGCCCTGTGTCCAATTATTTCATTGAACAAAAATATCGCTGACATTACCCCTGTGCAGATTGCCTCCAACGAACGCATGAAATTGAAATCCCCAACAACAACCAATTATCATCACAGCTAATATCAAGATTATATAACCATTGCAACGAAATCATCCCGGTCGGCCCCGGCAGGGACCATATACCACACATACGGGAAGTGTCAAGTAGTATACCATCCTCGAAGGGGTCAAGTGAGCACGTAATGGAGAAGATTCACCTTTGTTTATGTGAAGAAGAGGTCGACGTGTCACTTGCCAAACGGACTCTTGACATGGTGATGACCGAGGATGCTCCGCATCATCCCTCCCCTTGGAAAGGATCCACCTCGGATCGAAAACCAAATCACCATGGGAAAGAGATGGCGGTGCCTTGTCAAAGTGGTCGATCACCGAGCTCGCCATCTTGAAGCTCAAATGGGCACTCTCCAATGTCGCACCATCTTGTGATTCCTTCAAAAGGAGTAAATAGAACAAACACTTGAAAAACAAATGTGGTTAGCGTTAGTGCAAAACCAAGCATTCAAGAGGTGATTCACCAAACAAGTGTTGTCATCAAGCATAGCATAGGGTGTGACAAAGGATTGTGACATGGTATGTAAGCATATCAATCGAGCACGAGCAAAGATATCATGGGAACAAGCATGTAATTGTGAGGTAGAGATGCAAATATGTGTGACAAGAGCATAAGCATCCACCTCAAGGTCATAGCAAGCATGCATAAAACGCCGACAAATGGTCGATGGTAGGTATAGGAAGTATTCACAACACCAAATAAAATGAAGTGTCTAAACACATGGGTCAAGTGCAAGACAATCCAAGCATAATGTGCATAGGGTGTAGTGAATATAGTGTAGCACTCAACACAATATAAAGAGTAATTGTTCATCATGTGAGAGGCAATCAAGTCAAGCATGAGACAAGCAATGGGACATGGCATATGTGAAGAAATGACATTGGTGCAACCAAGCATATCATAGGGGCAAGTAATCCAAGAATTGATGCAACACACAAGGTACATATGTCATGAAGAATGGAAATGTGGCAATCATGGGTGAAAGCAATATCTCGACCATGCGGCAAATGGTGCAAGCAACACATGAAGTATGATCCACAATATCCAATGTCAACAAGGATGTCACCTTGAAAGCGTGTCCGTGCATTCTTCACAATGCCAAGTGGTAGGAAATGTGGTGTAGAAGCAGTCGTGGTAGAATGTAAGAGGCGCGCTCAAGAGCTCGAGTGGTCAACTCACGTGAAGTGGAAGTCGATGCGAAGTCCAAGTATCTTACACATGCACAAAACAAAACAAAGAAAGTATGCGATGGTAGACAAACACATCATCCATCATGATGGTTCTCATCTTTGCACAAAACCATTAGAAGGACAAGTGCATGAATAATATGATGCAACAATGGCAATATTCATGGCACTAGGTATATGGTGCAAAGAAGTTAGACAAGCATGCTTCACAAGAATTATGTCAAAATCTCCAAATATATGCGAGAATGCTATGGGGCAATCTCATGAGCAAGAAGAGAATCATTGTTGCAATCAATACATGGCAAATCTAGCATGAGGGAGGCAACACATAGAGATATATGACAAGAAGCAATATGAATCATGTGCAAAGCATATAGATGGTTGTCATCAACCGCATGAAATGAGCAAGTATGAATCATTGGTGATGCAACATAAGCAAGCATTGTAATCAAGTCGCAAACTAGTGGAGCGAAGATGCAACACACTAGAGTAAATCATGGCAATCATGTCATGTGAGCAAATAATAGGCAAAGAAAATGCACATGACATATCGCAAGCACGAACACAAAGCAAGATGAAAGTATCATCATAGGAATGGGTCATGAATAGAACATGGCAATAAAAGTGATATCTCCACCAAGCTTGCAAATACACATACAAGTATGAGAGTCAATCATCATGTGTAAAGCAAAGCATGGGTCACAAATGCATGGAAAAGGCATAGGATGGGCATATCATGCAAAGTGAACATGGCAAGATGGGCATATAATATGTAATGGACAATAACCCATAGCCAAGTGAGGGCCATGTAGAAGAAATGCGCAAGACTTCAGCGTGAAGAGAGCGGTGGAAAGTCAATCCATGGGATCCCAAATCATCGCTGTTTCTAGAGCTCGCTTTGTCAACTCGTGGGATTGCGAGTTTGACAAGTATTCATTGGTACCTACACAAAAGAGACACAAACCAAAGAAATTGTGGCGGTAAATGTACACATCATCCATCATGATGTGTATGTGCACATGTGAGTTAGCACAAGATAAGCATCGCTCAAAGAAATTTGATGCATGGTATAAGAACATGTCATCCATCATGAAAGAATAGTTATTATGTATGACACGATGTGGACACAAATTGAGAATGCAAGTATATGGCACATCAATATCATGTTTATTCATGGGGAGCATATGGTGCACATAAGTATTGGGATCATGCAATGGATGGGATGGATCAAAATCTCCTAACATGTATGAGGAAACTATGGGGGTCTCCTCATGAGCAATATTGGAAACATCATTTGGAGAAAATGGACAACATCCAAAACAATACATATCCGAAGCTAGGTGGGCATGGCATGGCATATGAGATAAATGATGCAAAGGAGCATATCAATATCATCACAGAAAAACAAATGCCAATAACCATGGGCTTGTCATGTATGCCATATGTGCAAATTGGGTTTATTTTAATGGCATATGCATAGTCACTATGAAGAGATTGCAAATAAGACATATGGTTGATCTCATGCATAGCATATGACAAGTCAAGAGGATTAGCAAACATGATGTGACCTAAAGAATTGTCACAAGAAATCCTATGTAACATAGCATCACAACTAATAGACTCCACATGAGAATCATCTATTCATCATAAATGGGCAAATCATCACATGGGGAAATCATACTAGAATGAAGCATGTCAATAGGGTGATCAACATCATGCAAGCAATCAATGTCAAGAATGTCCACTAGTGGGATTAGAGCATCACCGCCACCTTTGTTACCTTTGTCATTCCACTCAAGTGGTGTAGGTGAGGTGGGAAAGACCAAATGGTGGTCATCTTCATCTTGATGGAACCATGTGGGTGCATCATAGTCCACCATTGATAGAGGCAAAGGTGTCCCGCCTTTCGATGAGATGTTGGTTTTCGCTTTGGAGGAAGTCGACTTTGACGATCCGACTACTTAACGCAGCGAGGACGCCGCCTTTAGCAATCGCTAAACCAACTCCAAGAGGTTATTGACCACGCCGAGCACGCATCAACCGACCACGAGGGTCTGTTTCCGCGAGCAAACGAAGAACAAGCAAGAAACTGAGATTACAATC
The DNA here is from genome assembly GCA_021605205.1 of Aegilops longissima. NCBI lineage: Eukaryota > Viridiplantae > Streptophyta > Magnoliopsida > Poales > Poaceae > Aegilops > Aegilops longissima. Next base: position 296,955 of record JAHIAM010004509.1, read on the forward strand.
TGGATATTGCGAATATAAGATGAAAGCTTTATTGATCAAGGTGGGGTTCTGGACGCTTTGTCCGGTCGTTGAACACAAACGGCACGCGAAGTTGCAGCTATGGCGAACTTTTAATCTAAACAAAACCTAAGGTCTAAACGGTGCCCTAAGGGCTGTATATATGGAGGAAGAGGGGTAATTTCGTGGCCCTTGGTGGAGGGGTCCAAAATCAACCCTAACTCTTGTTTCCCACACATACGGACTCTAAAAACAGCCTATACTTAAGTATTTCGAAATTACATGGGCCTGGCCCACTAATAAGGTGACGCAGCACCTAGAATAGCCTCGGGACGACATTTATGAAGTAGCATCTTGTATATTTCGTCCAAGGCTTCATGCACCCATTATGGTGGCTTCAAAGTCCTGAAATCATCACTTGTAACTCCGTTTGTTCCCTTGCGCATGGCATTATCTCCATGCTTGTTCTTGCTCCAATGTCCATCCTTCTCCAAGCTAGGGCCTTCATTTGTAAGCAAAACAAATGTATCCAATTTAGGCAGAATCATATTCTCATGAACATTAGAATCATTACCAAGAAACGAAAGTACCTGATAATTTAATTGGCGGCGCGAGCTCTAGTAATTGGTCCAAGATATGTAGCAGAGGGGCTGTGGTGTAACAATGGTATTGATGTCCTCATCATCCTCCCTTCTTGAAATGAAGTCGCCCTCGACGGAAGCTCATATTCCTCACCCAAATAAGGCTTCAAATCTGCAATGTTAAAAGTGGGACTAACCCCAAAATCTGCAGGCAGCTCAAGTTTATATGCATTATCATTTATTTTCTCTAACACCTTAAATGGACCATCAGCACGTGGCATTAGCTTTGATTTGCAAATTAGGAAACCTATCTCACGCAAATGTAACCAAACAAGATTTCAGTGCAAAACCACTTGATAGAGGCAAAGGTGTCTCGTCTTTCGATGAGATGTTGGTTTTCGCTTTGGAGGAAGTCGACTTTGACGATCCGATCATTTAACGGCGAGGACGCCGCTACTTAGCAATCGCTAAACCAACTCCGAGAGGTTATTGACCACGCCGAGCACGATCAACCCGACCACGAGGGTCTGCTTTCCCGCGAGCAAACGAAGAACAAGCAAGAAACTGAGATTGCAATCTGGATATTGCGAATATAAGATGAAAGCTTTATTGATCAAGGTGGGGTTCTTGACGCTTTGTCCGGTCGTTGAACACAAACGGCACGCCAAGTTGCAGCTATGGCTAACTTTTAATCTAAACAAAACTCAAGGTCTAAACGGTGCCCTAAGGGCTGTATATATGGAGGAAGAGGGGGAATTTCGTGGCCCTTGGTGGAGGGGTCCAAATCAACCCTAACTCTTGTTTCCCCACACATACGGACTCTAAAACAGCCTATACTTAAGTATTTCGAAATTACATGGGCCTGGCCCACTAATAAGGTGACGAAGCACCTAGAATAGCCTCGGACGACATTTATGAAGTAGCATCTTGTATATTTCGTCCAAGGCTTCATGCACCCATTATGGTGGCTTCAAAGTCCTGAAATCATCACTTGTAACTCCGTTTGTTCCCTTATGCATGGCATTATCTCCATGCTTGTTCTTGCTCCAATGTCCATCCTTCTCCAAGCTAGGGCCTTCATTTGTAAGCAAAACAAATGTATCCAATTTAGGCAGCATCATATTCTCATGAACATTAGAATCATTACCAAGAAACGAAAGTACCGATAATTTAATTGGCGATGCGAGCTCTAGTAATTGGTCCAAGATATGTAGCAAGAGGGGATGTGGGTGTAACAATGGTATTCATGTCCTCATCATCCTCCCTTCTTGAAATGAAGTCGCCCTCGACGAAGCTCATATTCCTCACCCAAATAAGGCTTCAAATCTGCAATGTTAAAAGTGGACTAACCCAAAATCTGGCAGCTCAAGTTTATATGCATTATCATTTATTTTCTAACACCTTAAATGGACCATCAGACGTGGCATTAGCTTTGATTTGCCAAATTAGGAAACCTATCTCACGCAAATGTAACCAAACAAGATCTCCTGTGCAAAACCACTTGATAGAGGCAAAGGTGTCCCGCTTTCGATGAGATGTTGGTTTTCGCTTGGAGGAAGTCGACTTTGACGATCCGACTACTTAACGGCGAGGACGCCGCGCTTAGCAATCGCTAAACCAACTCCGAGAGGTTATTGACCACCGGAGCACGATCAACCTGACCACGAGGGTCTGCTTTCGCGAGCAAACGAAGAACAAGCAAGAAACTGAGATTGCAATTTGATATTGCAATATAAGATGAAAGCTTTATTGATCAAGGTGGGGTTCGTGGACGCCTTTGTCTGGTCGTTGAACACAAACGGCACGCCAAGTTGCAGCTATGGCTAACTTTTAATCTAAACAAAACCCAAGGTCTAAACGGTGCCCTAAGGGCTGTATATATGGAGGAAGAGGGGGAATTTCGTGGCCCTTGGTGGAGGGGTCCAAATCAACCCTAACTCTTGTTTCCACACATACGGACTCTAAAACAGCCTATACTTAAGTATTTCGAAATTACATGGGCCTGGCCCACTAATAAGGTGACGCAGCACCTAGAATAGCCTCGGACGACATTTATGAAGTAGCATCTTGTATATTTCGTCCAAGGCTTCATGCACCCATTATGGTGGCTTCAAAGTCCTGAAATCATCACTTGTAACTCCGTTTGTTCCTTCGCATGGCATTATCTCCATGCTTGTTCTTGCTCCAATGTCCATCCTTCTCCAAGCTAGGGCCTTCATTTGTAAGCAAAACAAATGTATCCAATTTAGGCAGCATCATATTCTCATGAACATTAGAATCATTACCAAGAAACGAAAGTACCGATAATTTAATTGGCGCATGCAGCTCTAGTAATTGGTCCAAGATATGTAGCAGAGGGGCTGTGGGTGTAACAATGGTATTGATGTCCTCATCATCCTCCCTTCTTGAAATGAAGTCGCCCTCATTGAAGCTCATATTCCTCACCCAAATAAGGCTTCAAATCTGCAATGTTAAAAGTGGACTAACCCCAAAATCTGCAGGCAGCTCAAGTTTATATGCATTATCATTTATTTTCTCTAACACCTTAAATGGACCATCAGACGTGGCATTAACTTTGATTTGCAAATTAGGAAACCTATCCTTACACAAATGTAACCAAACAAGATCTCTAGGTGCAAAACCACTTGATAGAGGCAAAGGTGTCCCGCCTTCGATGAGATGTTGGTTTTCGCTTTGGAGGAAGTCGACTTTGACGATCCGACTACTTAACGGCGAGGACGCCGCTACTTAGCAATCGCTAAACCAACTCCGAGAGGTTATTGACCACGCCGAGCACGATCAACCTCGACCACGAGGGTCTGCTTTCGCGAGCAAACGAAGAACAAGCAAGAAACTGAGATTGCAATCTGGATATTGTGAATATAAGATGAAAGCTTTATTGATCAAGGTGGGGTTCTGGACGCTTTGTCCGGTCGTTGAACACAAACGGCACGCCAGTTGCAGCTATGGCGAACTTTTAATCTAAACAAAACCCAAGGTCTAAACGGTGCCCTAAGGGCTGTATATATGGAGGAAGAGGGGGAATTTCGTGGCCCTTGGTGGAGGGGTCCAAATCAACCCTAACTCTTGTTTCCCCACACATACGGACTCTAAAAACAGCCTATACTTAAGTATTTCGAAATTACATGGGCCTGGCCAATAATAAGGTGACGCAGCACCTAGAATAGCCTATGGACTAATATTATGAAGTGGCATCTTGTATATTTCGTCCAAGGCCTCATGCACTCATTAGGGTGGCTTCAAAGTCCTGAATCATCACTTGTAACTCCGTTTGTTCTCCTTGCATGGCATTATCTCCATGCTTGTTCTTGCTCCAATGTCCATCCTTCTCCAAGCTAGGGCCTTCATTTGTAAGCAAAACAAATGTATCCAATTTAGGCCGCATCATATTCTCATGAACATTAGAATCATTACCAAGAAACGAAAGTACCGATAATTTAATTGGCGGCGCGAGCTCTAGTAATTGGTCCAAGATATGTAGCAAGAGGGGCTGTGGTGTAACAATGGTATTGATGTCCTCATCAATAGCAGAGGGGTTGTAGTCGAAGCGCCGCCTTGGTTGTGGTCGCCTCGGTCTTCTTTTATGCTCATGAACCTTCGACTTGGCGTGTTGGGACTTGTGCATTTGCGCCAGGAGCATCTTCATGATGATGGTGTCGTTGTCGTGCTTGAGCTCGAGAAGATGCCGCTCGTCGTCGTGCGGCACATGATGCTTGGAGGTGACTTGCCCTTCATGACGATGAGGATCACGAATGTGATGGTGGTCGCCATGGAGATGTGGACGACTTGCGCTTGCATCTCTTGGGCGCCCAAGACTTGTGGCTTGAACGCGCCATCTTGAAGATGATGAAGGGAAGTAGACTTGATCAAGGCTCTAATCTCCTCCATCCTTGCATCTTGCTCCTCTTTATGTGCGGCAAGTTTCTTGTCGAAGTAGTCCTTCTCCTTGCTTCGGAGTGATGAATGTCGATTGAGATGTTCTCGGCGCCTCGCAATCTTGATTGTGTGCCTTGCACTTGTCGTTGTAGATCAAGATAGACGCTTTGGTGATGTAGTTGTTCACGCCGCGTTGTTGTCGATTTAATCGAGATGAAATGCCTTGCCTATCCATCACAAGACTCGAGCAAATATGAGTGGAGAAAGAGAAGAACTTATACCAATGTACCTTGAACGATGTTGACAATGAATCAAGTTCACTCAAATGCGGACAATGAAATAGCACTATTGGTACCAACTTGTCGGTTCTCACACCTACACAAGTAAAGCTTATGGAGGAGCTCGTGAGGATAGTGGCACAAAAATTTGATGCAAAATGTTAGCAAGAGTCAATAATGTTGAAAGAGATTCACAAATTCGCAAGTGAAACAAATGGACCAATAGCAAAGAATGGCACACGGAAACACACACACGGATAGATAAATGGGGTCGTGCAACCAAGGAATGAGCACAAATGTGGAATCCACGGAAAACGCTGGTTGCACAACTCAAGAGAGAAGCTAGCACGATTGCTCAATAGGTGGATACTACACTTGTGCACAACCTATAAGATGCAAAATGGATAAACTTCTATCCCAAGTATGCTATGTATGTATAGTTCGTGTTTCTCTCAAGATGATCTAAGATGATCGGATATGACAATCTTATATGCAACGTGGTATGATGCTATGGCACTTGCTTACAAGCTCTTTGCTCTCTTTCTTTTGCTTAAAAGCTTTATTTCTTCTTCTTTTTTGTATGGCCACTTTGCACATCGCACAAACCAAGATAGCAATTGAGTATATGGGAACAAACTTGTGACACAATATATGATACCAATATATGCACCACAATGATATGGTATATATGCTATGGGAAGTATGATCACTAATGTGCACAAGTAACGCTGTCGCAATACTCAAATGGCTAGTCTCGATAGGCAAGTAACGCAAAAGTAAGGCTAGGGGTTAACAATGCAATGGCAAGGGAATATACAATGGAGGGATACCACGATACCAAGATGATATGGAGGTTACCGTCCGCATGATGAGTAGCGGTGTTCTTGATGTAGATACCAAGATGATGGAGACTCGTCCCTAAGTAGCCTAAACACCTTAGGAAACGGAAAACCGCGAACTCAAAATCTCAAACGCCAAATGTCAAAATGGTGGTAGCGGAATGCGGTGGTGGTTTGCACTTGGCAATGCGGAAGTGGAATGATGGGCTATACACGTGTCGGAGTTGAAGTTGCCGTCCCTAAGTAGCCGAAAGACCTTAGGAGACACAAGCCACAACTCAAACAAGCTCAAACAACAATTGGGTTAAGTTGGGTTGTCGGAAGTGTATGGTGGGCAAGGTTATGTGGAAGTGGTGGTGGTGGTTGATGAAGAAGTCGAAGGACATGCGGTGCCCCCATGTGTGGTTTTGGTAATTGATGACATTCTCTATGGACTAATGGTTGCATTGAGTTATATTTGAAGGATTCGCCCATAGGCATTTCTTGAAGTCCATGTGTTGGTTTCAAGGAGTTTATGTGTTGACCAAGGTGCTATTAAGGAATTATCCAAAGATTGGTCATGTGAGTGTTGAGCTTATTGCAAGCATGTCTTGAAGAAGAAGATTGTGTGATCACTCATGTTTACCTTCAAGACATCATCCAAACGAAGAGAGTTGGAAAGATTCAAGGTTGATCAAGACTAAGTCAAGAGTGAATCAAGTTGATCAACTCACAAAGCGAGAAGATGTACCGAGAGGGATCAAGTGATCCCATGGTATGGTAAGCATTGTCCATTACGCTTTGTGTGCTAACCCATGGTCTTCTTGAGAGTTCTTTGTGGGGTTAGGTTGCGGTGTGCAAGTTCAAGTGATGCATCACGAAGAGATCAAGTGCTTGAAGCTTGCCGTCCATTTGGTGACAATGGACTTGTGAAGATGTGCGGAAGAGAGCAATCAACTTGTCTTCTTCGAGCCAACGCAATCAAGAAAGGTGGTCCAACTCGAGGGAGTCAAGATCGTCATCATCTAGCTCAAGTGGACCATGTGCAAGGCAAAGGTTTGCCCTTGATAGGTTTTCTATTTTACCGGTCTCATGGTAGTTGTGGAAGACCGGTTATAGGATCGATAGTCAGATTATCAAGGGGGCTCTCAAGTGAGTAGCTTGATCGATCGCTCGTCGAGAGCTCAAACCATTGCATCCTTGCATCATGTTTCTTGGTTCTTGTTTGGTTCTTCTCCTTGTGAGATTTGGAGCTTATGGTCATTTTTATGACAAGCTCGAGTTCATCGAAAACGGAGTTCTCATGCATCATCTATGATGTTTTCGATGTTGGAGGGTATGCCGGTTCTTCTCGGTTGGAGGTTTCACCTTTGTTTGCTAAGCATACCTCCCCGCCTCTTCTCGGTTGGAGGCTACTGCTGTCTTGTTTCAAACAAGCTTGAGTTTGCTCAATTCGGAGCTCATATGAAGAAGTTATGGCAGTTCTGGTTTTCCGAGTATTCTTTGTCTTCGTGGTTGTGGCTTAGGTTGGTGCCAGCGTAGTACAGTGCCTCAGCGGTAGTACTGAGCTCCCCAGCGGTAGTACCGCCTCCGAACGGTAGTACCGCTTGGGAGTTTCGCCGAGTACCGCTGCGATCCGGCTACTCACTCAATTCTCGAACGGTGTTTTCGCAGTGGTTTTATGGCACTAGGGCGGCAGAGAAGGTAGTACCGCCTGAGCGGTAGTACGCCTACTCCCACGTAGTATCGCCTGGGGCTGGGCTCTGTTTTTCTTCAACAGTAGTACCTGGATAGGAGCGGTAGTACCGCCTTAAGCGGTAGTACCGCCTTCCCTAGCGGTAGTACCGCCTCGTAGGGGATTTTCAGGGGTAACGGTTGGATTTTCCCTCCTATAAAAGGGGTCTTTCCCATTGAACCTTATCCTTTGAGCTCGTGTTCTTCCCCATTGTTGACCTTCTCCGAGCTTGCTATCTCTCAATCCCTCCATGGATTCTTGCTAGTTTTTGGGGAAAAGAGAGAGGAGATCTAGATCCACATTTCCACCAATCACTTTCTCCTCTATGTGAGGGGAACCCTTGGATCTAGATCTTGGAGTTCTTGGTGTTCTCCTTCTTGTTCTTCCTCTCATTTTTCTCCCTAGCATTAGTTGCTTTGGTGGGATTTGAGAGAGAAGGACTTGGGCACTCGGTGCCCTTGCCATTGCATTTGGTGCATCGGTTTGAGTTCTCCACGGTGATACGTGGAAGTTACAAGTTGAGAAGCTTATTACTCTTGGGTGCTTGGTGCCCTTGAGCTTGTTCCTCTTGGGTGCTTGGGCCCTAGACGGTTGGTAGTGTTCGAGCTCAATCATTGTGGTGTAAAGCTCCGGCAAGCGCCGGGTCTCCAATTAGGTTGTGGAGATCGCCTGAGCAATTTGACGGGTTCCGTGACCGCCCCAAGGGTTGCCAAAGTGTACGGGTTCGTGACCGCCTCAAGGGTTGCCATTTGTACGGGTTCGTGACCGCCTCAAGGGTCCCTTAGTGGAATCACGGCATCTTGCATTGTGCGAGGGCGTGAGGAGATTACGGTGGCCCTAGTGGTCTTGGGAGCATTGTGCTCCACACCGCCTCCAAACGGAGATTAGCATCCGCAAGGGTGTGAACTTCGGATACATCGCTGCCTCGCTGCCTCGGTTATCTCTTACCCGAGCCCCTTTACTTATGCACTTTACTTTGTGATAGCCATATTGTTCTTTATCATATATCTTGCTATCACATAGTTGCTTATCTTGCTTAGCATAAGTTGTTGGTGCACATAGGTGAGCCTAGTTGTTGTAGGTTTTGTGCTTGACAAATTAACGCTAGGTTTATTCCGCATTTGTTCAAGCCTAAACCGTAATTATTTTAAAGCGCTTATTCACCCCCCTTTAGGCGTACATCCTCGATCTTTCGAAGCAATCATCCCTAAGTAGCAAACACCTTAGGAGACTCGAATCACTACTCAAGCAACCACTAATGCTATGGGGAACAAAATGGGTTAGGTTGGAAGTCGGTGGTGGCTATGCGAGGATGGTGGAAGCCCTAGGCAAAGATGCCAAAGTTCCGAAAATTTGATGGAGTCAAATGGTGGTGGTAGTATTTTATGGAAGGGGATGTCAATAGCTTCAAACGAGCTAAAGAACGCGAAAATCGGACTCGGATGAATTAGTTATGGACAAAACGGTGAAACGGAAAAATTGAAATCCAGGGGCGGATGTCCGGGTGGAGCCCGGATTTCGGGGTGTCTGTCCGAACCGAGCAGATTTGGTGCTCCAGGCCGGATGTCGGCTTAGTCCGGATGTCGCCCGAGGTCCTGGATGTCCGCCCGATGAATCCAGATCTCGTTTGGGGCAGAAATTTTAATTGGGGCGGAAATTGATGATTTCGGGGGCAAAATTTGATGGATTTCTTGGATGGAAGGTGGGGAAACTTGAGGGAATGCTAGATCCACTTGAAACCAAGCAAATCCACGGATCAAAATCAACAAAACATCATCAAAACTAACAAATCACAAAAAAAAATTGGGGCTATTTTTGGTGGGGATTTTCGGATCTAGGACGAAATCAACAAAATCAAGCTAGAAAACACGGGGTAGGGGCTCCAAAAACGTGATCAACGTGGCTCATGATACCAAGATGATGTAGGGCGGAACCCTACGTGGATGATCTTTCACATTGGAGCGGATCCTACGGTGGATTACGAAGAACACGCGGAAGAACAAGAGGGAAACACGTGGAGGAACGAGGGAAAACACTCAACCAACAAGGAATCGGTCACACAAATGCTAGATCGATGAACACAAAGGGAGATACATGATTCAAGGTCAACAACGGACGATACAAACGGTAGCCGCTCTTCTCCGTGAGGAGGTCTTGATGATGGTCTTCCGCAAAGGGAGGTCTTGAATCCAAGGTGGATCTTCTCCCAAGAGGGGCCGCAGTATCTCACGAGGAGGAGATCCGATGGATGAGCCAAGCTCATCTAATGAGCTAAATCAACGCTAACCTAGAAAGAGGAAGGGATGGAGTATGATGCGAACATACCACGTTAATCCCCATGTACACTCCAACTACTCTCCAAGCCCAAAGGACACATAAGATGAGACCTCGACTATTCGCCATTGGACACAAGGTGAACCTGCTCCTACATGCTTCCCTTTCCATTCGTGGAGACATGGTTGCTACCTAAGACGAGGACTCTATGCATGCCTAGGTACCAAGGAGACCCTCTCGGAGATGCTCGAATGATGGACAAGTCCCAAGTACAAGGATGAAGGAACACGACGAGAGGAACCGGGAAGTCTGCAGAGTCTGGACATCCGGCGTCAGCCCGACATCCGCCCTTCCGAAGCTCGACATCCGCCCGTGCCGACATCCGCGCCCACCACAAGAGCCGAAGGACCACAGGCCGTGACATCCGCCCCAGTGCCCCGGACATCCGCCTCCCACGGCCCCGGATATCCGCCTCGCCTGAAATCCGGCGCCCGACCCGATAAGGCCTCGATGACCCAGCAGTTCGACATCCGCCACCAGCTCGACATCCGCGCCTCGAAGCTTCCGGACATCCGGCCGACGCCCGACATCCGGCTCTGCCTGCTCACACAGATAGGGCCGAAACATGTACCTCTTCGCCCCTAGACTATATATACTCCATCCCTTCCTCTTTCTAGGTTAGCATTGATTAGCTCATATTTTGGTGTGAGAGCCTTTGCTCATCCACTTGGCTACTTCTCCTGGAGATCAGGACCTCTACGGAGAAGATCCCCAAGCGGATTCAAGAACCCCTTCTAGGGCGGACCCCATCAAGACCTCCTCTCGGAGAAGAACGGCTACGTGTATCCTTACCTTTGTTGACCTTGAACCTTGTGCCACTCTATGTGTTCGATAATCTAGCGCTTTGTGATTGATTTCTTGTCGGTTGAGTGTTTTCCTTGTTCCTCCCCGTGAGTTCCTCGTGTTCTTCCGCCAGATTTCGTGATTTCCCGTAGGATCCGCTCCAACGTGAAAGATCGCCCACGAGGGTTCCGCCTACATCATCTATGGTATCATGAGCCACGTTGATCATGTTTTTGGAGCCCCTACCCTCTTTTTCTAGCTTGATTTTGTTGATTTCGCCCTAAATCCTAAAATCCCCACCAAAAATAGCCCCAATTTTTTTGTGATTTGTTAGTTTTGATGATGTTTTGTTGATTTTGATCCATGGATTTGCTTGGTTTCGAGTGGATCTAGCATTTCCCAAGTTTCCCACTTTCCATCCACGAAATCTCTCCAATTTTAACCTTGAAATCATCAATTTCCGCCTCAATTCGAAAATTTCCGCCCAAACGAGATCGATCCATCGGGTCGATATCGGCTCGGGCCGACATCCGCCATCCGCGGACATCCGGCTCTAAGCCGACATCCGCCCTGAGCACCATTTCGCTCGGTTCTGACATACACTCCGGAAATCGGACTCATTGGATATCCGCCCTCGAATTTCAGTTTTTCCGCTTTCACCGCTTTGTCCATAACTAATTCATCCGAGTCCGATTTGACGTTTTAGCTCGCTTTGAAGCTATTGACATCCCCTTCCCATAAAAATACTACAACCACCATTTGACTCCATCAATTTTTTGAAAATTTGGCAAGTTTGCCTAGGCCTTCCACCATATCATCCGTGATAGCCACCACCGACTTCCGCAACCAACCAATTTTGTTCCACATAGCATTAGTGGTTGCTTGAGTAGTGATTTGAGTCTCCTAAGGTGTTTCGCCACTTAGGGACGATTTCTTCTTCATCAACCACCACCACCAATTCCACGTAACCTTGCCCACCATACACTTCCGACAACCCAACTTAACCCAATTGTTGACGAGCTTTTTCGAGTTGTGGCTTGTGTCTCCTAAGGTGTTTCGCTACTTAGGGACGGCAACTTCAACTCCGACACGGTATAGCCCATCATTCCACTTCCGCATTGCCAAGTGCAAACCACCACCGCATTCCCGCTACCACCATTTTGACATTTGACGCTTGAGATTTTGAGTTCTGGTTTTTCCGCTTCCTAAGGTGTTTCGCCACTTAGGACGAGTCTCCATCATCTTGGTATCTACATCAAGAACACCGCTACTCATCATCGCTGGACGGTAACCTCCATATCATCTTGGTATCGTGGTATCCCTCCATTGTATATTCCCTGCCATTACATTGTTAACCCCTAGCCTTACTTTTAGCATTGCCTATCGAGACTAGCCATTTGAGTATTGCCGCAACGTTATATGTGCACATTAGTGATCATACTTCCCATAGCATATATACCATATCATTGTGGTGCATATATTGGTATCATATCTTGTGTCACAAGTTTGTTCCCGCATACACACAATTGCTATCTTGGTTTGTGCATTGTGCAAAGTGGCCATAGAAAAAAAAAGAAAAAGAAAGAGAGAATAAGCTTTTAAGCAAAGAAAAAGAGAGAGCAAAGAGCTTGTAAGCAAGTGCCATAGCATCCTAACCACATTGCATATAAGATTGTCATATCCGATCATCTTGGATCATCTTGAGAAACACCGGGAACCATACATACATAGCATACTTGGGATAGTTTATCCATTTTGCATCTTATAGGTTGTGCACAAGTGTCGATCCGCCTATTGAGCAATCGTTAGCGCTCTCTTGAGTTGTGCAACACGACGCTTTTGGTGGATTCCACATTTTGAGCTCATTCCTTGGTTGCACAGCCCCATTTATCTATCCGTAGTGCTTCCGTGCCATTCATTGCTATTGGTCCATTTGTTTCACTTGCTAATTTGTGAATCTCTTTCAACATTATTGACTCTTGCTAACATTTTGCATTAAATTTTTGTGCCACTATCCTCACCGAGCTCCTCCATAAGCTTTACTTGTGTAGGTGTGAGAACCGACAAGGATTGGTACCAATAGTGCTATTTCATTGTCCGCATTTGAGTGAACTTGATTCATTTTCAACATCGGTCAAGGTACATTGGTATAAGTTCTTCTCTTGCTCCCACACATATTTGCTCGAGTCTTGTGATGGATAGGCAAGGCATTTCATCTCCGGTCTTCGCAACAACGACGGCATGAACAACTACATCACCAAAGCGCTCTCTTCGATCTACAACGACAAGTGCAAGGCACACAATCAAGATTGAGAGCGATCGAGAACATCTCCATCGACATTCATCATCAAGCAAGGAGAAGGGACTACTCGACAAGAAGCTTGCCGATATAAAGAGGAGCAAGATGCAAGGATGGAGGATATTCGCCTTGATCAAGTCTTCTTCCCTTCTCATCTTCAAGACGGCGACGCTCAGCTCACAAGTCTTCGAGCGCCTAAGCGATGCAAGCGCAAGTCGCCCACATCTCCATGGAGA